>OY748300.1:16201803-16801803 GCA_963556515.1 Nudaria mundana | reverse complement strand
TTATTATACCAATCAGTTGTTCACTTTTATACAAAACAAAAGTTGTTCTTCATCTAATTATTTGCGACCTTCTTCTGACTAGTGGCTAATATAAAACTATTTATCTACTTGATCAGTACAGGATCAAAGCCATATTGAATGAAGAGATGGCTAGCATCTCGTATCTTGAAAAATATTAATTTGATCCTGAAAATTACACCTTTAATGTAAAAGTTTTTCACGCATACGTTCTTGATTGATAATGTTGTAAAGCGAAACCGGACAAGGTTCACCTTCTTTACTTAGAAGAAAAGTGACTGGCGAAATGGGGGCATAATGGAAGTCTCTGTCTACCCCTTCGGATGAAGACGTGATTTTGTATTGTGTTAGATTCGTTCGTCGAGAGCTCAATAATAAAAACTATACAGAGCGGTGTAGTTTCGCCGAAACTAGAAATACTGAATAAGGTAAAACGTTTCTTAACACCGCACCGGAGTGGTGTCTGCTGTACAAGACGCAGATTAGACCCTGCGTCGATTACTGCTCTCACCTTTGGGACGGTACCGCGAAGTTCTTGCTAGACGCACTCGACGCTATGCAGCGACAGGCCATTAGGATTATAGATTGTCCTGAGGTAACAAGAAGCCTTGAACCGCTTGCGCAGCGCCGCACAATAGCATCCTTGGCCTCATTCTACCGCATTTACCACGGCGAGTGTTCTGAAGACTTATTTAACCTAATCCCACCCTCTTCTTTTAGATCCCGTTCCAGCGTTCTTCAAGCGGAGCGTGAAAAGGCACATCACTAGACTGCCAAGTTGAGGGCCACTATTAATAGGACATATTGCGTACTGTGAGAGTCGCCCACAATTGCCAGACGTCGCAACAGATTTCCATCAGGCGGGCGGCGTCAATTTGACTTAACCCGCGTAATCCATATCAATAAAGGATGTTGATCTAGTATACCCAGTAAATATCGGAAGATAAAATTAGTTTTGAAGTCTACTCATTTCTAATGCCCCGTCAGTCAACATGAATTTTCTAAAGGTCGACTTAGACATATGCATTTAATTTGTAGAAAATATTCCGGAATTGTACCAAAGTGCTTTACCTGTTTAATATATTATGTAAAATGGTTTTTTTGTTATCCTTACGTTTTTTTATCTGTTTAAAAGTTTAATTAAACTATTTTTTTAGATCTAGATTATAAGCTGATAAGAAATAGGATATGATATGGTTGGATGCCATATTAATTTAATCAGCTAGTGGTCAAAAACATTACATAATTGAGTTTTCCCCCATTTTGTACTGCGACCCACAGCCTGCCTGAACCATTCGACTGATTTCGCTCAAATTTAGCACGAACGTGTATTTTAATAGTGTGAAAGCTGACGGGGAAGCTGATTGATATATCTTTTCCATTCGGATTAAGGAATTAAAAACGGCAAGAAGCAGGATTTTTCTCTTTCTTTTCTCAAAACCAACTCCAACAATTTTCTTAAAATTTTCATCAAAGGTTATCAAGCTGATTGATATATCTTTTCCATTCGAATTAAGGAATTAAAAACGGCAAGAAGCAGGATTTTTCTCTTTCTTTTCTCAAAACCAACTCCAACAATTTTCTTAAAATTTTCATCAAAGGTTATCATCCCTATCATCGTGCATAAACGGCACACTAATGAAAATTCAAATATTTAAAGGTTTTACATGTAATTTTCCAAATGAAAGTAGGTAGTACCATCGCATAACGGTAATTTTATTTTTCATTTACGTCAAACTGAAAAACATCAAAGCAGGTCAGAATAAGGTGAACTAATGGTGTATTATATCAAGGTAGGTCAAACACTGTCAAAAGTTATCAATGAATAATGACTTGAATTATAACGACTGATTGGATTCAAGGTCGAATCACTAATGAGATTGGAGCTTCATTGATTTTGGTTCATTGATATGCAGGTTAGACACAATTTGAAATGAAATCTAACAGTTAGCTGTTAGATTTGCTTTCAAATCGTGTTCGGAATACTATTTCGTGAAGTTTCAGGTAGTCTAATTTTAACAGTCTTCAAAAAAAGGAGGAGGTTCTTAATTCGACAGTTTCTTTTTATTGTTTGTTACCTCATACGGATTGGGAAAAGACTTCACTAACCAACATAAAATATAACAAAAATAAATTCGTACCGATTCGGACATCGTTACCAGCAATACAGTCGTATTAATATAATAATCCAGTGTATGGTTGCATCATAAATGTGCACAGTTACATAATATAATTTGTATTATTTACATGCGATTGAAATAACATATTTATTCGCAATAGTTCAAAATATTAGACGCAATATTATTAATTAACTAGGTGTTATTAATCATGCTACATTAAATAAATATACTTAATTACTATTTATTTTATACAAAAAGGTACCTACTTCCCTAAAATGGAAGATTCCACTGCAGGAAGTTTCTGAAGTTTCCGGTGGTCATGCAACTAGGTACGAGTACATGTTTTTTTTTAATTCCGCGGGCCAAGACCGCGGTTGCTCCGTCGTCTCTGGTATGCACCAGAAGGTGTTTCTAGTAGCGCCCGGCGGACTTTGGTCACCTGTGTGGCCTCTTCGGCGGCCGCGTCGTTGGGATAGGGTTCTATCTCGCGTCAGTTAGACTAGGTATAAGTAGTCAAACACAACTTAGACGCGGCGATGGTAACGACCTTACACGAGAAACAATAATTAATGGAAATGTATTAAATATTATTTTGTATTCCGAATTTGAAAGAATTGAAGATGAAAAGTTGTATTTATTATTGAAAGGACTACACTATGCTACAGCGTGGGTGCGGAATGATTATTCCACCATTATCAAATTCACCCACACAAAATTAGGGGTTTATTTCCGAACACTTGTTGTGACTCAGCGTCTGGTCTGGTCGTCTGAATTTATTTAATATACCTAATCGTTGCCTGAATGTGTTAATGACATTTTCCCAAGATTATATTATGTAAGTATTTGTTTTTGTTTCTGTTTAAAACAATTATGAAATAGATTTACCTGCGTTACTTCCAACGTTATTCTATGTACAGATTTAAATTTTATAAACAATTTAATTAGATGCGTTACGTTTTTTTTTAATTCCGCGGGTCAAGGCCGCCGGGCGTCTCTGGTACGCACCAGAAAGTATTTCCAGTGGCGCACGGCGGGCAGTGGCGCACGGCGGTTGATGCGTTACCAGTTTAATATTACCTACTTAAAATAAGAATCACTAGTTATCCCGGCGAACTTTGTATCGCCTCAAATATATATAAAAAAAACCTTCCCTAAACTTCTACGAATATTTTAATATTTCATGCAAATTTATGTAACGCGACGGACAGACAGACAGACAGACAGACAGACAGACAAATTGTCGTATTAAATATATAGATTAGCATTCGTCCTTTTAAAGTTCAAGGGTTCAATTACTTGTACATATTTCACTCGTTTAATTGTGAATACATCAAAAATGTCATCGACATCCCTGATTTACAAGTTAAGCACATTAGAGATGTCATGACGTGACAATCGTTGAAAGTGGCTGATCGACATCTACCTGGTCATATCACGATATGCTGGTATTTTGTGATGCCAAAAACTAAGTGTGATAAATTGAACCTTGTATCAAAGTTAATATCAGTTGGTTAGATCAGCCCAGTTCAGACGATTGATCCAGGAAAGAGACATCCATATTTCGTCACCTACTATTAAATATAATTTGTACTGTTTACTTTCCATGCTATACAACACACTGTAGTCACTTTTGTCCTAATACCACATAACGCAATCACAACAACGTAATTACATAATTTTCTGTAATGAAAGTTGAATTAAGAGCTCGTCGACAATTAGTTATGACAGGACTTCGATCTACATAAGTCACACAACCTTACCGAACACTATACCTCAATCTATTCCACAAAAACCTCCCAATTATAGACGCGTAAATTTGTATGGATGGATTTGTGGGTATTATATGCAATAAGACTTTTCCTGTCAAGCTTTTTTCTATCAGCATGCGGATCTCGCCCGCAATACGTGTCGATGTCAAATTTCATACATCATTAAAATGCGTTTTATGTAGCGCGGGCCGCCCGCACGCCCAGTTGCTATTGTAACGAGGCTTGTCGCGAACTGATTTGACGTTAACATCGACACACATTGCGGGCCAGATCCAGAAAAAAGGCATGACAGGAATAATGATATAACTACTGTTTGTAATGTTTACTAAAGCTTTATAGTGGGTAAAGTAGGTACCCCAGAACACCCATCGGCAACTTTTTATCTTGATACTAGCTGTCCCGGCGAACTTCGTACCGCATAAATTTTTCTAATGTTCCGCTAAACTGTTTTCTCCTCCATAAGAACCTTCTCCTGATAGCAATGATCACAACAAAAAAAATAATTAACGAAATCGGTTCAGCTGCTCTGGAGATTTGCTCTTAGCAACACATTCAGCGATTCATTTTTATATTATAGAAGATTTAACCGTGGGAATTGAACACCGCTGTTGAATAGTTACTTTCACGGGCATCACCGTTTGTATCATATTATTATAATGTGTCTTTTAGACCAGTAAAGATAGTTGTTAGTTTAGTTATAATAAGGAATCTAGTTTCCCATATAACTCCTATATTTACTTACTCTAACGTATAGGTAACTAATCAGTTTACAAAATAATTACCTACGAAACTTCGGTAGAATTCCTGTTCCTTAACAAAACGCTGTACATCTTCACCTAATCACGTAAATCTATGAAACCACTTTCACCCATCGAAACAGCGGAAGCATTAGAGCCGCGACCGATCGATTCATTCAAGTTTCATTTCACGTCTCACTGACTCTATTCGAACGTAAGTAAATGTACCGATAAACCTTTCAATAGAACTGTTGGTCCGCTTCTTTATATATCCTGTAAGAAAAGAATCGGCCACGTTTAAGCCGGTTGTACCTACTTGTTTGAATTTAGTTTAGCGAAATCCCATTTCAATATAAAATTTACTTTAACAATTTTTTTTTGACCGTTTGTGAAAAATATCTAAGCAACTAGCTTAAGATTTTATTTGCGAAATCTAAACGAATAACTTATTTACCAACTTCATTTTAATAGATAAGTTTTTTTGCAAACAAATCAACACAATATTTATGTAATACCTACAATCATTACGAACGTCTAAGTGCAATACTTGTGCAATTCATGCCTGAATTGACAACACGAGTTGTTAACTGACGTTGCTAGCAAAGTAAGCACGTGTAAGTTATATTGAATACCTACGTCACAATCACATATGCTTATCGCACTCACACCCAGCCCAGGCGAGGCTATGGAGTCACGTTAGACATTTAATTACTAAGAAAAGGTTTTATCTATACTTTTATATGAATATTGTAAAGAGGAATTATTTTATTGTTTGTTTGTATGTTTGTTTGAACGTGATAGGCTTCGTTACATTATCCCTGAGAGACATAGGCTATTACTATACTATATTTTGGGTTCCGTAGTTCCATAGTTTCGGAACCCTTATAGTTTCGTTATGTCTGTCCTCGCCTTATTTTTTTATACTTTAGACGCTACTATTCAACTTTACAGCTCATTTTTTTGGTAAAACAGAGCGTCAAATCGAGCGAAATCTAAACAGCTGGCTCGAAAAATCTGAAAATATTTAGTATGGTAGTCCTTGTAATGAACTTTGAGGGAAATCTATAGCGGATTAGACAACTTTGTTCAAGAGTTATACATAGATGCTAATATGGGTGACTATGGAATTGACCGTTTTTTTTTTAAATAGGGTCCGTAACTACTGAAGGGATACGGATCACCGACGCGGGATAAAACCCAACCCCAATGACGCGGGATTTTTATTCCGACCAAACCCCGAAGAGGCCACCAAGGTGGCCAAAGTCCGCCGGGGTTACTGGAAATACCTTCTGGGGTAACCAGAGAACCCCGCAGCAATGGACATGGGAGCGGACGCGGTCTCGCTGAGTTAAAAAAAAGGGATTTAGAAAATTATTTGACTTATATGTAGTTATATCATCCCCGACTAAGAATTTTTCTAGCAGTAATGTGTTCCTGTGGGTATCGGAGTCTGTAACAATAACACTAAATCACGCGGGCGGAGTCGGAGGCGTGGTCATCAGCAAGTGTTTTATATATTTGCGCAACGGCTTTTAAGAAAGAAAAAGTTGTAATAAAACTTTTTAAACACGATACTTTTCGAGGCAAATAAACAAAGCACTGACGTGACGGAGCAGATTATAAGTTGAAGCAGTAGCCAGCCAAAAGCTACAATATAACTACATACCTATTCGAATTATAATAATTATTAAACAGACGGACAAACAAGATTACTACGCGCGGATAAGATCAACCTGTTGAGCGTTAATAAACAAAACACATTCTTCAGTAAGCTCAAGAATGGAAACGTGTAATACTGGTCTATTTACAAAACAATATTTATTATGAGTTAACTATGTGTACAATTGGAATTTGTTTATTTATGTAGGTAGTTAGTGTATGTTAAAGTATGTTTATCATGACTGCTAGGTGGCGTGTTTGGTAGTGCATCCGCTTTCGAGGCCGGTCTCGGATTCGATTCCCGGTCGGGACAAACTTTGTGTGATGACACATACTTTGTGCCGAAGTCTGGGTGTTTTCTATGTATAATATGTTAAATATGTATGTATTTACAAAAGAAAAAATGTATACGAGTATAAGTAATTATATCAGTTTATCTAGTACTCTCATGTCACAAGCTTTGCTTAGTTTGAGACTAGATGGCGTTCTGTGAATTGGCCTAACTATTTATTTATCTCTTATTCCAGTCCCATATGGACAAGATTTCTGTAGAGATACGTGGTGCCTTTGTACTCATATTAGGTACAGTGTATTCAGATGACTATTGTATAACATATTGTTTGTAATGTTGAAAAATTCATAAAGTACAAAATGTATCTTCAAACGCGTCTACGATATCCCATTTTTTTCTAAATCAACAAGAAATTTCTGATAATATCGAAATTCCCTTTTGGCAAAGGTTAAGTAAAATTATATTCCGGTTTTAAAAAGAATCCCCCGAGGTGCGAGACCCTCTGTGGCTCAATGTTTAGCCTCCTGCATTGGTCAAGTAGTCCGGGAAAATACCTTTAGCGCTTGGGAACAAATGTTAACCTTCCCTTATAGAATCCTACACGTAAATTGTTGACATCTTTGACGGTCCAAAACAAAGAAAATTGTACAAACAATTTTAACATTTTAAATTCAAATTCAATCCACATTTCGGCCCCTGATTATTCTCAGGCCAAGAAATTAAAATTTGTAGAGAATAAAGTAAGGGAAGGCGACATCAGTGGGGCGGACTACTTTTTAGCTGGCTCCTTATTCTGTAGAAACTTTGACGGGCTTGCAGAGTAAACACCCACCATCCGCAGCTAAACTCTCATTCCCTGATCCTCCGAACAACGATACAGAAAATCTTGAGACTACTGCCAAGGATGTGCGCACAGCTGTTGACTCCTTTCGTTTTTGATCAGCTGGTGGACTTGACGGTCTGACACCACAGCACCTTAAGGATCTGTTGTGTCTGAGCGCTGGGGAAGCTGGTGATGCACTTCTGAGGGAGCTAACAGCTCTAGTCAACCTCAAGCTCTCAGGCAATGTGGACAGTGGCATCACAGATATTTTGTATGGGGCCAATTTATGTGCCCTTAACAAGAAGGATGGTGGCATTCGTCCCATTGCCGTAGGTAGCACTTTGCGGCGTTTGGCAGCCAAAATTTGGTGTCGTTTTTATAGTACGGAGCTTACTACCAAATTTCAGCCCTTTCAATTAGGTTTTGGTTCAAAAGGATGTTGTGAGGCCGCAATCCATGCGCTTGCAACATACCTTGACAGTAGCGAAGATGGAGAGGTCATCTTGAAAGTTGACCTGAAAAACGCCTTCAACTCTGTAAACAGGGACACTTTGCTGACACAGGCCAAATTAGAAACCCCCAAAATATTTAATTTTCTTTGGCAATGCTATAGTTAGCCAACAAAATTAATTTATAAAGACCACCTTTTGAATTCAGTCGTTGGATGTCAGCAAGGTGATCCGTTGGGACCAGTCATCTTCAGTTTGACCATTAACCCAATAATACAAAAAATAAAATCAAAATTCAACATTTGGTACCTAGACGACGGGACTTTAGGGGGAAAAGTAGAGACAGTTTTACAAGATTTAGCCCTAATAAAGAACGAGTTTCAGTCAATTGGCTTAGAACTGAACCCGAATAAATGTGCAATTTTTATATCTGAAAACACAGATAAATTAACAACAATCTCCAAATTCAACTGTTTGGCCCCCAACATAAAAGTTTTGGACAAAACTTCTTTACGCCTCCTAGGGTCCCCGATTTTAGAAGATGGCTTTTCCACTTTTATCGAGGAAAAAATTCAAAATTTTGATCAGGTTATTGATAGTCTATGTAATATTAGTATTCATTCAGCTTTCACTATTCTTCGTTTTTGTCTTTTCGTACCCAAATTTACACATTCCCTCCCTCCGTTCAGGACAATTTTGGAAAAATGTAGAAATTTTGGGCAGACTAGACAACTTAATACAAAATTCTTTGTGTAAAATTTTAAATGTAAATATTAATGACCGGGCCTGAGTCCAAGCTTCTCTTCCAGTTCGCTTGGGCGGGCTAGGTATTCGTAGAGTCACAGATGTCAGTCTGCCAGCATTTCTGTCGTCGGTCCATAGCACCGAAGAATTAGTCAGGAATTTTTTGTCAAATACACTGATTGATTCCGAGGTGCGATGCAAGACCGATGCCATAAATGCTTGGAGGATGTCTTGCCCCGACACTGACCTTCCCTCACGCCTAGGCTCACAGCGACTGTGGGATTCGCCGCTCTGTAAATTGAGAATTAATACACTAATTGACACTTCTGTCAATATTTCAGAGCGTGCACGCCTACTAGCTGTTGGAGAATGGGAGTCAGGGTTATGGATCCAGGCGCTCCCATCGCCCAACATCGGTACAATGTTGGACGACACAACCTTCCGCATTGCCACTTGCCTTCGGCTGGGTACACCTTGTGTATCCCCGCATCGTTGCACCTGTGGAGTAGCCGTCGATAATCTGGGACACCATGGCCTTTCTTGTAGCAGAAGCGCAGGTCGTATACCTCGGCACGCTATTCTAAACGACATAATTCGTAGGGCTCTTTCCACCGCAGGTCTTCCGGCCGTACGTGAACCAAATGGTTTAGCACGAAGCGATGGAAAGAGACCGGACGGTATGTCGTTGCTACCGTGGAAGATGGGAAGGCATTTGGTGTGGGACGCTACATGCGTCGACACATTAGCACCTACACACCTTCCAAGCACATCCGGATGTGCCAGAGCTGCTGCTGCATCGGCTGAAGGCCTTAAACGGCGTAAATATGCTAACCTAGCAGGTGATTACATATTTGAGCCGTTTGGGGTTGAGACACTGGGGTCATGGGGTCCGAGTGCTCGCCGCCTTTATAGAGACATTGCTAAACGCCTAATCGATGCTTCTCAGGACCAGAAGGCTGGCTATTTTCTGGCCCAAAGAATAAGTACCGCCATCCAACGTGGCAACACAGCCAGCATTCTGGGAACCTTCCCAGTCGGCAATGACGCGGAGGATTTTTTGAGCGATGTTTTGTAATGTAAATATTTTTAGTTTATAATTATGTTTATTTTGTATATTGTAATTCTTTTTGTAATTAAAGATTAAATCAACAATTAACAAATATTAGGTATAAAAAAATAGCTTAGAAGAGATATTAGGCTACTTAATACGCCTGTTTCATGACTGCGAAGCTGCAAAGGTTTGTATTTAATCTATATTATATAAATAGAAATGGGGAATGTAATTTTTGTCCCCCCTTAGCTCTCGACAACTGCTTATGCTCCAATGATGGTTGACCCCTCTATGGATAGCCCTCGATCTGGAAACAAGCCAAAAAATCGTAAATTTGACCTAGCCCTAAGGGGTCAAAAGTTATAGGCCAAAACCTACGTCGTGGTGCGGCGCTAAGCACCGCGCAAGACACCGTACTAGTATGAATATGAACAAGTACTATTATGTAACATATAAGTAATACACTAGCGGACGCCCACGGTTCCGCCCGTGACAAATTATAAACTAAAACCTTCCTCGAGAACCATTCTATCCATTAGCAGCATGAAAATCGGTGTAGTAGTTTATGAGTTTATCGCGTACAGATAGACGCGGCGGAGGACTTTGTTTTATAATATGTATAACTTGACACTGACATTCTTATTATTATAAGTATAATGTCAAGTAATAAATTGTCTTGAGACTGCATCTCAAGATCACTTTATTATAATATAACTATTTCCGGCACTAAAACATAGTTGTAAACAGTAACATCTTGTAATATTATGCACATTTATTTGTAGATTAAAATAAAAGCCAAGGAGAGGGGAAATAATATTATGCAAATCTCACCGCCAGAAGCTACCCGCAGTAATATACTAAAAGCAGACCATTCCTTATTGAAATTATAAACCTAAGAATGCTAAGGAGCCCTACCTCCATCTCCAGGGCCTAAGCCATTCTCAGCTGCACGCGGTTTACCTGCTAACAAACGGACCAGGCTCTGGCAAATATATCCAGTTCCCGGAGAAAGTAAAAAGCTCGCCAAGTCGCCACCTAGGGGGTTAACAAAGTGAATGGCCGCAGGTAGGGCGCATGATATTGATAGCGCGAGTCAATTTAGTTTGGTCATATTAGTCTTCCTTCATCTTCTTTTTTTAAAAACGTGGCTCCATCGATACTCATCGATGATTTCGCTAATGTCAAGGTAATGCTTGATTTTTCCCGCACAGAAGAACTAGTTACTCTGAACTAGTTCGCGGTGCGGGTCAAGGAAACGTTGTTCGTTATTGCAATTGAGCGTTTAGGCCTGGATTTTGCCCAGCGCCAGAGGTTACCCAAAAGGCCACCAGCTACGCGCACCGCAAAAACCCAAATCCAGTCACATTAGTCAATATCATTGATCTATACTATTAAAGTATCATAGCGATTAGTAGTTGTGTGCTCCTACAATTAAAAGACATGCTAATTCGACTTGAAAGATAAGACTCGAAGATACATATATTAACTGATAGATATATACATTAACTAGAAGCATTAGGACATTGACCATTCATCAGGATTGTCAAGGTCTAAACGATACACAGACTTCCGGGATTATGCTTGCATCACATTCACACATTAACAAAATACAATAGTTAGAAAGAGTCAGTGTCAGTGAGAAGTTTTGAAGACAAGATTAATATATCATCGCCTTTAAAGGAAAATTTAATTACATTGCTACCACCTATTAACTAACATTTTATACACTTATCATGGCTAACAATGCTTAGTGCGCTACTGTTTATGGCATGGCAGTGAGTTATTGCTGAAACGCGGGCAACACTTGACAACATATCATTAACGCCAATCAGTGTAATTTATGTCTAGGTATTCGTTTCATTCGTTATCTAAATACACCGAAGGGGTAGACAGAGGTGTTTATTATACCTACATTTCGATAGCCCCTTTGTTGGTATACAATAGTTGGCGAGCCGAACTACCGTATCCGCACTTTGGATATATTTGTTTCCTGCATGTCAATGACATGCTTTCACTTGGGAACATTCATTGCTATGCGGATAATAGCACTTTGCGAACTCAGCGAACCGAACCAAGATTGAGGACGAGAGGCGGCAACTGTGTCAGATCTCGACCGAAACCCCGACAACATAACCCCGATGGGGTTCTAAGAACCTGACAGAGTTTAATGCCAGCAAAACACAGGCGTGTGCGGTTAGGGAAAAAAAACCCCTTCCTTCAATTACCTTCTCTTCAAAATGCAATATTACCATTGAAGGACAATCTAGAAATACTTGGCATATATATGTTACGGCTAATACCCGAAGTGCGGCTGCACCTAGTTTTAGCCGGTTAGGTTTTTTTTTTATTTTTTTACGTGGTCGGTGATGCATTTACGCACTTCACCGAGCGAGCCGTCTCGCTGGGGGGGGAGCGAGACCCCCCCCAGCGAGACGGCTTCGTGTGGGACTCCCGGCCCTAGGATTAAAACGGGCCGGACTACCCACTAAAACCTATCCACGGTGTTTCTCCTTCGCCTTAGCCGGGCCGCCGGATAGGCAGGAACTGTTAAGCAACAGCGGCCCGGCAAAGGGGCGCTCTTTCGAGCTCTACTCGGGGGTGCCTGAACCCTCCCTGATCAACACAGAAGCGACGCCCCCGAAACACATAAGGGGCGTCGGACTCCTCAGGGCCATTCTCGTGAGCGGTGGGCCCCCCGACCCACCGCCCACGGCCCTATCAGTCGGGGGCTTGGGCGTAGGCAATGCGCCGTCGCCCCCTGACTGGTGCCCGCCGGGGCGGGAGCGTACGGCCCGCACGCTCCCGCTCACGCAGGGCCTCTCTCTTCGCCGCCATCACCTCCCGAGCGAAGGAAGCAACGGCGGCCCAACATTCTTCGCTGCCGGCCATGGATTGAATGACGGCCGGCAGCGAACCTACTCTGCCGATAACGCCCGTGAGGGCCAACCTCGGCGAGTCCCAGGCGGCGCACACGAAGAGCGTATGCTCCGCCGTATCTACGGCGCCGCCTGCGCAGTGATGACAATCAGACTCCGACAGGATCCCCACCACTTCCCACAGGAATTTGGCAAAACAGCCATGACCCGTGAGAAGTTGGGTGAGGAAGTAGGTCGGAGCCCCCTGTAGCCGGTTAGGTTAAAACCTATCCACGGTGTTTCTCCTTCGCCTTAGCCGGGCCCCCGGATAGGCAGAAACTGCTAAGCAACGGCGGCCCGGCAAAGGGGCGCTCGTTTAAGCTCAACATAGGGGGGGCTTGGCCCCCCCAAACGACATAGAAGCGACGCCCCCGAAACACATAAGGGGCGTCGAACTCCTCAGGGCCTTTCGCGTGAGCGGTGGGCCCCCCGACCCACCGCCCACGGCCCTATCAGTCGGGGGCTTGGGCGTATGCAATACGCCGTCGCCCCCTGACTGGTGCCCGGCGGGGCGGAAGCGTGCGGCCTGCACGCTCCCGCGGTTAGGTTAGGTTAGGTTAGGTTAGGTTAGGTTAGGTTACACCTAGTTCTAACCGGCTAAAACTAGGTGCAGCCGCACTTCGGGTATTAGCCGTAACATATATATAAAAACTTAGAGAGCGGTGTATTGGGCTAGCTTCGCGGAAACTAGGAATACTGAATAAGGTAAAACGATTCTTCACACCGCACCAGAGGTGTCTGCTGTACAAGACGCAGATTAGACCCTGCGTAGAGTACTACTGCTCTCACTTTTGGGACGGTTCCGCGAAGTACTTGCTAGACGCACTCGACGCTATTAGTACACGGGCCGTAGAACATTCGTAGAGTCTCCCACATATATCTCAAAAAGAAATCTCGTGTATATTGCATACTGTGAGAGTTAGCCACAATCGCCAGAAGTCGCAACGGCTTTCCATCAGGCAGGCGGCGTCAATCTGGCGACCTGATATAAAAAAGGTGCATTGCGTGCAGGTGAGTATGACTTGGGTCCCTTATCACCAGAGGCGCTTTAACAATTAGTCATCATTTTCTTGTCAATATGTCACCTGCTTGGACATTGAATCTTGGCCTAAAATACTCCTAAGTCAATAAATAGGTATTTCACGCAGGTGGATCCGCGGGTTTCAACTAGTAACAAACTAACATGATATGAGACAAATAACATAGAGTTCAGTATAATGTCGACATGTTTAATGTCGAGTTTCCATATTTGGTCATGGCACGCACGCAGGTGCTTCCGTGGGCGAAGCGCGTCTCACATGGCACGGTGACCTCTGTGACCGACCACTGACATTTCTCGTTGAATGCACCTTTAGTTATTCCATACTAGTACTAATACAAAAGTTGCTTTGTTTGTTTGTATGGATGTAAGTGAATGAGATAAATTTTAGGCTATAAGTATTATACCTTTCTATTATCAGTTAGGTAATTTCATAAAGTGGAGAAGTGGAGAAGAAGAAAAGGAAGTTTCCTTGTCGAAACCAGTGCGGTACAGGACCAGCAGGATCTAATATGCTGTTACGTCCTACTATACCATGTACGTGTCCCGGCTACATCACTCCACGAAGGATAATGAGATCGTGGAGTACATTCGGACGAAGACCAACTGGACTTTAAGAGTCGAGAGGTTGGAGTCGCGCCATAACACGAACTTCAAGTCGTTCGTGATTAGGGTACCAACTCAACATCTCGACAAATTCCTTAAAGAAGAGTTTTGGCCGAAAGGTGTCGTATATAGACGTTTTCGCGGCACGTTACCTAACGCGAAGTGTCACACGACACCCGTCTAGTAAATACAGTGTTAGTGTTTATATTATAAGATAATTATATTATTATGTATTCTTAGTTTTAAGGTATGTATCTATGGGCCATAGAATAAGTTAATTACAATCTGTAACTTTTCTTGTGTAGCCTGAAAATAAATTATAAAATAAAATAATAAGTACCTCATGTCCATTTTCTCCTTTATACAGTTTCAACATTAATTTATACTTACGATTGTAGGCACTTGTTGAAACTTATAGTAATACATTATTGAAAAAAACTAACTTGTACGCTATTCCACAAATATATTATAGATACTAGCTGTTGCCCGCAGATCCGCCTGCGTGTTACTTTAGATCTACATAACTTTTTTATTTATGGAGCGATTGAAAACTAAACCGCAAATTCAAATCAATAAATCAAATCGTTTCTGAGATTGGCTTGTTCAAATATTCAGACAAACAGACAAAAGTTCTAAAAACCATTATTTTGGGTTTTATTGCGTTCATATAGCCCCCCTACACCAGTTTATCTATTATATCTTCTATTATATTTTCTATTATACCATAAAAATTCATCTTAAGTTACGAAAATATGAAATATTTAAAAAAATCACCTAAAACCTACGACAAACTTATTATTTGCGGTTGGTACAGTACTCGGTTCTAGGGATAGAACTGCAAAATTAAGTTTGTTTTTTATTGTATATACTTTTCCAGGATAAAAAGTACCCAGCGTGTTGCCCAGGATATTAAAGAATAATTATACCAAGTTTCATCGTAATCGAACCGGTAGGTTTTGCGTGATGCCTGAACAGACAGACAGACAGACAAAAATTTTTTTAATCACATATTTGGGTTCGGTGTCGGTCTAGTAACACCCCCTGCCATTTATTTTTTTTATATTTTCAATGTACAGAATTTTCACTTCTACAGATTTATTATAAGTATAGATACCTAATAATGTGTGAAATAGTGCACAAGTGAGTACCTATAGTTTAACATTGTTGCTAGAGTTATTTTCAAAGAAAAATATATACAACTATTACACAGGTACACCTCTTTTGTTCGTACTGTAAAATCAATTAAATCAAAATACTTATCAGTAAATTGGAAAATACTCGTAAAAAAAATTTTGATTCACTTTCGCCAGTAACTTGTCCCACGTAATACTATTACCACTAAGTGCATGCTAAGTGCTAAGTAATGCTAAGTGCATGCATAAATAATAAAAAACAATAAGAAAAGTAAATAGAAGACAATATTGTTTCAAGTGTAAAAGGTTTATGCCTGAATATGTCATTGACATTGTTTACTATAGAATAAAATACATTACCAAACACGCCACATCAACTTTAACACCGAATTATCAGCTTAAACTTACCTGCAATAAAACGAAATGAACAAATAAATATACACAGAAACAACAAGTATTACATAGCGACAACGTACAACAGTATGGCGATTCACAGGCTTGGTTTCAAAAGCGGATGCACTACCCATCAAGCCACCGTAGCAGACATTCAGTCATTCTGTGTCTCGTCCCCACTAGGAACATTTGTCGAGCGACATGTGTCCCCGGAAACATCGGGCGACGTCGGGCGACGTTGGACGACATCACCGCGACATTGTCGAACTTGTTCCTTGTCGCACAGACGATGAAGAGTAGTGACAGAGTGTGGACCTGCGTGCAACCTGCGACAATGTGGTCGAACGACGTAGTGCTGCGACTTGATACTGCTTTGATAGGTACTTTAAAAGATAACTTTTAAAGTACCTATCAAAGCAGTATCAAGTCGCAGTACTTTATTATCATAAGATAATAACGTGTAAGAATCAGCACTTGCTAGGTACCTTAAGGTAACAGCAAGTCTAACTTTAGCATCCACGGGATCACAGAATCTAGTTTACTGTTTGGATATTGATGGGCATATTTTACAGAAGAGTATTTAAAAGTCTGTTGATGACATCCGAGACTGAATGTGGACGGAGACAAGACATCGGACGACGTGGGGCGATGTAGGGCGACATCACCCGATGTCTCCGGGGACACATGTCTCTCGACAAATGTTCCTAGTGGGGACGAGGCTTTAGCATCGGTATTAGCTACAGTTCTGCTGTATGAAATGATGCGAAAAAAAGCCGTTTATTTTTACCACGCTTTTATTAGCTTCACTTGTATGTTTGCTTGCTTGTATGTATGTTTGTAACCGACGCTTTTGGGTTCAATTTTGCCCTACTTTGAACGATCAGATTTAATTCAAACTTTGCACACCTGTCAAAGGTTTCACTATCCATTTGCATAAAAAAAAATAACCATAAAATATTTTGGCATATGGTAAGACTAATGATATTTATGCATAATTTTTTATCCATAACAAATTTAGCATATTTGTCTTAATCATAAATAAAATTAGCATAACCTTATTTAAGCATAAAATTTATAAGCATAGCTTTATATTAGCAATGTTTGGGAAATCAAACAAAACCATCTCTTTTTTCTATTAATGCAAGTAGTTTCTGGCACTCGCTCGCTCGGCTCGTGCGTAGGTGGTCACAGTTTTAACCTAACCTAACCTACCCATTTTCTTTAAAGAAAAAATTATGCATAAATATATTAGACCTAAATATAATTATTCCACAGTACATATATTATGCTGCTAAAAATCAATTAGTTATGACCAAGTATAATTATGGCAAAAAAGTATGCCAATTCATTGTGCCAAAACATTTTAGGATTACATATATTATGTTACCGAAATGTATACCCTGTCAAAGACCGATGACAATGCAATAATTCAATAAAAAAATAAAAAAATAATAAAAAATGAAAAATAAATAATAGTTTATAAACACGCTTTTATAGAGAATCCAACTAAAAAGAAAATAATAAATTTTAATAAGTTTGAATTAGTGTAAATAACAAATAAATGTTTATTATTGCACTACCTCGGTGGCACAATGGTACTATGTACGGACTGCCACGCTCGAGGTCTCGGGTTCGATTCCCGGATCTGGTGGATAATGTATAATTCTCTTTAGAATTTTACCCAGATAATTATCCCAGAGTCTGGAACTTGTGCCCGGTAAATGGCAATAGGCTCGCCCCCTACTACATGGGACCTAACATAGCTGGCGAGATGTGGGTGTGTTTGCACACCTCTGCCTACCCCTTCGGGAAAAAGGCGTGATGCTATGTTTTATGTTTATTGCATTATCATCGGTCTTGGACAGGTGTGCAAAGTTTGAATTAAATCTGATCGTTCAAAGTAGGGCAAAATCGAACCCAAAAGAATCGGTTACAAACATACACACAAGTGAAGCTAATAAAAGACTTGTAAAAAGCGTGAGGTGCATAGTGTCAATAAAGTAATGGTAAGTAAGATGTTAAAAACTCAGAGAGAACAGCAGTTCTCTCTGAGACAGCAGAGAACTGCTGTTCTCTCTGAGACAGTCTTGATAATGCCTCGTTTAGAGGCGAAACAATTGTCGACGTTTGTTTGTCCTTTTTAATTTTGCGAAAAATTAATGCTATTATATTTTGAAAGTTTTTAACATCTTACTTACCATTACTTTGTCATGGATTTTCGCCAAGTAACGCCTGCTTCAATCCAATATTTTAGTGTCAATAGTTATAAATATTTTATTGACAGATATAATTTGATAATATCTTAAAATGCACCTCACGCTTTTTTACAATAATATACATTTATTTCTTATTTACACTATTCATAATTGAAACTTATAAACAATTATTTTTTACTTTTTAGGATTCTCTATAAAAGCGTGTTTTTTTATTTTTTTTACACTATTATTTATTATACTTGAAACTGGTTAATGTTGTGTCGCCTGCAATATCAATTTGTATAATTTCTGTGTACAAATCTGATGTAGGTCACATCACGTTTACCTAAGATTCAAGTAAAACAAGTTCAAGCCGGATCTTCACATTTTTTTGTAAACACGATAAGAAAATGAAATAGCAAAAATACACGTCAAAAATTGACACAATAATCGACTTTCAATGACCGTAATGGGACCAAATAATTGTCGGAAGGGGACCAAATTGAAATGGGTAGTAGTTTAATTTTTTTGGGAAGTAAGTCACTTAGTAGTTTAATTTTTTTTCGAGTTTTAAGAAGTTTTTATGGCGCTTAGCACTGTCAGTGACTGGATACGCCTTCTATATTGACATGATTCGTATTATGTGAAAAGCTATATTACTTTTCAACCGACTTCCAAAAAAGGAGGAGGTTCTCAATTCGACTGTTTTTTTTAATTTTTGTTACCGATTTTGATTTTTTTTTATTGAAAGTTACTTCTTCCCAAGTGGTCATTTCTATTTGGTCCCATTTCGGTAGTTTGAAGTCGGCTGCTGTGTCAATTTTTGACGTGTATTTTTATTAAATATTTCATTTATCGTTAACAACTCAGAGTAAATTATTACTCTGAGGCCAACAATCATTTGATATAGTATACGATGTACCTACATTATTCATACTATTTTAATTAAGGAAAAAAATATTAGGTATTAGTCATCGTACGGCATTACACAATAGTTTGAATAATAAACAATACGTTTAACAATGCATTAAATATTAACACCATTTCGTTCTAGAACCTTTTAACCAGTAAACCACGAAGTGTTTTTTTTTTCGAATACTGTTTTTAGGATTCCGTATAAAAGTCTCGGAACCCTTATAGTTTCACCATGTCCGTTCGTCCGTGAAAATCTTGCACTGATATGTGTAGTTACTATTTCGACAAAGTGCTACAATAAATATATACAAGTAAAGTGGGTTTTTTTTCTAAAGAAATAAACACTCAAATCTTAAATATAGAATGTTATATATTTGACATTGGCTGTCACATTGGTATTACTTTTTGAATGTGGTTAAAGTAGAACCATTAGTAGGTTTTACGTAGCATCGAAAACAGCTTCTCTCATCATTCATTCTTCTTGTCTTTCTTCCTTATTTATCTTTAGCACATAATGCTTTAAGGTTGATAAGTAATTGCTTTTGGTTTACTTTCTGTATCGAATGAGACAAATGGTTTGTCACTGAGTACCTTATTAACCTACTTAGATTATGTAACTGTACCATCTATTTGAGAGTTATTTTAGCGTAATAGTTTTTGCTCCATAATATTTATGCTTTACTGGCTACGTGATAACTAAATCATTAAATGTCATGCCATTAGATGGCATAATCAACTCAACATCGAAATTTCGTCTAGAAGAAGTAAGAAAATACGTTTATTTCAATCACAGAAGTGGCGTTAACAAGCTATACCTACCTACAATAAGACAAGAGTAAAAGTATACACAAGAAAATGTTCAGGTGTGTGCTAGTGCTCGTCACATCTGCGTGGAAATTAGTCTCCTCTCAGCTTAATGTTGACGTAGGCGGTGCCACGTTGATCAGCGCTGATTTTCAGAGGAGGCCAGTGACACTGGAAATGGCGTCCACATCCCATAACTCTGTCATAGTCTCTAATGTGCTATTACTTGTCCTGCGTGTGAAGAGTAGGTTTTGCTTTATCATATTACTTATAGCTGATAGGCGCGGCTCCACCCGCGTCATTTAGTTTTCTCGTCCCAATTCTTACGGGAACACATTAACGAGATTATAAATAGCCTATGTTTCTCAGGGCTAATGAAGCAGCATATTACTGAAAGAATTTTTAAAATTGGTTCGGTAATTACAAAGCTAATTCAAACAAACAAACAATCAAATCTTTCCTTATAGAGTTTTCGAAACGAAAATCTCTTATAAAACAGTAATATCCGTCCGTCCGTCCGTCCGTGAACTACTTTCAACTCGAGAACGGTAAGAGCTAGAGACTCAGTGTAAACGCCAATCGACTCAGCATGGTCAAAGACCTCTAAATGATCTAAATGAACTTGATATTTGACGTCTAATCTCAAGGTCAAGGTCAAAACGAGGTCAAATCGAGAACAGTAATAGAGACTCAAGACCGACTGCAATCAACTCAGCATGGTCAAAGACCTCTAAAATCAACTTGACCTTTGACCTCTGATCTCAAGGTCAAGGTTAAATCTTTTTTTTTAGATTTTATTAAAAAACTTTCGTTTTTTTATTAAATTTTTATGAAAAAACATTATTTTTATTATATTTTATGAAAAAACTTTCGAAAACTAAAATATATGGCAAATTATTGCCATATTTTTAACTTGTTTATAATATTAGTACAGACAGGTGGAGCAGAATAATTAGCGATAATGGACCAGTCAGTTGGATCTCTGATCATTACACAGCAGTTTAATATACTAACGTAAAACTCCGAAGGCTTGGCCACTTTGGCGCTGAGTTCATAAAGGTCATAAAGTCTAAAGACAGTTGTTGAGCGGAGCGAAGCGGAGCTCAATCTTAGGCGACAAGTGTAAATCGTTTGTGTGCCTACCCCTCTGAAACGGCTCGACCGATTTCGACCAAATTTGGCATGCTGGTCGACATCATACCCGGGAGTGCATATATCTGAAATCATGAAAATAGAGCTGACCACGGAGGAATAATCACCGAAAATGTCCTGGACATCACCGAAAACCAGACGATTAAATGGTTGGCAATGGAAACACATGCGTCAACAATGAAAATAGATTTTTTTTTCATTCGATTAATTTATTTAAGTGTTCGAATTTGATTCTGATATGTAATGAAAACATTTGCTCCGCTCAACATTTGCAATTAGCAGCATGCATTGCATACCTAGTAGATAGTTAAGGCATCAATATTTTTTTTTACTTTAGTTAATAGTTACAAAACACGCTTGGCAATCGTAATCACAATTTTTGATTAACTGTATGTACACACATACAATTCCACTTGTGTAATGTATAATAACTTCCATATTATTATTATGATACTGCATAATGATTATTAGCTGATGCTTTTGTAGGTCAATTTGAGATCATCGTACATCAGAATCTGTGATGTGATGATAACAATAAATTTTTTTCCTGCCATTTATATTAATCAGTAGTTCAGTTTTTATAATATTATAATAATAAAACAGTTTTTCTTGTGATGGGTATTGGTAGTATTTTCAATTTTGTACGTTGATAAAGAGCCCCTCCAATACCTCTGAGGTCCAAGTCCGTATCAAGTCAAGTCTGTTGGTATGCCAGTGCAAAATTACCACGCAAACGAAGTCCCGAGCGTCCACAGAATGGATAGTCTTTTATCCATGACCATGACATAGTTACCAGTGATAAAAATGTTACCTAGTCCAGGAGATAACTCTATTTATCCACTCTATGGACGCCCGGGACTTCGTAGAAGCATATCTTCTATTAGAAGATAAGCTTTTACGAGTATCACAAAGTTTCCAGTTATAAAAATGTTACCTAGTCCAGGAGATAACTCTATTTATCCATTCTATGGACGCCCGGGACTACGTAGAAGCATATCTTCTGTTAGAAGATAAGCTTTTACGAGTATCACAGTTTCAGTTTCCAGTGATAAAAATGTTACCTAGTCCAGGAGATAACTCGCTATTTATCCATTCTATGGACGCCCGGGACTTAGTAGAAGCATATCTTCTATTAGAAGATAAGCTTTTACGAGTATCACATAGTTTCCAGTGATAAAAATGTTACCTAGTCCAGGAGATAACTCTATTTATCCATTCTATGGACGCCCGGGACTTCGTAGAAGCATTTCTTCTATTACATGGGGCACACTAAAAGTTTTGCACTTCTAGCTAATCGGAACTATTTGAATTTCGAATGTTATATTTTTTTAAACGTTGCTACCTTCTTAGTAATAAAAAAAAACAGTTGGCGGGAAATCATTTGTCAGTTGTTTTTTATCACACAGCAAAGTTCTACGTATACAACGAAAATGGAATTAAGTCGAAAAGATTTTAGAGCCATGATTTTTTATGATTTTAAAAGTTCTCTCTCTCCGCAAGACTGTGCCGCTCGTCTTCAAAATGCTTTTGGGAGAGAAGCATCTTGTTTGAGCACCGTGAGGCGATGGTTTGCTGAATTTGAGAGAGGTCGAGTTTCTTTACAGGACGAATTTCGTGAACGGTGGCCTTCAACTGCCGTCAACGAAAATAATGTGGCTACTGTTAAGCGGTTAATTGAAGAAAATCCGCGGATTACCTATGAGACAATTCGAGGACTATTGGGGATTGGTATGAGTCAAATCCAGAAAATTTTACACGAAGAATTGAAAGTTCGGAAACTTTGTTGTCGTTGGAGTTGATTGGCTCGCGTGGAATGGTGCTCACAGATGCTGCTGAAGTACGTTCATACATTCTAATGCTGTTTATGACATTATCACAGGAGACGAAACGTGGATTTATTGTTTTGAACCCGAAAAAGAAACAGCAATCTTGTGTATGGGTGTTTGAAAATGAGAACAAGCCAACAAAAGTGAGGCAGGCGAGAAACGTTGGTAAAAAATAGATCGCGTTTTTTTTCTCAGCTACGGGTCCCATCTGTACAATTCCACTTGAAGATCAAAAGAGTGTTAATGCTGAGTGGTATTCTACCATTTGTTTACCCAGGGTGTTAGAAAAAGTTCGCGAAAGACGACCCAAAAGCCGCGTTCTCCTACATCATGACAACGCTTCTTCACACACGGCCAACAAAACAAAGTCATTTTTAGCTTCCGAAAAAGTACAACTCGTCACCCATCCTGCGCATAGCCCCGACCTAGCACCCTGTGATTTCTGTATTTTCTCCAAAATCAAAGATTTGATGAGAGGTTTCACTTTTACCAACTCCGAAGAGGCAGTGATAGCGTTCAATCAACGTAGAAAACATGCCTTCAGATCTGTGGTCCTCCTGTTTTAAAAAATGGTTCGATCTCATGAAAAAATGTTTAAAATGTAAAGGAGAGTATTTTGAAAAGCAATAAACATAATATTTTGGTTTTAACATGTTGTTTTTTTAAGTTACGCAAAACTTATAGTGTGACCTACGTAGAAGATAAGCTTTTATCACATAGTTTCCAGTGATAAAAATGTTACCTAGTCCAGGAGATAACTCTATATTAAACTATAGAAATAATGTGTCTGTATTATAATGTGTCTGTAATATATATAATAATTTATTAAAATGATCAAATAATGTTAGTATGTGAAAATGTAGAACGAAAATCTGTATCGTAAAATAACTTTTATTCTTTTATAGTTTTATTGCATAATCATCGGCTTATTATATCAACTTTTGAAATCATAATAATAATTGGAACTTTACGACATGTGAGTAAAAACACAAAAAAGTTATCTTATCATATCAGTCTGTATGTAGACGCTAACCACGAGAGCCGAATTGTGGGCTCAGCTAATACACAATATTTTTGGACTATTTCTTTGTAAATAAACATTATTACTTTATAATAAAATCATACCGCAAGAGTTGTTATTTATTTACTTGTCGGTAAGGGTTATCAGTGCCGTTTTATCAGAGTCACCATTTTGATAAAGCGTGGAACGTTGTAAATATAAAATAGGTAAGTAATAATTGATAGCAAAAGCATAGATAATAATAAGGTGACTAAGTATTCACTAACAACAAATTAAGAACACTTCTCTAGGTTTAGGTTAAAAAATAATAAATCACAAAAACTGAAATGTCATCCTGCCCACTCGAATTCACGGCGGAATGGGAAGGGCAAAGGGGGGAATACTCTAACCACTGAGCTACGATGACTTCGCTAGGTTCTCTCTCTCTCCCTCTATATAGGTTTATAATTTCTTTCTCTCTCTCTGATTAGGGTTATGCTACGAGGGTGGATTGAAAAGTAGTCGGCCTAACACTGATCCATTTAGTTCTAAAAATCCAATCTACCCACATTATTTAGTCCAGTTCAGACCTGTTAATTGTGTGAAGTTTGAAACGTGTGCGATAATTAGTTTTAATTTTATAAATTTATTAACAAAGCAATCTGACATTATTTGCGCAAATGGAGCAAATCGAGCAGCGTGCCGTTATTAAGTACCTCCATAAGAAGGGGATGTCATCAAAAGCCATCCATGATGATATGGTCAGTACATTAGGGGATTGCGCTCTTTCATATTCATCCGTCAAAAAATGGATAGCAGAATTCAAGCGTTGTAGAGAGAGTGTGAAATACGAACCCCGCTCTGGAATGCCTTTGACGTCCACTACTGACGAAAATGTTAAAAAAATACTCGACTTAATTATGGGAGACCTCAGATTGAAAATTAGAGAGATAGCCGAGATTATAGGCATCACTTGTGAACGTACTCAAAACATAATAGTCAACGTGTCGGGTTTCCACAAGGTGTCTGCGAGGTGGGTTCCGCGACTGCTTTCAGTTGAGCAAAAAAGGATGCGATTTACTATTGCACGCGACTGTTTGGAGTTATTTGAAGCTGATGAATGTGCTTTTTTGAATCGTTTTGTTACTATGGACGAAACATGGGTTCATTACTGTACACCGGAAACAAAACAACAATCAAAACAGTGGAAAAGACCTGGTTCTCCACCCCCCAAAAAGGCTTCAGTATTATGGGACTCGAAGGGTGTGATTATGGTTGATTATCTTGAAAGGGGTCAGACTATAAATTCTGATTATTGCTGCACCTTACTACGTCGTTTACTGATCAGAAATGTTTAATGATCAGAAGAAAAGTCCCGTTTCATCAAGATAACGCTCGTGTTCACACGTCTGTCCAATCAATGGCAGAAATTCACGACTGTGGCTTTGAACTGTAACCGCATCCACCTTATTCACCTGATCTGGCACTGTACAAACTTTTTTCTGTTCCCTAACCTAAAAAAGCACTTGGGAGGTTAAAGATTTTTGACAAATGACGAGGTCAAAGCAGTAGTTAGACGCATATTTTGACTCTAAGGAAGAATCATTTTTTTTCAACGGGCTAAATGCTTGTAAGGGAAGATGGCAAAAGTGCATTGAACTTGATGGTGATTACGTTGAAAAATAAAAATATATTTCATTTAAGTATTATGTATTTATTTTCTTGGTTAGGCCGATTACTTTTCAATCCACACTCGTAGAAGTAATAGTTCCAACACACTTATAAATAACCCTGAAAATGTAATACCTACCTAGATACACATCGATGTTTATATTATAGGTAATTATAATGCCAAAAATCTTGGGCCTGACATCTCAGCATAACATTATCTATTCAATATTGTGGAACATAACATACTAATTTACTCTTACACATACATTTCCAATATGTTACAAGTACTGAATACAAAACTTAATTGAATAAGATATAGGTACTAACCATTTCTGGATAAATCCAGGATCGTAAAATTCGAATCAGGACATCCGTTCCGACATAGTGCATTTGAGTAAGAAGACAATTAAAAACGATTACACCACGAATTATATCAAAGTTTAAACGCCACATACAATTTTGTTCGAGTGAATTAAAAGATTGTTAAAAAAATATTATATGATTTATCAATTTACTTAGGTAGCCATACACTTTTTATTTAGGTTTTTAAAAAAGAAACGACTACTGGACCTTTTAAGAATAATTATTTCAAATTCCACCTGTCAAGTCCTGCAACCTATGTTATTAAAAAAAAACTATTAAAATTAAAATTTGTTTGCACATAATTACTTAACTAGGCACTTTCAATTATCATTTATAATGAAAAGCTACAGAAATAAAGATAATTTAAGAAATATTATTATTATATTTGATGATTATATTAAAATGACGTGTAGGTATTGCGCATGATTTTGAAAAGAATGCAATTCAGCGCATTAACCTTGGCTTTACCAGTAAACAAGTGTGTAGAATTTCAACTGTCCTATACTAGACTAGTTTTTTTTTATATTTTACTGAAAAAAAAGTACTTTATGCATTAAAGCTGTACATAAAACCCACTTGTGATACCTAATTAATGAAAACCATTTAAAAAAATGGTCAAGCGTAAGTCAGACTCGCGCACGAAGGGTCTCTGAACTCGTATCTGTCGTACGACGGGACTTTTGTTGTATGGGAACCCCCCTAAATAATGATTTTATATGTTGTTATAGCGGCAACAGAAATATATCATCTGATAAATTTAAACTTTTTAACTATCACGGTTCAGATTAGGCGTTTTCACATTGCACGATAACGATATCGTCACGATATAGGGGAGGTATTGCATTGGGCATGTGTTGTTAAGCAATTTAAGAAATGTTTGAATTGTCATTATGCAGATGGGTACTGCAGTACCTACCTCGTCAGGTCAGGGGCCTAAGTCGCGTAAATGAACGTAAAATGCCATGCTACTGCTATACTACTACGTTGCAACTGTAATTGGTCAAAAAATCGGTAGTCTGCTAAACTCACAAGCAACGCGTCGGGCTGGCGCCAGAAAGGAACCAAACCGAATGACTGCAGAGTACAATTATCATTAGGTTAAGTTGAATTTAGTTACTGCCGACATTACTTCTTAACTTCCCAGCCCCTATATCCCGGGAACCGAGCTTCCCACCTTAATTCTGGGCAATTTTTACTTCTCGCTGCACCCCCTCCCATCACAAGTTCCATTCGCCTGCAAAAAAAATCCCGGGAATTCTCATCCCGCAAAATTACCCAAGATTCCCAGTACCCCATATCTCGAAAACTAAGCATCCCAGGTCAATTTCACCCTCATTTTTCCGGCCCCATAGTACCCTAAGTAAGTATTTGAACCCCATCTTCCCACAAATTTTCTTCCCAATTCTCATCCCACTTTCCACAAAACTTGAAGCCCCTATATTCCGGTAACGGAATACCCAAGATTCCCAGTACCTGATATCTCGGAAAGTAAGCATGTCAAGTCAATTTTGACTTCTTTATCGGACCCCCTTTGAAGCCCCCACAAGTAATTAAACTACATCTCTTCCCATAAACAATTCCCAATTTCCTTCCCATCCCACTTCCAAAATGTTTTTATATTACACGACGTGTTTATGTTCCCCTACATATCTAGGTACTATGAGTAGGTCTGGGGACTATATCCTGGTGATACATCGATCATCCCCCCCCCCTTATGTAGTCACGATATCGTCACGATATCGCCACGCTAAAGTGGAATATATCGTCACTTACGTATCGTCGACGACCTATCGTCATTTACGCGACTTAGGCCCCTGACCTGATGAGTTAGGTACCGCAGTACCCATCTGCATAATGACAATTGAAACATTTTTTAAATTGCTTAACAACACATGCCCAATGCACCCTTACCTCCCCTATATCGTCACGATAAAATGCACGATATCGTGGCAGTGTGAAAGCGCCCATTCAGTTCAGTATCCTAGAGACAGAAGGACGGTCGGACAGCAAAGCATTAGGATTCCCGTTTTACCCAAAAAGTCGGGAGACTAAATAACAAAACAACTTTAAAATTAATTTCTTAATTCAACCAACATTTTTTACATTTTGATCTATTAAATAATTATAGATGTAAAAATAGTTTAAAATTAATAATTAGTTTTAGTAATAATAATTAATAATAATTAGTTTAATAAATTTGTATTATGTAAAAAATTTATATAAAAAATGTTTTTTTAAAGTGAAAGATCGTAGCAAGTGTATGCTCGTGTTCTAAGACTACCACGATGAGAAAGAGGCGTGATTACTTAAATATGTGACCAGCTGTATATTCTCTGAACATTAGTGATTGCAAAGAAATTTTACTCTACCACACCGTACCAATTAACTTAATACGCGCCCCTCCACTCACCGATACCTATACGACTAAATCTTAAAACACACTAGTCCTTCACATACGACGTATGCCACGCGACGTGCGAAACAGTGACACATTGGTCCAACGTCTTACGACGTCTGACGTTGACATTATCTAAGCGCTATGACTTGGGATGGAACTTGGCAACACACGAATGACGCGTAAGACAGCGTGGTGAATGAACCAGTGTGTTCGTTACCATACAAATTACACAGGCCAGATCCTGTTCAGATGTCATAATGCGTGGTGTACGTCGCATGTGAAGGATGAGTTTGCCCAATTCGCACATTGAACAGCATTCAAAAAACAGCGCTTAGGTCTCAAAATATATAGAAGGTAATAGTAATAGACGTATATTTATTTTGTGCTTAGGTCCAAGAGTTCCAGCTATCGCACTTAACTGCTTTTTTAGGTAGTTTTCTATTTTAACCTGGTCGGTGTTGCATTTAGACAGTTCCCCGTCCCGCTGCGGAGAGGAGCGGAACGACTTCGTATGGGACTCCCAGCCCTAGGATGGAAGGCTGGCCGGACTACCCACTAAAACCTATCCACGGTGTTTCTCCTTCGTAGTGAACGTGAACGAAGCATATCCCAAGATGTAGATTGTTATTTATCGCCGATTGATCACATATTGGAAATAACAACTATTTGGCTACCGTTGCACAAAGAGAAAGAAAGTGCCATTATCTTTTAATACCTTTGTATGTATACAAATAAACAAATCGTACGCATATTCAATGTTAATAGTCTCCACTTAAAGATTTACATAAATTATTATTATTTTATTTGTGTCGCACTCATGTATTGTGTGTTAAGTGTCGACTGAACGTCTTTGAGTTTGTTTTGTATGATACAACACATTATTAATTTGCACATTATTAAATAAATACAATAATTGTAAAAAGAAGAATAATTTATACACGAATATTTACTAGGATTTACAGTTTCAGAGAAAAACGAACGGGTTCCTTGCGTTGTCCAAAGAGTTTAAATTTACCTTAACTTCCCACTGGTAATATAATAAAAAATTCTAACAGTATGATATCATAGAAAATTTAGGTCACGAGAATTTTCTGATTTTATTTGTAAAAAATGTTTTGTATTTCTTTCTTTCTCTCAAAAACATGATCAAACTAAAAAGAAATGCAAATGAAATTTAAACATTTATTTTTAGGTGAACCTTGACTGTAAATAATTACCTAATCTAACTGCATAGAAAACTATTAATAGTTATAAAAGATAACACGAATCTATTCGTCGATTAGTTTTTTAGGGTTCCGTACCCAAAGGGTAAAACGGGAACTCTATTACTAAAACTTCTTGAACCGTGATAGTTAGAAAGTTGAAATTTTCACAGATGATGTATTCCTGTTCCCTTTGTAACAACAAATACTAAAAACAGAATAATAATAAATATGTATGGGGCCCCATAAAAGAAACGTGATTTTTTTGTCACTGAACGTTTTAGTACGGGACCTTTTGTGCGCGAGTCCGAATCGCACTTCGCCGGTTTTTTAATGATGGTAATGCTTGCTTGTTGTGTACATTGCAAACTCTTTTCAGGGTGAGGACCCAAAGTGCTTTCACGATGTCCAGAAACTTCATTTCTGGTGAAAACGTACGGTAAATATAAATGAACGTTTAGTTATGTTTACAGAACAACCATTACTTTCTAGTATACCACAACTTTATTGTTCGTATTAACGACAATAACTAATTTCTACTATATGAAAAACAGTACGAACTGCGACCAAATCGCAGATATCCTAAATAAAGGCCAGGTTAAAAGTAACAGTAACCGGCGAGCATGCATGAAGACATTAATGAAAGTTGAGGAAGCGAAAGAAGTATGCCAGGATCGTAGCAGGTGGAAATCCGTGGTCTCTGCCTACCCCACTGGGAGAGAGGCGTGATGTTATGTATGTATGTATGTATGTATGTATGAAAAACAGTGGGTATTTACTTGGCATCTGCCTTATTGATGACCGAAACGATATGAAAATGTACATACATGAAATATTTGAGATCATCATTAAAATTGAGCATAGAAAAATTGAGTAAGATTTGTAGTTGGCACCTAAAACACCATGAGCTATGAACAGGAGCAATAGGTTATGTACGCCAACATCGAGTGCCAAATTTTACAAACTCTGTAATATTAATAGAAATACTTAATTAGTTTATATTATCTTCTGTTTAAATATGGGATGGAGTGAACCGTAAAAATCTAGACAAAAAACCAAAGACCTTATAATACAACGGACATAGGATCTAGAACAAATCGCAAGAAAATAATGTCCCGAGTCGACCTATACATTATACATAGGCATACATAGATATAAACAAATTTCATATTAAAATTTAAACCTTGATTCAACGGAATAGTGTTCACTTTTGTTTGCACTAATTTATCGCATTACGTAGCTTCTATCTGTCCGCCTGACTAATTCACCTTATGCAGCTTATACTTGAACTACGTGAACATAGAAACAATGGAGTAGGTTTATTTTGTTAAAGTCTTTTAAGGATTCCATGATATGTACCTACGTAGGCGTAATAATTAATGTAAGACTACAATAAATTCCATAATCTTATAAATTGTAATTACTTGTTTATGTTAGACGAAATAAGCTGAAAAACTAATTAACGACTGACAAAGATTTTTTTTCGAGTCAGTTTCATAATAAGTAACTGTAGTGTATGAATAACAAAAAGGGAATTAATGAATTTAACTAATTATAATATTATAAATGCCAAACTTCTTGCGGGTGTCAAAGTTCTTCCGCTTTCATTACTATTTTCATAACGCTATGTCGCTACGTCTACTACAAGATAACCGTGTTTCAAGTGACTGAATTAGTTGCTAAAACTGCGCATCATTAATTTATTTTTATCTTATGGTTAATTTTTGGGATACGAAATTATTGGCTACTAGCTGATCACCGTGACTCCGCCCGCGAGATATAGTTATCTCGGCCCCGATTCCCGTGGGAATACATTACCGAGAATCCAAATAAAAAGAAAATAACAGTACATACACGAAATAAAATGACATGTGTAATTATATTTATGACAAAACAATGATACCCTGTGAAAATTAAAAACATTTTTGGGCTTATCTCCTCCATTCAATCAAGGGATTCTTGTACAAGTTTCATAAAGATCGGACCTCTTTTTGTTATGTCCATAAAATGAGCCGAACAAACAAGATTGTTATTTTTTGGATCAAAATATTCTTCTCGCCGTGCTAGGGCAATAATATTTTTCCATTGTGCACAGTGTACTGGATCCCGAGGAAAACTGAAATAGATGTTGGTTCATATAACGAAAAAAAAATCATAAAGAGCCAAGGCGTGTCCACTATAATCTTTGTTCCAAATAGTTTTATCGCTATCGGTAATCCGAATAAATCTGAATGGTCATTTTGTTAGTAAATTATTCAGTGAAAATGAAATGGTCTCTTTCTTTTTACTGAGCTTGGGATGAGTTCGAAAGAGACAGATAGGTACTTCGGTATTGGACTGGATTGCAATATTTACTTTTGTCTTTTAATTTATTATCGACGAAATACTGTATTTTAAGTGAAATAATAAATTGCAAATAATAAAACAAAAGCTTATTTACTGAAAATATGATACACCGTCTTCAATTTGCTTTTTTTTCGTAGTTTTTACACGTTTTTACAATACAGTACGGCATTGTGCAACGTGTTGTCGTTCAGTTATCAAAATCAAGACTGGCGCGCGATTGTTTCTCTTTTAGCGTTTTGTTTCTCTTTTAGTTCGGACACTTTTGAGCGATGATCCGAAATCCATTGTATTTAAAATCATTGCAAAAAACATTTAATTTTTATTATGAACACGATGAGTCCATTAAAATTTATTAATAAGTAAATAACACAGTATCTAATAACAGTTGGATATATTATATTTTTTGAGCTCTTTGATCTTCAGAAAGCCCCTGGCCTATTTCTATTAAACAAACATTGCAGTACAATTTACTATTAATTATTACAACGAGATTACAAAAACAAACACATCTATAACGGTATTAAGTCTAGAAGTAAATTGCTACATTAAAGTTACGGTATTATTTGCTACTATATATTTGCTTAATAGTGCCTTTACCTGAGATTACGTGACTTTGTAGAATAGCAAGAAATTGTAACTATGTGTAGAATGGTGATCCCTAGCGTATTAAAATGTAATAAGGACGGTCATTGGTTCCCAACTGACTTGAAGTGAGAAATCTATAGCATTTGTGATTCCTTTCTTCGTAAATGCTATCGATGCACTCGCATTTTATATTGTGAGAAATCCCTTCTCGATCCAATATGCTTTTACAATAAGAAAGGAGAATTACCTAGATCTCAGTAGATGTGTGTGTATACTCAATAAAATTCGCTTATAATACCTCAGAGCGGTGAGAACAACACAAATAATGAATGCCTACAAATTTTATAAAAAACATTAAATTCCTTTATTAACTCCTGCAGAGATTCTAGGTAGGTATTTAGTGGTACGCCACATGTCCTTTTTTAATTTATTTACCGGCCACCCCATCGTCCATTGTCGGTCGCCTCGAGTACGCACCCTAGGGAATTGCCGGCGATCTTTGCTCAGATATAGGCTCTTTCGTGTTGGTCGGGGTTTTATCCCGCGTCGGTGCATGAAGGCAAGTCCCACATAACGTAAACCTTGTGGCCTGCTTCTGTAAGGACGGTGGGTTGCTAGCCCGCCGACCTCAGGCCCCGATCATGGAGGTCGATGGACCTGCTGGTAATAAAATCTTCGGCGCCCTCGCCGCACACTTCGGAATTCAGCGGGAAGGGTATGCTCCCTCTCTCTCCAGCCGCCTCCTTGGCGAGCATAACCTGCTTGCAGAAGGATACGACCACGTTCGGCTCGCGATGGTGGTGTTTCCACACCTTAGTTGCTCAAGTCGCACCTTCCATTCTTCCATGAGATCCTGCTGGGACCGCTGAGTATGGATTACTTGAGACGCAGGCCTGTGGTCCCGGCTGTCTAGCAAGGGCTTCCAGATAGAAGGGTTCCTGCTAAGAGACATGCAGCCTCTAGGGAGATCGTGCGGTGCCGTCTTATTATCCTGACGGCCGAGGACTTCAACGGCCTGGTTAAAATAGACGTTGTTGGCCGTCAGTCTCGCCGCCCATACGGGAGTCCCGTATACGGCCATGCACCACACGATGCCCAGGTAAAGTTTCCTGCAGGGAGCGTTGGGTCCCTTTAAGTTGGGCATCAGTATCGAAAGCGCGGCTGTTGTCCCCGGAACTTTGGGGATCAAATTTCGGAAATGTTGTCCGAAGTTCCACCGGCTATCGAGTACGAGTTCCAATAACTTCATCGAGGGCTCGATGCCGATGCTAACGTCCTTACAGTTATGCTGGATCCTGAAGGCGGCTGGTTTGAATTACTGAGTTGGATTAGTGGATTTTATATTGTATGGGATAACGGCAATTTATTTCGAACGTTAAATAAAGCGCCTAATTTCGAAAACAGTTCTAATTATATTACGCACTGACTAACACAATGTTGAAAACAAAAGGTCTACTTACATTTATAAACCAATCCAATGTTTAACCTAATAAACCACTTCAATGCGGAAATGTTTTGTAATGTCGTCACAATGCATTATTTTGGCTCACGTCCAATACAAACGAAAAAACAATTCACAAAAGACGTGCTAGGAAAACATGACAAAAACGTAATCTTTCCTTGATCCATCTTCCGTGGTAAGGACGAAAGTGATTGCGAGTGAACCCACTGAGTCACTGGAACGACAAAGAACAGACAATGACCGAATACCAAAAGGATATAGAGGAAAAGCTAATGCGTGTGGTCTAAGTTTAACAGTCGACCACAAAGGGAGAATATTAAGTACTTGTTAAAATATATATAAGAGATCGTACGTGAATTCTTGGAATGTTTGACACGACGCCCAGTGCTCTCTTGTTATATCTAGTCGAGTAAAACCAGCATTACGCCTGATGTAAGCAGATCGATTCATATTTCAGTTAACTATGAGAATGAGAGTTGTTTCACCTATAGAAGTCAAGTCACCAGCCAAGCTACGAGTCTACGACCTGTATGATGTATCAGTCAGTATTCCGACATTTAAATTTAGTTTTAATACCAATAGGTCTCTCAGTCACTCCGTATTAAGTATGTGCGATCAATATATTGGATATAAACCCATTTCAATGTTAGTAATTCAAACCGTTTCGTCCCTCTTCCGGGACGTTGCACGGTTTTATACATTTTAGTATAAAACAACAGAAAAAAGTTTTGTTGTAAGGTACGGAAGAGAGTGGCTTTTGGCTAACAAGGTTTTTTAAATTAGAAAATATACCTTCCGCATACAAGTTACTACTGCAGCTGCTATTGTCATGCCTGTCATGTTAGGATCCAGTGAAAATACCTTATTAGCAGTATTGGTGATCTGTGACTGTGATATTATTAAACGAAGGGTAACAAAGTTGAAACTGCGTTACTGCTCAGGAGTGCGAGGACTAAATATGTACTATTTTTTTTTCTATTAAGTCGAGTAAAAAGAGATTGAGAAAAATCAACGCTAAAGTTACACACATTCAGTGCGTCATATCTTTAAAAACGTAATCAGCAAGCATCTACAAAATTTATGCAACTAGGTGCTTATTTACATTACATAAGATTTAGTTTTAATATACCTACTTAAATATTTACTTTTAAGTAGTTAAACATGTGCATGTACAATATTGTGGAACTGATGAATTGACATAGTAAAGATGAAATCATAATGGGGACTAAGGGAAATATACGAAAATAACGCTATATTCAGTTAAAAAATGGATAAACTTCGTATTCGTTACAAGATCGCCAGACAATCTTAAGCAATTTATTCAGTTTCACGTTATCTTCAACCGACAAAAAAGACCGAGACGCCCAGGACTTTAATTGGCTGTGCCATAGCGGCTGGCACGTAAGATTTTGTTGCTTTTCATCAACATTTCAATTTATTTATTTTTTTTTTCAAAATTTCAATAGCTGCTACTTTTTATTAAATTCATTCGTCCATTTTGGACACAACCCATTATAAATGTGCCCGGTGACGGCAATAGGCTTGCCCCCTATTACGTGGAACTAAAAATACTTGCAAATTGTGGGTATATAATGCACCTCTCACCTTCGGGGATATAGGCGTGATATGTGTGTGTTGTGTTCAAGCAACTATACAGCCTAGAACTCCGCTTTGAAAGTACTCGCTCGAATACACAAATTACACCACGCCACAAAATCGCAGGTTAAATATAACGTGTCGTTTTGTGAGTAAACCAAGACGATTGCAATTTGCATTCGCACAGTGAGGATGCGTAAGACGCTCAACGCTCTAAATCCGTTCGCGGACTTATTTTGAATCTTGTTAAAGAGAACACGTGGTGTGCACATCGTTTGTACCTAATGACCAGATGTGCTGGGTCTTGCGTATGCGCAATCGTTTCTACTTTAATACAAACTATTAAAATAAACTGCACGTAATTTTGATATCACAGAGGCGTTGTCCTTAATACGGTAGTGAGATTTAAGTATCATGTTTGGCGTGTAACAAAACAACACGGATACAGCTTTATATAGCCTTATTTGTTAAGGAAATTGGAAGAATAACATAAAAGTTTCCGCTTTGTCAACTTCATAATAGTAGACTGAATTTTGCCGATCAAAGGGTAACCCCTGAAAAATAACCTCAGTATGGTGGTAAGTACTTCCACGAAACAAACCTCATTGCTTGTTGTTAATTATAAGTTAGCGAGATATGTTTGCTTTGAGGTGCAATAAAGTATTAAAAAAACATTGCTTTAGGTCACACAGTCAAATAATAATCTGTCTCGTGATATATAAAAATAAAATTAATCCTGACAAGGAGTACGATTTTATCTTCACCTTTTCACCGATAAAATCAGTATTATTTAATAATATCATTAATTAAATATTGACTATAAGCACAAAATAGGGAATAAGTAGTACTTGTTATCAGTAATGTTGGTTGTCTTGCTATCTCTAGATAACTATATTTCGAATTGCGTCTACAAAACGATGACGGATTCTTGGTAAAGGTTGAACTAATTTATTCGAATACTTTTCGTTTCAAAATCGTTAGTATAAAGTAAGTGCATAGAATCATAGTAAAACGTTTGTACTAAAGAACTAGAATTGCAACAAGCTACTTAATTATCTGAAAATAGAAGCAAAGTAATCCGCGATTTCTCTTGTGCCATTCACTTTTGCTATATTCTAATATCGAATTTTCTTAGCTCAATCACGAATTCGGCTCAAGTATGATACGCCCACAGTTGCGCCTGTGTGTAAACAAACATCGAATGGGGTCAACGCTCTACCACTTACTTTCCCTACAGAGAATTATTGTTGTCCATCTGACATCGGAATAACGCACATAGTTATGTAGATAAGCATGTCGCCGTTGGTTCAAGGTAATATTCGGATATAATAGTCGACAAAAACGAGGTCAACATCGAATTTGCACTAAATTAGCGGTTGCAAGCCTACGAAAAATTTGTTCCGAAGAATCTGACAGCCTCATCAATCACGAAATTGGCTTGGAAGCCTAGGTGCTTCCAAGCCTTTTTTTTTGGTTACACAAAGAAAGAAACAGAGTACAGTTTTCATGGCTACATTTTTCTACAATTGTGCCACTAAGCCGACCTCAAGTAGGTTGGGAAAAGGCTCAGTGGATGATGATTTCCTCTGCAATTCTGCATTAGCACCAATGAATCGAAACCTTGGTGTGATTGCGGATCCACGAGCACACAGCCTGAATGATCTTCAACTCCATAAAAACTGTAGACTCAAAGAACTTCTAAACTAATGAAAGTGCGTGAAATGCATGCAAAAATATTGGACTTGTTAACAAATATTTTGGATTTATGTGCTACAGTGCGTTAAGTTATAGAATGATATTCCGGAAATATGTTTGATATTCAGTAACGCGTAAACCGTTGAACCAGTTGAACACCGTATACCATTTCCTGAACTGACGGATGAGCTATTTTTTATCGCATGGGAATTGGGAATGCGGAAAGTTACTCTGGTATTTTTAATTTTATCAAATAACCTATTTAGTAACCTACAAACTAACATGTCAAAGCAATTGATAACCGTACGAAGAAGTTGCAGAGGTAACAAGAAAATGCCAACAAGATACCTAAAACTATGAAGAGTTAAACTTTGTTTCAACTACATACCGATTTCTTTCAAATGTCACCATTTTGCCAACTAAGATTAGTGTACAGTAACCAAATTTCATTTCAATGTAGCAAGTCGTATAAAACTTGAATAAGGTAAGTAACATGCTCTATTAGTGCATTCATGTGTATTACAACGGCACGTGTAAGCTGAAATTCGCCTCGGTGAAGAAATTCATTTCATTGTATTATCAAGTGTTTCAATAATAAACGTAAAGTACCTACTTAACACCCGTGTAATAATGTAAATGTAAAATTAAAGTATTCTAAGTTACTCCATATAACATTAGCTATTTGCCACTGAAAGTCGCGTTAAAGTCGTTCTAAGCGTTTCAGAGATTAGTCGGAACAAACAGATAGAGAACATGTTAAAAAACCGGCCAAGTAAGAGTCGGACTCTCGCACACAGAGTCCCGTACCATCTTATTTTAATAATTTATTCTGTCCGTGTGTTTATAATTGAATTCCTCGATTATGAGGAGTTCAATTACATTACCATTAGCTCAGTCCACACAACATGACTAAACAACGATGCATCGTAGCGATATGGACTACGCGGACCATTTGTGAAGACTTAGACGATCGAGGCAGTTTCAAACTGCAAAAACGGTCTTAACTAGTCTTAACGATTTTATTGAAATTTATAGTGACGTTCAGTTGGTGCTGCTGTCGTGACAAACTTCGTACCACCCCGCAGCAATGTGATTCTTTTGAATGAAGGAAATCACGAATAAAATGCGACAGGAGAAAAATGAGCATGGCATATCGACCAAATTCGATTGCATCTCCATTATCAGATCTTCATGAAGGTTGAACTGAACCATTTCGAAATGACTATCAAACAAATTTAAGGAGTCACCTATTATAAGCCGTATTTGTGTCCGAATACGAACATGAGTAACATAAAATAAAATGAGAACTTGCTCTTTTTTATCATCATAATGTGATGACACATTTAAGTGCTTTATAAACATGACGCGATCCACTTTTGGAGCACAAAAATAAATATTATATTTAAAAAACACACACAATCCCTGGTAAACGCAAAATATAGTATTATCACGAAATAAGAAAGTTTAAAGACCAGCCTCCTAGCCATTTTTACACCATTCCCGAACAAAGAAACTGTACGATTTTATAGTACAGAGAGGATACTATTAGGTATGTATGTGCTCTATTCAGTTTTTAGGGTTCCGTATCCGTGGGGTAATACGGGAACCCTATACTGAGACTTAGCTGTCTGTCATTGTATCTCGTGAATGAGCTGTATTTGTGTAAAAAATACTTAAAACAGATTATAATAAATATTTAACTGACTGCCTCTGTGGCTCAGTGGTATGAGTATGCGACTGCCGCCCCTGAGGTCCCAGGTTCGATTCCGGGTCGATTCAAATTATTTGTGTTATCCACAAACGTTTGTTTCGGAGTTTGGGTGTTTTCTATGTATAATATGTATGTATTTAGAAATATATAACTATGTTTATCAGTCGTCTAGATCCCATAACACAAGCTTATATTAGCTTAATTTGGGCTAGATGACGTTGTGTGAAAATGTCCAAAAATATTTATTATTTATTTATTATTTAAGGGCTCCCATAAAACAAACGTGATTTTTTTTGCCGTTTAGGTACGGAACCCTTTGTGCGCGAGTCCGACTCGCACTTGGCCGATTTTTTTTAAATAAATTACGGTATTTAATTAGAGAATAGATAGTTGTATTTGTAGGTGTACTTTAACTACCAAATACATACGAATAGCGGCGTATACGTCACCGGATGTTTTGTTGTATTTTTAGCTTAGATTATACTGTTCTGGAAAAGTATTACTGACATAGCGCTGTTATTTTTACATTTTATGTAGATACGTCTTGAAGTGGGTGCTCCGAGACAGTTGTAAGTACTATAGACGTCTGTTTACGTATGTTAAACAAGGTGATGTGATGATAGACAACCGAAATGTTACTAATATTGTAAATGCGATGTTTCTTTGTTGGCTTATTACGCGCTAACCACTTAACGCATTGAGCTGTGAAAGGAGACATCGGATTTTCAGAATAGGAAACAAAAGGGCGGATCGGCAAGCGCTCTTCTTCTTAATCTGCGTACAAGTGATAATAAACGCAAAATGGTATATATGGATGTTTGTTACTTTATCAGTAATTATCACACAAACTACTAATTGGATTTTAATGTTCGATTACTCGATTACTCGAAGAGTATCCCTTAGAACGTGAAAACGTAGGATGCTTTGTGTTTTTCCGTTGGGATCGAGAATAGTTAAGAGAACATATTATGTCCACGTTGGTAGACTCTTAGTCATCAGCTGATAAATTCTTAGACAGAAGGAAACAACGTTCGACTGAGTTTTGACTGTTTTCAGAGGAAAAATAGTTTTCAAAAAAAGAGCTAAAATGTTTTATATTTTAGCTCTTTTCTAAGAATATTTGAGATTGACTGACATTTTTTCCCCACAACAATATGCTAAAAATCTTCCGATAATCGTACTACCACCTCCCTATTATAATGGATACCTACAAAGCAGTACTTTATCGGAAGTAATTTAGCATTCTGTGTAGACAAATATCTTTTAGTAAATTATACCTACATATACCTATATATTTGAACATTACTTTGTTGGTTTAGTTATATAAATAGCGATTATTGGTATATTAACCGCAAGAGAACTTACATAATTTGTTTTCATTAAACATATTTAGTGTTGTATTGTGTAAATTGTGAATAACATTAGGAATGTAATGAATGACATTAGGAATTGGTTGGGTGTGACATTGTTAATATGACTTTTGTATAGTCTTAATCACCAGGATATTTAGGTATGTTTGTATTGCGATATTTGTGACATCCAAAAACCAGATTGTTATTTTTATTACTTAAATGTACCAAAATTGCAATTTATGTACATCATAACAATAAAATAAAAACGTAATATAATCCATAAAAATATCCAACAAAAACCTTAAACGAAATAAAATTTCTCCTCTCTCCAGACAAACATTGTGCTGTGCCCGACAGGGTCCATAATTGTAACTTTACTTATTTTAACATCTGTACCACATTATGGAAGCAATAAATTTATTGAGTATTAATCACTCAGTCCGGGCACCTTCAAACTTAGCATTCAGAGGCAACACAAAGACGGGAAGTCTTACAAGTTACCAAATATTGAATAGGTTCTACAGCTTGAGTACACAATTCATTAGGAGATTATCAAAACTAAAGCTATTTCTAATTGAATAGTCTATTCAATAGGCTATTTATTCTATTAGTGTTCTTTGTAGTGATAATATATTGTAAACTCGGCAATGACAAAGCTTAATCACATGCCCATGATTATTCTTGAAGAATAGAAAGTGCAGTAGGTTGGTAGTACTTACACGGATGGTTTGTTTGAATAACATAGATAAAAGAATTACTACAACAGTGCAGCTGATGCTATATCCCACAAAAAGAAATGGAAACATTCTCTATTATGACTATTTCCCTTGCGACTGTTAGATGTATTGTAGATTAACGATTTTTCAACACAGCATCTATATACTATAAGGGATGTTGTCATGTTGACTAAATTCAAGAACTCGCGGGATCTAATACTAAGCACTCGTGTGGTAAAGTGGGGAATACATCGCAGGCGACTGAGACTTGCGACTCAGTTGTAGGTTTTGGGTGGCCACCTTGCGACATGTCAGCGCTCACCTTAACGAAACGACATGTTAAACCCTTTACCACTATTATCAAGCCATATCTGGTAAGATCGTAACAACAAGTAATTATGTAAACTTATCTTTATTTGACGTGGATCATCATGGTTAGTGAACACTATTTATCCTATTAAACATTTTCACTATTACACATTTTTCATTACACTGAATTACATTTTCCTATACACATTTTTCTAGACAGTTGTCAATTTATGAAAATCCAGCATTTTATATACCATGTCCTATTTTAAGCTAACAGACAAAATGTCGTATTTACCTGGTGGCATAAATTCAGTAGTGGTCCCGTATGAGGAAACCTGGCACCCTACACGTCCCGAGTCCTTTGCAAAGGTTACAGATTACATCTACCATTTAATTTTATAAGTTATCAGATAATTTATTAGTATTTGGATTAAAGATCAAATAAGTATCCATTGATTAAAAATAGCACCAGTACTTAAGCATCCAATACACAGTTTAAAACGGCTGTTTAAAACCAACGCTGTTCTATCGAAAACTGTTAATTTGAAACTGTGTAGGGAGCAAAGGGCTCTATATTTATTTCTCTCTTTAGTTAGTTGGATTAAAATAAATACATAGGTATTTGTAAATGTAAACAACAAAGGCAGATAAGTAATGCAATTATCAATTTATAAAGAGTTTAATCTGTGGAATATTGAAATAATCTGATTTGATGTCTCACTGACTTTGTGAAGGAGACTCCTTTGTGTAAATCATATTCTAATAATATTGTACGAGTATCTAATCTGGATAATGCATCCTGATTAGGTTAGATAAACATGCTATGTCATCATGTGAGTGTAGAAAGGAGATTTGTGCTATTGTTGCAATCTCAGTTCTAGTAAGTTCTCTTGGTAATAATAGGCAATAGCGATAAGCCTACTATATGCCAGAGCCTCGTAGGTTGATCAGTAAGTACACCACGTGCAGGTCTGAGAGGTTGGCTAGGACCACCATGATCTGTGTGGAACCCTTTTACATACCTAACAACAACATCAATAACAGAGAAAATTGGAAAGTATTGGAGGAGGCCTTCACCCGAAGAGGAATACATTATTAACGGAACTACATAATAAATTGTACTCAACTAACACTAGTTACTTAATAAGTCAATGTAACTAACAATACTAACTAAACACAAATTAATGTAATAAGGGAATTAATAAAGACTTTATTATTGTAATAAAGAATATCATCAGCTTTTTAATAAATGAGAATTCGGGAATGTAACACACTACTGGACTATTGCTACTCTTAAGAGCAGTCAGTATCTAATATTGTACACTTTGCAATCTTATCTTGATAAGTAATAGTTTACAACTGTTTATTGGATTAGTGCACAGAACATTATTGAACTTATGTTACTGACAAAACCGACACTATTTCAAACAAAATCATCATTCACCGAGGCTTTCCTCAGTTGGGGGCTTTGCAGTCAAACTGCGATTCGGATTAATTAACATTATTTCTTATAGTTATTATAGTTTTTTATAGTTCCTGGAAACAGCAATAGGCTTGCCACTTATTACATGGGACTCGTAAAGTTATTGGCAAAATGTGGGTCATAAATTCGCCTACCCTACCCTTCGGGGATATAGGCATGATTGTATGAATGACCTATTTAAATAAATAATAAATCAATAAATAAATAATAACTAATAAAAAAAAAAATGTTATGACAATTCACGCAACGTCATCTAATCTCAAACTAAGTAGAGCTTGTTATATGAGTACTAGATAAACTGATATAATACTTATTTCCTTTTTTTTTTGTAAATACATACATATTATACATAGGGAACATCCAGACTTCGGTACAAATGTATGTGTCATCCCACAAAGTTTGTCCCAACCGGGAATCGAACCCGAGACTCCGGCGTCGAAAGTGGATGCACTCCCGACCACGCCACAGAAGCAGTCTAGTTTAAGTTAAGTTTCTTTACTGCACTTTGTCAGACAACCCAAGTAAAATATTCTATTAGTAGATAGCCTACAGTGCTGCAATAATTTGACCAAATCTATTGAGCCATTTGTCATGCTTGGTCAATATTTCAATAAACTATCTTACAAATTACATCAATACTTTTATTACAAAAAAAGACGCTAGACAAATGTTTTTATTAACAGACGCAACATGTGTATTTCTTTGGTATATTCCTTGAACATTATTATTGTGTCCCCTCTTTAGAACTTATTGATGCAAAAAAAAAACTTAACTTAACTTTTTAAACTTATTGAACCTTTCAGCGTAATTTAAAGAATAAAACTAAGTAATAATTAGATTAGTCATTTTGAAAATCAAACTTTATATTATTGTTATGAACGCATATGTAATTTTATTTTAAGGTTAAACCTACTAAGTGGCATTTTGCAATATGATGTTTTGAAAATGTGGCATTTTATTAAGTTGCATTTCGCTAATGGAAAAGTAATTTTGCAGAAAAGTGGCATTATGTACAGTAAGCAGCTTATTTTATGACAAAAATGTATTCCAACATTTATACATATATTTTAATTTATTTTCATTGTCCACTAGCTGTCCTGGCGAACTTCGTACCGCCTTTTTAAACTTTCCCTGAACCTCGACAAATGTTTCAGCATCAAAATCAGCCAAACCGGTCCAGCCGTTTCCAAGTTTTAGCGAGCAAACGAAGAAACAAACGGTGATTCATTGTTACTTATATAGATATAAAAAAAGAAACTAATTAAGTACCTACCCATAGATTTTTGAAATAATTTTACATTAACACTTAAAAATATTTTTAAAATATTTTGTGCATATTTTTGTAACTGAATGAAATTCAATTAATTAATAAAGTAACTTTTTGTTTTGTTTTATCAAGTTATAAGTGGCCTATAAATTGAATATCAACACCATAATTATGTTATAATTAAAACCTCAAATTTGATAATAAATAGTTTTAATGTAGTAGTGGTTCTCTATAGAATATACCTACTACAGTAGATATATAATTATATATTACGTTAATTTTCGTAATAATCATAACACTTCCATAAAAATTTCAAAAATTTTATAAGCATAGATACATACTCCCTTTTTTTAATTGAAATGTTCTAACCATGGGGTTGGAATTGAAATACAGAGGACTAAAATGTATTTTTAAGTAAAGATCACAACAAAACAAGGTACCTAGCACACGCAGTGTTTTATTACTGATTAAAAATGGTAAATATATATTGAAAAGTAATTCTCCGACTAAAATCACGTTGTAGATTGAGAACGTGAAACTATTAGGTACAAATAACTGTAATTTCTACAGTTATGCAGAAAAAGATAGAAGATTGCAACTTATACCTAAGTATTATTAAATTTGAGTCAATTGTATTCATATCCAGTCTATGTATTAGTATTATACATCAACAAAAATACTTACTTTCAGCCGCGTAAGATTTCCATCCCGAGCAGCATTGAAAACGACTGTTTTGAAATCCATGATGGTTCTCTTTACTATTTATGAAGTAACTCATAAAACAGAAATTCACTTTAAGAACAGCACTTTCTTCTGAACATAATCACGCACGATAACATAAAGCAACCAATTAGTTTATTTCAAAACACTTCGATACTGCTCACACAATCGCTGAATAAACAGCTGCAGCGCGACGACGATCTGACAATTCTGCCATATAAAAAAATATTAACCAACTTCCATAGACGTGATGCCACAGACTCTTCATGACTATTTTCATTGCTCTTATACATGCTAATGATTTACATGCATGCAGCCTTGCTTTTAAAGTAAAAGTGGGTTCCTAGGAAAAAATATTTGAGAGGTGATATAATTTTAGGTGACCGTATTTTATCAATTAAGAAAACTTAAAGTAAAAAACACGCATACAGTTACCTCGGTTCCACATGTTGGTCCCAACACTATATGTATTCACTTCCTGGAATTTTTACGCGGGATGGGATGACTATACTGCGCTTTCTGTAGGGGTCACCATCTGGTATAGCACTTGTGTAGAACACGACAGGCGAGGCCGTGAAGGGTAGTGCAAAAGTGCAAGCACATTTAGTTGAAAAAATAATCAAATTCTTTCTCATTCTCATCTGTGGATTCTGTGGTGCAAGTGTCGCCCGTTGCGTACCTGCATCATTGTGCAATTTCTGAAGAGCAGTATTAATAAAAAATTGGATAGGTATATGGAAGTTTTTCAAATGTATGCTTTCAATTTAGCTCCTGGAGACCCTGGAGCGCCACTGAACCCATGGGGGCGCCCGTTCCTTGAGGTCAGAGGTAAACTCCGACCAAGGGCGCTCCCACTGCCCCAGATTCTCCAGCCGGATCAGCTGGAGGGGTCTTGGGCTCTATGTTTCCGACAAGCGCGGAGTAGCACATCCCTCTGGGCATGGCTCTTTTTAGACGCCCAACGCGGATAGCAGCGGCGAAGACGACGTACCCGAAGTCAGAGAGTTAGGAGCAGTGGTACTTCGGCTCAGTCGCCGGAAAATCACCACCCCTGGACCCGACGGCATTCCGGGCTGTGCATGGGTCGTGGGTCTCAATGAACTCAGGCCTCGACTGCTCGGTGGGCTCTTCAGCGCATGCCTCGAAAGGGGCTAGTTTCCCAAGGTGTGGAGGACAGGAAAACTGGTCCTGATTCGGAAACCGGGGCGGCCAGCGGACTCACTACCGGCTACCGGCCGATCGTGTTGCTCAAAGACCCTGACGGAGGAAGCAGGGGCGAGGTTGTGTTGGTGGTGTCTCTTGACATTGCCAACGCATTTGTCTGCTGGTCTACAGATAATTATTTCGTAGGAATTTCTTACCTAGGAGCATGGCAGCGAGGGTTGACTATTGTCGATGAACATTTTAACCAATGATATTACATTACATTACATTACATTGGAATACTGTCAAACTATTCCTTGAAGCCACACAAGGCCTTATCATTATACAACAATACTAGCGGACCCGACAAACGTTGTCCTGCAAAAAAAAAGAACCAAATTGTGAATCTAAACCATTCTCTAACCCCTTTAACACACACAAAAAATTTCATCAACATCGGTCCAGCCGTATAGGAGTTCAGTGACATACACACGTACAGTAGAATTATTAAAGATAGCGGACCCGACAGACGTTGTTCTGCAAAAAAAAAGCCAAATTGTTTCAAAGTTGTCTACGGGTCCTCTGCGATGGCCAGGCTTCTCGCTTTATGCAAGTGAATGCCGGGGTGCCGCAGAGGTCCGTGCTATCACCAACTGTCTTCCTTCTGCATATCAATGATATGCTATCCCTCGGGAACATTCATTGTTATGCAGATGACAGCACATTGCACGGGAGCTACTGGGCTCGTCCGGCGGCGGGGCGGTCGGAGATTGAGGAGGATAGACAACAACTCGTGGCTGATCTTGACAGGAACCTGAAATGAAATGAAATGATTTATTTATTTGTATAGGTCACTAAATGGCTCTTACAAACTTCAGTAAGTACTTAAAATAAAAAATGTCATTGCTTCTATATTTACATGTAATGCCAGATTCGCAAAGCAATAAGTAGAACCGAAAGAAAGAACCTGGCAATAAAACTCTCGGTCACTCTTTTTCAATAATTTACTCATTTACACATTTTCTTAAGACTAAATGTTGACGAATGTACATTGGTCTCGTGTCAATAAAAAAGCGTGTATAATGCAAAAAAAAAATTTGTTTGTTACCTAAGTACAAAATATGCTACAATTACGGCATTTTAGGAGGCGGCTGCACCATGCTCAAGCCAGACACTTTTATCATTAAGGTAATCAACTGTCTTATAATATGCTTTTTGACATAAAGTGGTCTTTATAAAGGTTTTAAATTTACTGTCGGGCATACAAAGGACCGATTCAGGCAATTTATTATTAAAGCGTATACCTTCCCCCTTAAAAGAATGACTAACCTTGCTAAGCCGATAACACGGAGGGAGTAGTTTATTTTTATTACGTAGATTTCTGTCTGTAACGTCACTTACTTTAGTATAGCTAGATATATTTTTCCTGACATACAGTATGTTATCAAATATATATTGGGAAGCTACAGTTAAAACATTAATATCTTTAAATAGCTCCCTAAGAGAATGTCTCTTACCTAAATAATAAATGGCACGAACTGCCCTCTTTTGTATCATAAAAATTGTTTCTATATCTGCTGCATTTCCCCAAAGTAGTATTCCATAGGACATCAAGCTATGGAAGTAATCAAAGTAAACTAGCCTAGCAGTAGCTACATCTGTCAACTGTCTAAACCGTCTCACAGCATAAAAAACTGAGCGAAGTGTTTTTCGGTGATTATTCCTCGATGGTATGTCCGATTTTCAATCGGCAGATTATGCTCTGTTGACACAACAGTGAGATATTTAGGAACTCCATTTGTTTGAAAGAAACAATGAATGTAGTTGATGGTTTCGATTGTCGGCACAAAAAACACCGTACTTGTACACCGTTTCACTTTTATTTAATTTACAGGAGTTAACCTGACCGGTTTCATTGTTCACTTTACATATTTATTAAACAAGTATTTTACTAAACGGTCTAACATAATAATATCTCCAAGCCATTGTTGAAGTAAATTCTTAACACATATGTGGGTAGACACAAATAAAATTTAAGAGGCAGTGTAAGAAATTTACCCTGAAAATGAGGAATTCACTCATTCGCAACTTAATTATATTATTATATTATGCAACTAGCTGTTGCCCGCAGCTCCGCCTGCGTGTTATAGCTTTCTTGATCACCTGTTACTGATTTATTATGTATAGCTGTTGCCCGCAGCTCCATGTTACTCCAGCTGCGTGGTACTTTAGATTTTCATAACTTTTTTATTTATGAAGCGATTGAGAACCAAACCGCAGATTCAAATCAAAAATTCAAATCGGTTAAGCCGTTTCTGAGATTAGCGTGTTCAAACATTCAGACAAACAGACAAAAGTTCCTAAAAACCATTGTTTTGGGTTTTATTGCGTTCATAAAGCCCTCTACAACAGTTTCTCAATTATATCTTCTACGAGCTGTCCCGGCGAACTTCGTACCGCATTCATTTTTCTAATGTTCCGCATAACTTTTTTTTCTTCCTTATATAAGATCCTAGGACATGTTATCACCCAGGAGAGAATCCCCACCGATCCAGAAAGGTGAGTGCAGTACTAGACATAAAGGAGCCAGCAACCTTAAAACACTTGAGAACGTTTTTACAGACGTGTTCATGGTTCCGCAAGTTCATACCAAACTTTTCAAAGGTGGCGGAACCACTAACTCGTCTAACAAGAAAATCTCAAGTTTGGTTATGGGGCTCTGAACAGACTCAAGCTTTTAATGAATTGAAACGTCTGCTAACTTCGGCACCAATATTAGTACAGCCAGATTTTAACATCCCGTTTATTCTACGGACAGACGCTAGCAACTACGCCTTAGGAGTTGTATTGCTACAAGGCGACGACAAGGAAGACAGACCGATAGAGTATGCGAGTCGTCTCCTAAATAATGTGGAACGGAATTATTTGACCACCGAACGAGAGGCACTAGCCGTCGTGAGGGCAGTCGAATGGTTCAGAGCTTATTTAGACGGCCAACCCATAGTTATTGGAAGTGACCATCAACCACTTCGTTGGCTGCTGTCTCTGAATTCGCCAACGGGTAGGTTAGTTCGTTGGGCATTGAAATTGCAGTCCTTCGATATCGCCTTCCAATACACACCGGGTAAAGCTAATGTTGTTGCGGACACGTTAAGCAGACCAGTTTGCTCCAATGACACGCGTGCCAGCTGCGGGTTATGTTCCGTAATCTGTGATATTCCTACTAAATCACCTAACGATATGAGCCACATGTTCGGACTGCAACAAAAAATACGTCGGACAAACCGGTAGGTCGTTCCAAACCAGAGTCTCAGAACATACCAGCGGATGGAAATTAAAAAAGACTGAATCTAATTTTGCAGAACACCTTATCACCGAAAACCATTCGTTTAACCCAAAAACTAATTTCAGAGCGCTGCACAACACACGTGAGAAGGGTAGAAAATTGACCAACCTGGAAGCTCTTGAAATAAATAAAATACTGATAGGCAACCGCGACACTGTATTGAACCAACAATTAGCTATAAACAGTTCCCCTCTACTAAAATATTTTACGTCTTGAATAGATCCACGTCCAGTCATCCACGAGTTTTGTTTTTGTTTTTATTTTTTATTATTAATTTTAGCTACAGTTTTTAACATGCTTTCGAATGAAATATGACATAAATTTGGAATTTGATTGCTACCTGTAATTGTGATTTTCTTTTATTGCACATCTTATTAATGTAATTTGACTAGAATTTATTATTGTTAATTGGGATTTTTAATTTTACACAATTGACATGTGATTTGACATTTAATTAGACTTGATTTAATGATCCCATGATTTTAATTTTTAATTTTAATGACATTTAATTTATTTGACATTTGTAATATCTAACTAAATTCAATATTTAATTGCATAATATAATTAATTTGCGAATGAGTGAATTTCCCCATTTTCAGGGTAAATTTCTTACACTGCCTCTTAAATTTTATTTGTATCTACCCACATATGTGTTAAGTTAAGAATTTAGTTCAACAATGGCTTGAAGATATGTTAGACAGTGTAGTAAAATACTTGTTTAATAAATATGTAAAGTGAACAACAACCTTATAATGCTATAAAGCGAAACCAGTCAGGTTAAATCCTGTAAATTAAATAAATGTGAAACGGTGTACAAGTGTTTTTTGTTAGCATGTAAACAATGAATGCGTTAGATTATTATATAGATTAGTTAGATTATACTTTTATATTATTATGCATTACACAAATTAATCATATTTTGGAATTCGGACAATTTAATTACCTATCTGTTTATATATATTTTTTTAAATATATAAATATTGTTGGTCATTCGCACACAACGTCATCTAGCCCAAACTAAGCTATAAGCTTGTGCTCTGGGATCTAGACAACTGATAAACATACTTGTATATTTCTAAATACATACATATTTTACATAGAAAACAACTAAACTCCGAAACAAACATTTATATATGAAGCATAATGTCTCAAATAAAGGCCAGATTAAACGTAAGAGAATTCTTCCGAGTACTGGGACACTCGGCTATGGACGTAGAGACGGCCAGGGCTTGGGCCGCGGAATATAAAAACCCGTAACCAGCGAGCCTGCTGCTTGAGGAAGTGAAATTTGTATGCCAGGATCGTAACAGGTGGACATCCGTGGTCTCTGCCTTGGGAAATACATGATTTAATTATTAACCAATATCTGTATCATAATCATCATGACTATAATATAGATATTGGTTAGTTTCTCAGTTTACATCCACACAACATAGTTAATTACAATAATAATTACAGTTTTGGTTAGTTGTTTGTGTATAATACAAATAAATGTTCCTTCAAAGCATGCGCTCGCTCAAGCTCTGTTCCTACCTCTCGGATGTCCGCGTATAAATAATAGACTTGCGATCTCTCATTGGCCGAGTCCACTCAGTCGCAAAAAATCTCATTAGTAGTTTAATGAATCGGCCAATGAGAGATCGCAAGTCTACTGTCTATGCGCGGACATTCGAGAGGTATGAACAGTGCTTCACATTCTGAAGTGATTCGGATCGGAACGCATCGTGAGTGAATTGAATTTTCAGTGAATATCTATTGTGAATGAAAGATTTGTTGGTTTTTGAGTTGGATTGGACTGACTGATTAACTGACTTGACTCTGACAATCTAACATGACAGATAGCCGAACAAAAATTACGGCGTGGATTTATGGTTAAAAATTGTGAAAATCTGTTGATCGTTATTAAAAGTACTTGTTACCAATACTAATATTAGTTTTATCGTTTAACTGTTGATTGATAATCGCACTTAAAAGTTGTTATGGTCAATATAATGACCAATAAATTAAAAGTTTCTAGGCAAAGTTTATGCATATCATTGTCGTTAGCGCGTAAGTCTGGTTCTCCGGTTTTTGGTGTATTATAGCATTCGTGTGTAGTGTTGAATGAAATGGTGCCAATGGTGTTAGCAAACGGATCAAAAGAAAACTGTATTTAATTGCTTTTAATAGCTAAATAGAATAGAATTTAACAAGATGTATCCGACGGCTACGCGGCACCCAGCGGCCGCAGTAAGGGTTTGTGTTATTTCTTTATCATGCAGCAGGTTGTTGTCTAATTATATGACGCACCGGTTAACGGCCGTGTCGCATTAAACTGCTTAAATTTAATTATAGTTTTCAGTGGCCCTGTAAATGTGGGTTATTTTTTAGGGACCTCAGCCACCAACAGGACCCATAAAGTTTACAATAGCGGACACACTAGAACGTATTAAAGAAGAATTTACCTTTTTACAAACTCAGTATCATGCGTAAGTATGCAATAAACTTTTAATTTCAATTGTTATGTATTTTTAATGTTTTGCTGTTTTTTTTAAATTAATCCCATAATATTGTTTACAGTTTGAAATTGGAATGTGAGAAACTAGCCAGTGAGAAGACAGAAATGCAAAGACATTATGTTATGGTAATTCACTGCTACATTATTGGCTATCGTTAATCAAATGATTGTTGTATTCATTCTGTGACTTGACCAGAGTTATACCTGTTTTCTCACAAGAGGAATACTCTGCTATTGACTGTAACTTAATATTTATAAGAAATTACTCAATAAAGTAACAAGTTGCATATATTTTTTTATGAAATTGATATTGCAATGAATTTGTGAAACAATGAACGTTTATTCTTTTTTCAGTATTATGAAATGTCATACGGACTCAATGTAGAGATGCACAAACAGGTAATTGTCTTATAATAAACAGTATAGTGCATTAGGTTTTAGAATGTACTAAATAATTTATTGCATTCTACAATGTTTACAAAACGATAACACAATAAAGGTGTCAATTGTAGACACTGTCGGGCACCACAAAATCCAATGTAGGACACTAGAGGAACTGCTTTTTTACATTATAAATAATGGCATTTACTTGATTAAGAATGTGATTCTATGTAACTTTCATTATTAATTCACACAGTAAAACAAAATCAAAAATATCTTTATTGGCATAAGTCGCAAAGTAACACTTATGAAAATCAAGATTACATCTTAACATTTAAAAACCCTGTGTTATGTGCCAATTTTCATAAATTCAACAGTTATACTTGAGTAACAAAAATTCTTCTGAAGTTTCATTTCAATACCTAATGCACTGTAGGTAGTTAATTTTAAGGAAACATTTGAGATTATTATAATTTATGCTGTACAAGATACCAACTTTTCCTGTAATACTGTCAGTTGAAGGTACATAGTTCCACCAAGTAAATGACAGTATAAATAGCAATATATGTCACTAGCAACATTATGAGTTGTTACTAGTAGCCTAGTAGTGCATGATTAGTAGCCTCAAGAGACAACATTCTACCATTATATGAAGCTGAATGTCATAACATAGTATATAAGAAAGTCACTTTCGGTGTCTGTTTAATCTTTTCAACTACAAACCGGATTTTGATGCGGTTTTCACTAATGGATAGAGTGTTTAAACTATCATGTTTGTTTACATTACTATTGGAATAACAAATGTTACATGGTAAATATCCCAACCTTCATTTCGGTAATTTGTAGTCTGTTGTGTCAATTTTTGACGTGCTTTTTCCTTAATATTTTATGAATAGTTTAAGCAGTCATTCCGCTGGGATCATTAGATATACCTTCTGCGTGTGTACCAGAGACGTCCGGCAGCTGACGTAAGAACATCCGCGGCCTTGCACCGAGGAATTAAAAAAAAAGCAAACATATATTATTATCAATATTTTTCATTTGCAGACAGAAATTGCAAAAAGGCTAAGCGCTATAATAGGGCAGGTGCTACCATTCTTGGCACAGGAACATCAGCAACAAGTAGCATCTGCTGTAGAGAGAGCTAAACAAGTTACAATGTCAGAATTAAATGCTATAATTGGGGTAAGCAATAATTTACATTCACTTTTTAGTGTAATGCTATTGTATCAAATTTTTCGAAGATAAAACTATTTTACATAGCTTTTAGTGTTCTTAACTTCATTTCTCTAGCTCATTCATTGTTTTGCTTTCTTCTTTTTTTTAACAAGATGACCAGGAATTTTTATGGCTTATCTTACTACGGTTAATATTTTACTGGTCACCGATCCGGATAGAATGTTACAAAAATTATTTTACTATGCAATAATCATGCTGCACTTTACTAACAGACTAAATTCTTCTATGCATTAATGGCTTTCTGCTAAATATGCAGTATAATGATACTATAGAGATTTGTATAATTTCTTTTAACCATTTGACTGCATAATTGTGTGATATTAACTTCCGAATAGAAAACTACAAGTGTAATTTGCTGAGGTGGAAATTGATTTACGACTTAATGACGAACACATGCTTTTTACAACAGTGTATGTAGTGATATAAGTTTTAATGACTACATTTGTGTATGTTAGTGGTACGAAACGACTTTTTTTTAAATTTTAAGTAAAGAATACTGTCGCAAAAGCGTGTGACAAGTCTGCAGAAAAGAAATAGTTCCATAGACACAGGATATATATTTTTAATGTTGTTTGCAGCAACAACAACAGCAAGGTCTACAACAGCTGCTTGTAAGTCCAGACATACTGTGCTTGGTACATAATTACATGTTGTGATTAACATTTTAGTAATTAATTTGTGTTGCCGTATTTTGATTCTTTACATATTACACCATATTATTTTTTCATTCTATCATACTAGCTTATGCATTCTCATTGTTTTGTTACTTGTGTTGTCTTTATGTGTTTGCGTTGAAATTTTGTGTAGTATTTCTGTGTCCAGACATTTTTAACTACAAATGAAATTATGGGGGACATAATAAAATAAAACAGGTAGTATGCATTATTTGTCGTAGTTATAGATATAGCTGGTACTTCATGTAATGTAACTTCTTTTTTATAAGACAATTTATTGAAATATACCCTGAAGATAAATCTCGCCTGAGACTATTCAGACGGCAATTTGTTCTCGTGCCCTGGCCTGTCGATAGTTTTGAAGCTTAAAATTATTACATTTATTATAGCAATCGTGCTAAAAAAGGCTACCTACCTTTAGAGATGTGCTATGTTTCATTGCTATGGATGCGTTTGACCTCCACCAATCATATTCATTTGTCCACACAGCACGTGATAGCACAATCATTTTCAAGCACATCCTCGCAGCAGAGCTTCATAGCACATCTCTGGTCGAAAGACACTAAAGGTGGAGATATACGTCCTTATTAAACTGCGGTTATACGGTCCATATATGCTCGGTAATACGTATGGATAAGACGGGAGCAATTGTTGTTGCTGGAGCAATGTTCTTGTTGAGGCGTTAACGGAAATGTTGCCATAAATGGAGCTTAATTACTCCAGATGGATCCATTCGTATTGGCGAGCAATATTGCACCACTAATTATCTGTGGAAGCTCCCCATTAGGTATTGTAACTGTTGCTAGTTAGTCGCAAGGAGTATAAACTTCGTTATTTAGCGTCTATTGATATCACTTATCGTAATGCACACCACAAACCAACCTCGTTTTGAAATTACCGTAGGAGTATAATTGAAACAGCAGTCAGGAAGTTTGTACACCAGTTCAGATAAAACCTACTATTTTCAACCCTAAATCATGTAGTACTGTAGACGATCCACATGTTCCGTCACATCAGCAAATGAATATATTTCTGAAATTCCCTCCGATAATGTTGGTTGAATATTATGCTCATCTACTTTAGTTGTTGGGATTGCTCTTCGGTTAATTACTACTTACAGCGGTATTTAAAAAGTAACCGTCACAGATTGGACATATTACATCTTGATACCGTTTGGCGTCACGGCACATGCGTCAGGTTTATTACAAATACTAAAATTAAAAACATTAAATTTGCTGACTTCAAACTGATGAATATCCACTCCGCATAAAGTAGGCTTGTCTGAAGAACTGGCAGAATTGTTCCTATTCCTATAAAGCTTCCTTCGTTATAATTGCTCTCAGTCTTGGAATCCGCAGTACAACGTTTACATAGATAGATTGGAATCCATACAACACAAATTTACGAGATATTTACAGTATAAATGTAACACGCGCGATAGCAGCTACGAGGCAAGATGTAAACGACAACACCATTGCCACTACACGATAGAAGGGAAGTCGCAGATGTAACGTTCTTAGTTAAAATAGCGCAGTCTAAAGTTGATTCTCCTTATCTCCTTGAAAAGTTGCTCATAAGAGTCCCCACTAGATCGGTTAGGTTGCAATATCCACTTCACGTTCCCAGAAGTAAGACAAACTACCGAAATGGATCATTTCTTGTTAGAGCGGCTGACTCCTTAAACAAACTGGGAAGTCTTACCGACTTAGATTTTTTCAATACTAATCCATCTAAATACACTCGCACTATATCTGACCAATGGTTTGAACCCGTTCTCGAATTGTCTTAGTTGGTTCTTGCTTTTTGTAATTGTATTTAAGGTAAACGCTCCTATTCCCGTTAACGTCCCAGTAACCGATAACTTGACTCTTTTTCTATTTTCACAGCTTTCTACTAAAAATAAATTGTATTTTGTGTATTGCAACATATTTTTAGTAACATTTTAAATCATAATAGTGACAACACTGGCTTACAAGTCTTAGGGGAACGGTAGCATTTGAAAGCAAAGTTACGTATTTTAAAAATTGCGAGGTTTAGATGCTGAACTACGGAGCTGTCACGCCGTAGGATATTGCTCCCCGTGCCGTAACGGTTTGATTTTTGGTAAAGGAACTCTTTTTTACTAAAACTTGAATAGGATAACTATCAACATAACCTGAAATATTCAGCGAATTCAGCTGTAAAGTAAATATTATTGGTACATCTATTGGTACTCACAAACCCCTAAGTATCCCAATTCCCGTTAAAAATACCGGATATTGGTACACACATTAGTTTAGCACCAGAACCCGTTAATGTATCCTTAGTGCCTTGACTTAAGTCTCATTTTCCATTGATATAATAATTTCTTTCATTTCTGGAGGTTAGGACCTAAAGTAGTAATAAAAAGAAATAATTAAATATGTAATAAAACATCCCGACTGCACTTAACCAGATATTTAGCTATAACCAGGTGGGACCTAAATAGGGTAGGTACCAGTTCAAAACTAGATACAAAATGAGTTACGCCTGCTTATATATCTGGTTAAGTGCAGTCTGGTTCTTTTATTAATTATTTATTTTTATTTGCAGCTTTTTAGTTTCAAAAACTTACTTACATACTTTTGTTATAAGTAAAATTTCTCACACCAAATTACATTGAACTTATATATTTTGAAATCATCTTTAACAACTATTCATTTGATACCCCACTTAACCCTCGAAGGATTGCGTTCTGTGGATTTGGGTTCACCAACCCACCGTGTTCAGGCCTCAATCATCGAAGTTGGAAGTCCTGCGGTACCCTCACCATACACACCGGTAATTGGCGGGGAGGGTACGCTCCCTCATCAACTTACCGAAGCACCCGTGCCCAGTTTTTATATGCGACGCGCGATATCACTCTGTGTCACTTCTGAAGCCACTCCTTCATGACTGGTCTCACCGCCGCGGTGGTAGCGATTCTCCATATTGGTTGCTCAACGTACGAGCGGCGATGATCAGTTCCAACTTCGGTATGAAACCGCTGAACCACGATTTCTCCCCGTCACGCTCCTACGCCTCCATGTGTCATTGAAACATTGATCCCAAGGGCCGTCATTTGCCCAAGGAGGTATCCCGGCTAATAGACATGTAGCCTCTAGGGAGATCGTGCAGTACTCTCTTATTGTTCTGACGGAAAAAGCCTTCAACGGTCTGTTTAGAACAGATACGTTGCTGGCCGTAAGTACCACCTCCGATACGAGAGCCCCATCCCAAATCCGGGCTTCGATTTAATATTTTAAGCCTATGTTTATTCGGTGTTTTGATATACGGCTTCCGTATTTTTAAATGATATTTTAGACAATTATTGATTCAGATTTTTTTATAATTATTTATTACCAATACGCATTCTGACAATCGTAGTAAGAAATACCTATTAGGATTAAGAATATAGTGTACATGACATTTCTAATTTACGTAGTTTTGAACCACTCCACAAAGACATTATCCAGTGAATTGAGATCAAGGCCAGACGATGCCATTCTTCCGCTAAGATGCAGCCTGGCAAATTTTCCCTTAACAGCGGTTGCGTCGGTGGGTGCTTAGTCTGGCTGGAAAATCTATTCTTTTTTTGTGAAAAGTATTAGATAGTGGTTTAACTAGTCTCTTAATTAAGTCAGTTTCATATTTTTTTTTCTGTCACTTTGACACCTTATTAGCAAAAATGGAGCGAAGTGACATCTTTGTACGAAATCTCCCATCATACCATCCACTCGTTGTATGAAACGCGGCACGTGCAGCAGTTGTAGCAGGAACAGATTTGCTGCTTTTGGCATAAACTTTATTATTTTGCTAGTTAATAAACTTTTCTTCGACCGTTAAGATTTGTACATCGGTAAAGAGTATCTTTTTCGCATCGTGTCTCATACATAAGCATCGTCGGACAACGTTCGCGGCGTAAGTTGCGAAGAAAGACGTAGTAAATTAATTTTGATAGTTGTTTATGAATCTGTCACATAAACATGGTTATAGAGTAGTCCTACAATTATTCTAATATCCAGCTATGTGCAGTTTCATACACTACTTTATCTAAACTCATGCGTTTAGGCTATTTTGAAGAATACACATGGAAGCAAACTTGTATACAATATTCTACTTTCATTGTTTTTATTCTTAAAACTTGACCGGCTCCGCCTTGCAACTTTATCAAAGGAGTTCTACACTATTCACTGGATATTATTATTATGTATTCCTTAAACTGATACTATGTATTACTAGTTCCACCAAGTATAAACACTGAATACCATTATTTATTTCTTTGACATGAATCAGAGTGGTCGTGGTTGCCGATGGACTAGGACGCCCCGTCACTTCCCTCGATCAGGGCGGCTGCACGTCAAGCGATGTGCCTCCACTTCTGTCTTTGACTTGCACTGCGAGCACATTCTACCTCAGTTGACTGCGTAGTGGATCTGATCCAGCAGTATGGGGACCGACCCCATGGTCATGTGTCCACCACGTGCCTTTGCACGACCAACCTCTCCATTAAGATATTCATTCTAGTGATGTGTCCAAAAAACTTTAATACTCGCAGCTGCACAGTCGACGATAATCTAGTTTTCTATCCGAAGCTCATTGAGGATAGACTTATTGGTGCGGAACGCAGTCCAGGGTATTCTTAGCATCTGGGGATCGTGCGGAGTATGGCCGTGTACGGGGCTCCCGTATGGGCACCGAGTCTGACGGCCAACAACGCTGCTGTTTTACACAGATCATTGAGGACCTTGGCCGTCAGAACAATAAGAGGGTACCGCACGATCTCCCTAGAGGCTGCATGTCTCCTAACCGCGACCCCTCCATGGGACCTGGAAGCGAGAGCCCTTGCGGCATTGTTCCAATGGCACAAGGAGGCGCTGGAGCAGGACCACAGGCCTGCGTCTCGAGAAATCGAGGCCCAGCGGTCCCAACTCCGCCAGGATCTCATGGAGACATGGAAGGTGCGACTTCAGCAACCAAAGTGGGGAACCACCACCACCGCGGCGGTGAGACCGATCATGGAGGACTGGCTGCAGAGGCAGCACGGTGGCCTCACGTATCGTGCGACACAGATCATTACCGGGCACGGAAACTTCGGTGAGTATCTGTTTCGCATGCATCGTAAGGTCACACCCGCGTGTCAACACTGCGAGACTTCCGGCGTAGACACGGCATTCCACACGTTGGTGGAATGCTCAGCATGGGCGAGTCAGCGCCGGGACCTCGTTGTGGGCCTGGGCGTGGATACGCTCCCGCTGGAGACCATGCTAAGAGCCATGGTCTCTAGTGGGAGTCAGTGGAACGCGGCCGTTTCCTTCTGCGAGCAGGTAATGCTCGTGAAGGAGGCGGCCGGTAGGGTGAGGGAGCGTACCCTCCCCGCTGAGTTCCGAAGTGTGCGGCGAGGGCGCCGCAGACGTGACTACCCCCAGGACCATCGACCTCTATGATCGGGGCCTGAGGACGATGGATTAGCAACCCACCGTCCTTACAGAAGCAGGCTAGAAGGGCAGCGTGATGTGGGGCTCCACCCCATACACGCCTTCACTCACCGACGCGGGATAAAACCCGACCCCAAAGATGCGGGGTAATACCCGACCACCACGCAGTGGCCACCCAGGTGGCCAAGGTCCGCCGGGCGCCACCGGGAATTCTCTCAGTCTCTACCGGAGGCGCTCGGCAATGGACGTAGGTGCGGCCGCGACAACGGGCCGCGGACTTGAATAAAAAAAAAAAAAGAAAGGGTATTCTTAGCATACATCTCCAGTACTAAATCTCTAATGCATCTATTTTGAGGTGATCGTGTTTTCTAAGTGACCAGGTTTACGGTTTGATTAAGAAAAACTCTACAAAGAAATTGTACCAAAAAGTTTATTGCAAGTAGATTTTTATCCAACTCTGTTGTAATAATTTAAAAAGTTACTTTACGAAACAGATTTGCAGAAAATCTCATACAAAATCTATAATAATCTGTCAAAATAAATAATTATAGTACCAGTGTCATAACCATAGGATTTTCTCAACTTTCGAAATCATAATTTGAAGTTAATCATCATTCACCGAGCCTTTTCCCAGCTCAGTTGGGGTCGGCTTTCCAGTCTAACTGCGATTCGGCTGAACTTCGATATTTTCCGTGAAGCGACTGCCATCTGACCTTCACAACCCATGGGCGATATCGAAGTTCTGCAGTTAGACCGGTCGGATTTTTGATTTAGGGCTCCTACTACCCCTAACGACGGCTTAACGTGCTCTCCGAGGCACGGAGGGGTCTCAATGTCTTAACAAATGGTCACCCATCCTAAGACCGGCCTGAGTCGATGTTGCTTAACCTTTGCAATGTGTTAACATTGTCGGTTACCACTAGACCACGAGCCTACTTGAATATAATTTGAAGTTAATGACATCCCGAAATCTAAAATTCTTTGACTGGAAGTTTCCCGTAAATAGGTAGGTACAAAATCTTGGTCACATGCTTCAATGACATCTCATATATTCGTTTAAGCCATCTTTGGTATGGTAAAATGGTTTTCAAATTCTATTTTCCATTTGAATATCCGTCGGTGTCCTACCGTCGTCGGTGCTAACGTATGTTAGCAAATGCCCCGATGTTCCGGTTACAGTGTATTGATACCCCAGTCAAGAGCGTGACGTCACTGGCCAATTAAGGTTGTAGGCATGTCCATAACAGTGAATCCGCACCTGTCAAAGTTTAGCGAGACAATCGAACTGCAATCATTTTTATTTAGGTGTATGAATTGTACCCCACAGATTAAGAAAATAAATACATTAAACTTTTTAATTTAAAAATTAAAATCTGAATTCGCGTAGGTACCTAAAACAGTTTTGTAACCAAAAGTATTATCTATAACTAATATGTCAAAATGATTAAAAACGGATTTTTAGTAAATAAAATGTGTCAGCGAGGACATAAAATAATGGAAACACTGCGTACAGAGAGAAATAATCTTATATTAGAATAAGTTACAAAATTAATGGCGGCGTCCTTTACGGAATATACGAGCGCGCGGCACAACCTTGCTTCATGATGATTTTGAGTGTTCTCACGTTCGACTGAAGGTTGCATCAGTTTATATGTGACGGATGGCGGTGGTGGCAGCTGACGTGTGATCCGAATCACGCGCCACGGTGAATCGCTCGTATATCTTAGTCGATGTATCGTACGGTTCCATTCGTAGTTAGTAGTGGGCCGCAGGGTGTAGCGTCATTCAAAACGCGTTCCTTGTGTGCGCGTTAACATACTGGGGGCCCTTGAAAGAACTTTCAAGATTCCTTGATCAGCGGACAGATTCTGTTAAGGGCACGCCTAATGGTTCCCTTTGCTGTGTGTAGATCCACCACTCGAGGCACGTTATCCGCTCCGGGATACAGCTTGGAGACTCTGCCTAGGCGCCACAGTAGCGGCGGCAGAGCGTCGTCCCTAATGATAACGAGCTCACCCTCATGTACGTCTCTACACCGGGTCTTCCATTTGTGACGCTGCTGGAGCTCTGTTAGGTATTCAGTCTGCCATCTTTTCCAAAAGTGTTGCCTCATTTGCTCTAGGAGGCGGTATCGGTTCAAACGGCCAGGGTTGGTATCCAGTAGTAATGGTGCCGGAATCGATGTCAGTGATCTGCCAAGAAGAAAGTGTCCTGGTGTGAGCGCCACGAAATCATTAGGGGATGACGAGAGAGGGGATATGGGTCTACTGTTAAGTATAGCCTCAATTTGGCAAAACAGGGTACACAACTCCTCAAATGTAAGATGTGTGTTGCCCAGGATGCGTTTAATATGAAATTTTGCGGCCTTGATCCCGGCCTCGGCACTTCCGTTGAACGCTGGGGCGTAAACTGGCGTAAATATAAAGCGAATAGACTGATCAGCTGCAAACTCTACTATAGAGTCGTTGTGAGTTTTAAATAAATGTTCTATTTCCTTTGCGGCTGCTACAAAATTCCTACCGTTATCGCATAGGATCTCCGTAGGTTTGCCTCGACGTGCTATGAAACGTTGTAGGGAAAGTAAGAATGAGTCCTTAGACAGTTCACTAACTGCCTCTAGGTGTATACTAGGGTTGAAAATGGCGAAAGATACTCATTTGTTTTTTTGCAACTTTGAATCTTTCCAGTAAATTACATGTAACGTTAGAATAATACAAATTTAAGGCTATTTGAAAAATACAAATTTACATGTATAATACATGTAAATTTGTATTGATTTGTATTGATATGAAAAATAAAACAATGATAATGGCACTGTTTCTTATAATTATTTACGTTATTTTTTATTAAGTATAATAAGAGAATAGTTTTTTATTTACAATTCAATATCACTATTGCAATCGTCAACCTGAACCTCGTCTGGTTCATCAATTGTAACATGATTGATACCGCCTTTAGCATTGACAAATTTCAGATTCCAGTTAACAAAAATTAATTTATTCAATCGATCAGCTGTCAAACGGTTGCGATCTTTGGTGTGTGTCCGCCCAAACAAAGACCAATTTCTCTCACTAGCAGCTGATGATGGTGGATTACTCAAAATTCTTATGGCGATAGCAGACAATGGCTTTGAGTGACACAGTCCTAGCCACCAGTCACGTGGGTGAAGTTTGATACGTGACGAAGATGAATTATTTTCCATATTCATAATAGGACTCCACAACAGGTCGTTACTCCAAAATTGACTTCGTGCCCTATATTCCGCTAAATTCTGAAATACTAAAGTATTGTCAATAGACAATACATCCGCAACTTTTGATACAAAATGTGTAGCAGAGTAATATTCGTCGTCATTAAGGTTTACACATTGATTGTTCACAAAAGGGTGGTAAGTGGGATCAAGTAAATAGGCCGCTAAATGGATTGGCTTCTGACAGAATGATCGACGACTATCGCAATAGTTTAAAATTTCTTCTTTTGTTTCTGTAGTTAAAAAATCAGAGACTTCAAGTTTTTGTTCGAATAAAGCCAAAAGTGTGTGGGTTTTTTTAATTTGTGAAATTATCTTCTTGAAATTTTTAAATAACGTATTTAAGCAATCTAAAGATAAAATATCTTTACACAATAAATCAAGAGCATGGGCCGCACAACCAACACAATCTATGTACGGATATTCAGCTTCTATAAGTCTCCACGCAGCCTTCATCGCACTCGCATTGTCAGTTACAATGCATGAAAACTTTACGGCACCAATATCTTCTATAACTTTGCATACTTCTGTTTTTATGAAATCGGCTGTTTCCCTCTGAGTACCGGGGTAAATGCATTTTATAAAAATAGGTTTTGGCGTTGTAGCAAGAAAGTTGACCACTCCTTGGCTACATATATTAGTCCATCCATCTGTTACAAGTCCCAAGTTAGTACGTTTTTGTAATTTTCGATCAGTGTCTTCTTTTACTCGTACATATTCTGCATTTAATAATGTATTGCTCATTGCATATTTATTGGGTGGAATGTAGTCTTCATTTATCGCTTTTATTGCCGATTTCCAGTAAGGTGATTCAAATAATGATAATGGTAAGTTTGTAGCATATACTGCACGAGCTAATGCTGCATTAATTTTGTCTACAACATCTTTATTTTGCAAATCATCCAATCTTGCTGATGTAGTAGATACTACATTGCCACGATCTTGATCCATCGGCCAAGCAATAGAAACAGTACTATTACTAACTGATTGCGAACTTGTCGATCCTGACATCGGAGACACTCTTGAAATTTTGCTGTATTTTTGTCTCAAATCACTTGGACATTTTTCACAGTTCGCCATATGTTCTTCCATACGCGTTGCACTTCTGTAACCATATTGTTTTAAGCAATAATTGCATTTGACACTTTTATTACCGTCCGTCACTTCACAATGCTCCCAAATACTGCTTTTTCTTCGCGGCATATTCTCTTGCTTCTCTCAGTAGCTCAAAAGCAATACAATAAACTATCCGGAATCAATGAATTAATGATTGATAACAACTATCACAATGCGGTCGGTACTAGTAAGTCAGGCGCCGTTACTAACTATTGCAACATGAGATAAAATATTATTCGAATCCATAAGAAAATAAATTACAACTACCCACTAATAAAAAAGTGCAGCAATGCAATTTTCGTTAAAATAACAGAAGTACCACAGTGAAAATATAAAACACGACATTGTTGTTATTATTGACAGTTTAATGATTTTTAATTATATCTAACTAAAGGAGGATGCTGATTTAACCATAAAGTTATTTTATTATTATTAGTTTTGAAAAATACTATGTAAAATACATGTAAAAAACGGAAACTTGCGAAAGATACATCGTAAGAGCTCATTAAAAGCTTCTGTATTTTATTGAAAACTACTAAGTCCGGCAGAAAAATACATGTATTTTACTTGCAATTTTCAACCCTAGTGTATACACTTGTACTTAAGACATATGAAAAGACAGAGATAGCACTTTGTTATCTTACAACCACGACCCCGACGATCGGTGATAAGGAAGGGGCCTCCGAAGTCTAGAGCTACCGCTGAGAAGGGAAAGTCTGGGATTACGCGTTGAGTAGGTAAATCTCCCATTATATTAGACATATGCTTAGGATTAACATGATTACATTTTACACACATGCGAGCCGTACGCCGCGCCAGATCCCTACCCCCGACCACCCAGAAGCGTTCGCGGACTGACGATAACATCAGTTGAGGGCCTGCGTGTAGAAGACGCGTGTGTTCGTTAGCAAATATGAGTTGTGATAGTGTGTGTTTGGAGTGTAGAAGTATGGGGTGCTTTGTGTTATACTCTAGAAGACTCTTTCTAATTCTCCCCCCCACTCGCAGGATTCCCCGAGTGTCTACAAAGGGCGATAGAGAGGCAAGAGCGCATTTGGGATTCAATGATTTATTATGACATAGTAATTCAATTTCATTAGGAAAGGACTGTTGTTGAGACAGTTTAGACAAAGTGTACAATGCTTCTTCAAGCTCAGTGACACTGAGTGGGCCAGAGTGGCCGTGTCCCTTGCAATTATAAACGAAACGTAAGACATAAGCTACGATGTGTTGTAGTTTTTTAAAAGAGGAATGTTTATCAAAGTTTATTATAGGAGTAGAATCTGTGCTCGCAAGGAGTGATACCTGGGGAGTCGCCTTGGTCTCAGGTAGGTCATGGTTGTGTGCATTATCTGGCGACTCAGGCCAAAACACTTCGGGTTCCATTAAGAAACCAGGGCCATGCCACCAGCATGCATTTGATTCAACATGTTGTGGGTCTATTCCCCGAGATGCATGATCAGCGGGGTTGAGAGCAGTGGGCACATGGCGCCACACTGAGCCAGTAGTGAGTTCCTGTATGGTTGAGACACGGTTGGCGACGTAAGTCTTCAACAGATTAGTGGGTGTTTTTAACCACCCTAACACAATAGTGGAGTCGGACCAAAAAGTGTTCCTTTCTATGGGCTTGCGAAGCGCAGTGTTAGCTGTGGCACTGAGTCGTGCCCCCAATAAAGCTGCACACAGTTCCAAGCGGGGTATAGTGGTTGCCTTTATAGGGGCAACACGGGACTTGGCACAGAGAAGGTGACAGGATTGACTCCCTGTCACGGAGGTTGATTTAGCGTAGATGCAGGCTCCATAGGCAGCCTGTGACGCGTCACAAAACGTATGCAATTCAATAGTACAGGTTGCGTCTAGCACTATGTGTCTAGGTATGCTAAAACGACTAAGACAATCAATGTTAGTAGTAAAACGAGCCCAAGCCCGCCCCACCTCCTCAGGTACGGGCTCATCCCAGCATATCTTGAGGGTCCACAATCTTTGTATCATAATTTTAGGTTTGACGGTACACAAGGTCAAAAGACCTAATGGGTCAAAGATCTTAAAGGTTGTGGATAGTATTGATCGTTTAGTCACTATGTCTGGGTTACCCTTATGTACGTCAAAGTGAAGCGTGTCCTTTGACGGTGCCCAGATGAGACCTAGTGTCTGATGAGATGAGCTAAGAGCCAAGGCGTTCGTTTCAGTGTTGTGTGTTTCTGAAATTAAAATGGCCGGAGAGTTTGACCGGAACTTTCTCAGGTTAAAGCAGCCCTGGGCTAGGGCCCGATCCACCTCATCCTTAATATGCAACAGGTCACTCTCAGAGTCAGAGCCGCAGAGAAGGTCGTCACAGTAAAAGTCATTTTGAATGATCTGCTTGATGAGTGGATCCGAGGCCTCTTCCCCGAGTTGCCATAAGCACCTGGCAGCTAAGAAGCTGGCGCTGGCGAAACCGTAAGTGACTGTGTTGAGTTGGAGCGTGCGGAGAGGGAGCTCCTCGCTTTCCCGCCATAGGATTAATTGTAAATTTCGATCTAGTTCATTTAGAGTGATTTGACGATATTGTTTTTCAATATCGCCTGACAAGATGTAGGTATAGTGTCGGAACCTTAATAGAATATTAAATAGAGAGTCCTGAATGTTAGGACCTACCATCTGTAAGTCGTTGACAGACATATTAGAGGAGGTCTTAGCGGAGGCGTCGAAGACTACGCGCAATTTGGTTGACTCACTATTTTCTTTGAACACCGGGTGGTGTGGAAGGAAATAGGATATTGTCTCTGGGGGACGACGACGACCCATATCAGATAAGTGACCCAAGTCAGCATACTCTTTAATGAAGTTGGAATACATTGCCTTTAATTCAGGATTTCCTTTCAACCTTTTTTCTAAACTAAGAAAACGTCTCTTAGCAGGCGAATAAGAATCTCCTAGACAAGTAGGTGCGTCTATAAGTGGCAGCCTTACACAAAACCTACCACCCGGCAGGCGGTGGGTGTTGGCAGTGAAATGCGCTTCACACTCAGAGGGGGGACATATGGCTAGATTTTCGCTAGGAAAATCTTCATAGTCCCAGAACTTGGCGAGATCAGCACTGAGCTCGGCTTCGATTGAAAAATTACAGTGTATGACAGCTCCCTGTGATTTGGGAATGGCAATAGGTCCCGCTATGAGCCGACCCAGCTTAGATTTGTGCAGTGTGGGCAGGTTAGCAGCGACGCACTGCTCAGGAATGAGGTTAACAGGGGTGTCCCCTATACCTAAGACGCTTCTGACGTCTGCTGTGCGAGATGACAGCTGAAGGCGAGTTTTTAAACTGCTGGTGATGAATGAAGATTGACTACCGGAGTCGAGTAGGGCCCGGACAGTGACAGACTGACTTGTGTAGGGGTTGACCACATCTATCAATGCTGTTGACAGCAGTACCAATGAACCATGGATGACTGACATGACCGCAGACGACTGGCCTGCAGCGTTCTCGGCCGCTGCAGTGACAGACGAGGATGTTTGCGATGTGGATGTGGTGTGTCTGTGCAACTGTGTATAGTGCCGTTTTCTACATACGCGACAGCCACCTATGCGACACTGTGGCGAGGTGTGACCTGGCCGCAAACAGTTGCTACAGAGAGATAGCCTCTTAACCATGGCCCACTTCTCGTCAAGGGACAGGGCCTTGAAGACGTGGCAGTCGTAAACGCGATGTTTCCCCTGGCATGCAACGCACGGCTCCGTTTTAGCATCATCTGAAATGACGAATGACTTAGTGTGCTTGCTAGGGATAGGGGGCTTAGGTTGCTTATCTGCTTTAGTTTTGTTTAGTGTTTCTAGAATGTTGGCACGGGAAGCCAAGAAGGACCTGAAGTCCTCGAGAGTGGGTAACTCAGGTGAGTCACCGCTGTGCTCCTCCCATTTGAGGCGAGTAGCAGCATCAATCTTAGTCACTGCTAGGTGGGTGATTATTGTGTCCCAATAGTCCGTGGGCTGACCTAAGGCCTTAAGGGCACGCAAATTTTTAGATAAATTATCATGCAGGAAGCGAAGTGATTTGTTAGTTTCACGCTGTATAGGTTCAATCATGAGCAGTGAATCCATATGATTATAAATTAACTGACGTTTGTTATGGTATCTGTCACATAAGAGCTTCCAAGCTACAGGATAGTTTTCACTAGAGACCTCCAGATTTTGGAGTACATGAGCAGCTTCACCTTCGAGGTATGAACTCAAGTAATGGAACTTGTGGACGGGCTGGATCCTATCATTTGAATGTATTAGAGACGAAAATGTATCATGAAATTCCAACCATTTAAAAAAAGCACCATCGAAGGGCTTTATTTTAATTTGGGGTAACCTAAAACCAGTACTTTCATTATGTGAGTTACTACAGCAGGAGTGGTTCAACGTCTGTTCAAGGCCAGGGTCCTGGTTGGAGCCTTCTGGTTGAGACAGCTTAAGGAAACTTTGAGCAGTTGCAATACATGTTTGTAATTTATCTTCTATCAAAGACCGTTCCTCTAGTTCTGTATCTAGGTTATCCCCGCTCAATACCTCTATCCGAGTCTGCAGCTCATCAAATATAGATAACAATTCCAAGAACCTGCTCAGCTTTATGTTCAACTTATTTACTTCGATTGCGTTCAATGGCATGTGGTTGGATACCAATGTTAAATAATTATGAAAGGCAGTTGCTTGTCCCTTGATCGAACTGCGCTTGACTCGAGCAGCAGTTAGACCACTGGGAAGTATGTCGGAAACAACTGGCTTGGGGTCAGTCATTGTTAAGATGCAAAGAAAAAAATTCCACCTCCGCAAGTAAAAATAAAAAAATAATTTAAATAGTACCTACGTGAAAAATAATAAAAAATAAAATAAGTTGAACGCAGGCAGGCTATTCGAATCACTCAAATAAATAGGGATTTATACTGAAGTTAAATAAAACTTTAAAAAGCTTACGCCCCTCGTATCAGCCAGATGCCCCGAGGCCGCAACGCAGGCGCCGAACCACTGTCACTGGGTGTCGACACACGAAGACTTGGGGAATTCTCACTGAAAATGTTTAAAGGGGGGTGCATAAGCGACTGTGCGTGCAAAAATACAAAAAGAAAATTAAGTTTGGATTGTAAGCTTGGTGCTCAGGCAAAGTGTGGACCGTACTGCATTAACCGAGTAGGTACCGACACAGTGTGATTGATGTAAGGTTGATGCTAGGCTGGTGCTAGGCTTGGTGTGGACCGTACTGCATTGGTGAGCAGGTACCGACACCGTGAGGTTACTGCGCAGGGGCAGTAGTGACAGCAAAGATGCTGTGCTAGTGATTATGCATTAAAGCAGTAAAGTGACTGCGTTATTTGTTTAAAATATGTAATGAGGTAGGTGGTTAGGCGGCGATGGCATGCATGTGTGTAAAATGTAATCGTGTTAATCCTAAGCATATGTCTAATATAATGGGAGATTTACCTACTCAACGCGTAATCCCAGACTTTCCCTTCTCAGCGGTAGCTCTAGACTTCGGAGGCCCCTTCCTTATCACCGATCGTCGGGGTCGTGGTTGTAAGATAACAAAGTGCTATCTCTGTCTTTTCATATGTCTTAAGTACAAGTGTATACACCTAGAGGCAGTTAGTGAACTGTCTAAGGACTCATTCTTACTTTCCCTACAACGTTTCATAGCACGTCGAGGCATTTTGAATCCTCGTCATCATTGTAACTCCATACAAAATGTGTTGTTTAAAAATAATACCTCTTAAATATAACATAGTTGTAACACAGAAATGTAATGTAAAATTTATGTGAACCTTATTGCCCCGAAATAGAGTTCAAATTCGTAATTAAAAATAACGGATTTTGGGACAACTTAACGGTTACTGGTACATTTTTAACGGATACTGGTACAATGACCTCCTTTTCTGATTATTGCGAATTATTAAGTATTAATCTGTTTATTAACCAAAAATAAAACAAATGACAAGAAACTAGAATACATTACCTATCCAGTCATATTAATCTTGTTTTAGTGAATTCATTATAAATTATTAAAATAGGCAACTGAAGTCAGCGAAGTTCAAAAATTAACGGTTATTGGGACGTTTACCTTACACTCTTGTTAAGTTTCTTGTTGTTTTTAATAATCAAACACTAAATATGTATATGCGAAAACACGTAAATTGTATTTAGGTATAATAAGTAGACACTAAATAGTTTATAAGAACTGTTTGTTTTCCAAAGAAATAGAAATAAAATAATTATGAAGTCCAATTTCAGATGTCAACGACAAAGATCCGTTAGCCAAACAAATTTTTAAGCATGATTTCACTGTTGGATAACATGTTTGAAATTGGACTTAATCCGTGATAGTACAATGGTCGTCGAAAAGTGACGGCACGTTACGGCACGGCGGACTTTTGTATGCCGCGGCAACCCGCGGGCACTTCAAACCCCCCACACCATTCTTATTAGTTTAGCTGTTTACTTGTCATAATCCAGTGACCCAGTGCGATTTGTGGGTACAATAAAGTACCCACTTCTGATATTATCACCATTAGTTCCCGTTTGTACCTATGTCAACTCCTTTAAATATAAAGTTAATACTATCAGGCGTTACTTTTCGGAAGTCCATAGTTAAATTAAATAAATCTAACTACTTTGCAATATTCCGCCACATGCAAATTACCCAACTCTCGTATTTATTCATGCACAAGTCCGCCCTCCAAACCCACTTAGGCCGAAAGAATAGAGAAATAATTTTGAAAATAGAATAAATATGAGAGTTGTGTTATCGTGCAAAAAATAATAAAAACCTCGACACGTGTTTCGCCCCCAACCAGGGGCATCATCAGGAGATGTCGATGGCTCGGCGCACGGCGACCGAATGAGGCACAACTCGTAAACCGCACCTATTTATATCCTAGGTTTTTTATTTCTACCCACAACCATAATACCAAATTATTTTATGTCTACCCACCACCGTTGTTTGAATGACGTATACCTACCCGCAGCAAAGGGGAAGAGGCGAAATTAAGTTGATCATTTAAAATATTAGGGTTCAAGCGTCTATGTTTGTAGATTTCTATCCGGAGAAATATTTGCAATGTTAAGGAGAAAATTGGGGATGACAGGAAGTCAGGTGTGTATAGGCTTAAGTGTGGGGATTGTGAGGGTGTTTATATTGGCCAAACCGGCCGTAGCTTCGCGACGCGGTATAAAGAACATATATCAGCTTTTAGAAACAATCGGCCATAACGGTCTCATTTCGCAAAACATTTGTTGGATTCCGGTCACTCCCTACCTAATCCTCACACTTATGACGTTCTGCACACCTGCAACAAAGGACTGAGGCTTTCGGTTTTGGAACAATTAGAAATCTACAAACATAGACGCTTGAACCCTAATATTTTAAATGATCAACTTAATTTCGCCTCTTCCCCTTTGCTGCGGGTAGGTATACGTCATTCAAACAACGGTGGTGGGTAGACATAAAATAATTTGGTATTATGGTTGTGGGTAGAAATAAAAAACCTAGGATATAAATAGGTGCAGTTTACGAGTTGTGGCTCATTCGGTCGCCGTGCGCCGAGCCATCGACATCTCCTGATGATGCCCCTGGTTGGGGGCGAAACACGTGTCGAGGTTTTTATTATTTTTTGCACGATAACACAACTCTCATATTTATTCTATTTTCAAAATTATTTCTCTATTCTTTCGGCCTAAGTGGGTTTGGAGGGCGGACTTGTGCATGAATAAATACGAGAGTTGGGTAATTTGCATGTGGCGGAATATTGCAAAGTAGTTAGATTTATTTAATTTTTCCTTTAAATATCTTTTGTTTTATTAGTACAAAACGTTTCGGACATTTTCTGAAACAAATCTGCGAACATTCTTCTACCACGTTAATTGTGTACTTTTATCATGATTCTCCAACGTATTTTATTAGCGTTCCTACTAAAACCCATTACTATAACGTCATCAAATCTAAAACATAGCAATAAAACGATTGCAATCAAGAGAATGCACAAGCTAAACATAAACCACAAGCGTTTAACATAAGTTATGTCACAGTAATTGGAAAAACTAATTGGATGTTATTATTTGAAGGCGGATCCACACTGCCCAACTTTAATTGCATACTGCATACATTTGACGTCACTAACGATACATACCTATACCTATGTAAAATCCTTTTGGTTAGTCGCGAAATAGATTAATTAATAAATAAGTCAGTATATTTACAAATACGCCATCTAAACTCAAACCGAGTAGTACTAATAGTCGTATGTTCATAACTGAATGAATTGAGAATACCAAGGTCTGACTATTCCTCTCTAATAAACAACTCAGATGGACGATCAGACTATAGGTACTCCATTTTCAAGAAAAAGTAGCCTTCGTTTCTCTACAAAACAAACAGTTCTATCACATAAACCAATGTCTCGCGTGTGTCCAGTTCCACTGACACTTTGTCTAAAATGCTCTGAACTCCACCAATGCCTTAATTTATCTTTATAGTCTTACTATAAAGGCGGGGCGATCTGAGATTGAGGAGGAGAGACGACGACTCGTGGCTGATCTCGACCGTAACCTCGACAGTATCTCTCAATGGGGTTACCGAGAAGCTGGTCGAGTTCAATGCCCGCAAAACACAGGCGTGAGCATTTACTGCGAAGAAATCCCCTTTCCTTCCCCTACCCTCTCTTCAGAATGCATTATTACCAATGAAGGACAACCTTGATATCCTTGGCATAGACGTTCGTCGAGAGCTCAATAATAAAAACTACATCGAAAGATGTATAGGGCTAGCTTCGCGGAAACTAGGAATACTGAATAAGGTAAAGAGATTCTTTACACCGGACCGGAGGTGTCTGCGGTACAAGACGCAGATTAGACCCTGCGTCGAATACTGCTCTCACCTCTGGGACGGCTCCGCGAAGTATCTGCTGGACGCTCTCGACGCTATGCAGCGACGGGCTATCCGTATTATAGATTGTCCGGAGGTAACGGGAAGCCTTGAGCCGCTAGTTCAGCGCCGAACAATAGCTTCCTTGGCCGCATTCTACCGTATTTACCACGGCGAGTGTTCTGAAGAGCTCTTCAATCTGATCCCACCCTCTTCCTTCCGATCCCGAACGACTCGTGCCGGGCAGAGATGCCACCCCCACACAGTGGATAGCATGTTCGCGAGAACCGAACGTTTTAAACGTTCGTTTCTCTGCCGAACGATAGTGGCCTGGAACGCCCTGCCTGTGCACGTGTTTCCTCCCACATATAATCCTGGGTTCTTTAAGCGGAGCGTGAGGAGGCACATCAGTAGGTCGTCAAGTTGAGGGCCACTCTCAATAGTAATGTGTGCTGTGAGAGTGGCCCACAATCGCTAGACGTCGTCACGACTTACCACCAGGCGGGCGGCGTCAATTTGGCGAACCAAATATAAAAAAAAAAAAAAAAAAACTTAGTATTTGTTGCAGACTGTTTTACGAGCATCAGAGCGAAAAATATTACACTAGCTGATGATTAAATAAGAAATAACAGTACCTTTCATATTTACTCTTCACACAGTTGTGAAAAATTTACATACTCAAAAGAGTAAAGTTAGAATTTTCTTCTGTTTGTTTAGCCACTTCTTCTGAAAAGTTTTGAGCATATTTGCCGAATGGGGTTTTTCAAGGTGACAAAGTCTCGTATAACTGAATTTTATTGACGGGCTCTCCCCTCTTAAGCTTAGATTTTACACTTATAATTCAATCTAGAATCTTGAGCATAACGCCTAATAGCCTACCTTATTCAAAAGTAGCTCATTTTAACAGTAATAAACTGCTAACAGTTAAGTACTTACAGATTTTATTGTTTTATACGAATTGTTATGTACGTGTGTAGTTTTTATACCAGTTTTTTTGATTAACTTCATGCACATGCTTGTTAATTGATAAGAACTATTTTTTTACGTATGATGTTGTAATTCTTACAAATTTCCAGATGTATATTTTTTTTGGTTAATACACTTGAAGATGTACTGATAATTAACTATTTATATTTCTTGTTCGTCATATTTATCACCCTTTAGTTTATATGGTTAACAGTAGCACATATGTAATTCAGTTCTATAGCAGATTGACTATGAAATTGTCCAAGTAATCAGTTTTCGGCCTTGCACTGAAACATTGTTTTGTCCTGGTAGTCTGAATATATATATTGTAACATGACCTGAAATCTATTCCGCCGAAGTATCTTTTGCAAAACGAGCACTTTTGTACTTTATGATCACGAGTTGACCAACCATGATCAAAAGTGAAAGTCCTCCCGATATCAACAGACAACGCGTAAAGTTACTATCAGCTCACGTGAGACGAGTATAATACTTTTGTATTAAGTATTTTAGAATTGTATCCGACCGTGGGAGCGGAGCCGTTATACCTACGACTTATAGCCGACACGGTGCGGGGTTTAAACGAGTCTAAAGATGCGCTTACACGGGCAATTTTCAGAGCAATATTGCTCTGCAACACGAATAGATAAGTTTGAAACAATTAATTGAACAATATTGTTAGTTGCTGGACCAGTATTGTTCTTGCTACAAATTGAGGCAATATAGATCCATTTGTGTTGCCGAGCAATATTGCTCCACTAATTTCCCATGTCAGATAGCAGTCGCTTTAAGAAAAATAGGGAAGTACAGCCGCATCGCAGTTAGAGTGGAAAGCCAACTTCAACTGCATAGAGTAACGGTTCGGTGTATGATGAACTGCCCGTGTTAGCACAGCTTAGTATCCACATTATTACTTAGGCAATTTCATGCTATCATTACATTTATAAATGTAATAGCCTATATGTATTTAAGGTGACATTGACAGCGAAGGCTGGGTTATGTTAACACTGTGTTGTTTTTGAATTGACCACAAAAACTATTGATCTAACGGTTGTATGTATTTCGTTTATAGCAACAAATCCACGCGAGCGCAGGGTTGTCACACGGTGTTGGGCCTGCAGGGGGATTGTTAGGTGCCGGTGGTTTATTGTTCGCGCCGGGAGCTGGGCCACTCCCTCCCCCACATTTGCCACCGCCTGCGCATAAGGTAACTTTCATCGACCATCATCGCTGCTGACGCTAATTTCAGGTGTACTCTGGTCCCACAAAAAAATAGGTTAACCTAAACCACAGAGTAGAAAAGATGGAGCAGAGTTTCAGCTTCCTAACAACGTGCAAAATTGCACACAAATCACGTTCGTCGCACTAAGTCTAATCCCGCCTCCACACAAACGGCCATGACGTACAATCACAGAATAGGCCACGATTGCCGCCATCATCGCCGTAATACGTGCGTGTACGTTTGAAATACATACCATAGTCGCCGATCATGGGCCATTCAATTATGCCCTCTTCACATTCTTGATCGCCTGTGATGGCCTATCATGGCCGATTATATAGAGGGCCGATATGAACATATATCCATACAAATGTTCACATTTATATTAATTATGTACGGTTTAAGATAATATTCCAAAATTTAATTTAAATCTTGTCGCAGGTGGAGTTACCCCCTCCAGCAGATATCAAACCCCCAGTGTTACCTGGTGGGCCTGCACCACCTGCTTTATTACCTGGACAGTCTTCGCGAGAGGACGACAGACTATCTAGGGGTTTACAACAGGTAAAAATTTAGGGTCCTGAGCGGCAACTAATTTCGTGGCTCAGCAAAGGTTGTAGTAAGCGTCTACTGCCTACTACTTAAGGGATGCGGGTGTGATTATCTGTTTGTTTGTTGATTTTCACTTCTTTCTCCCAAAATGTAAAGACCTATTTCCTTATTTTTTGTATTTTCTTATATAAGTATGTTTATCTGTGCCTTGGAGAGCACGTTAAGCCGTCGGTCCCGGTTGTCATTGTAACATCTGTGGCAGTCGTAACGGGTAGTTGGAGCTCTAAAACAAAATCCGACCGGTCTAACTACAGAGCTTCGATATCGCCCATGGGTTGTGGAGGTCAGATGGCAGTCGCTCCATGGATAATATCGAATTTCAAGTTCCGCAACTGCATATTTCCCACAGAGACGATCAGTATCTCCCCACGAGCGGGAACAGAAATATCGTCCGCGTTCGCCGGTAGAGCCAGAGGCACTCGACGTAAAACGTAGGAAGGAGGAGAAGGTACTAGGCCATGTGAGTCTGTGTAGTGTATGTGTCGGCTTCTGTTACATTCATGTTGCTTGTTGAAATTGGATTTAAAATTATTGTTATAGTGTTGGATGATTTTTGAACATGTAAATAGCGGAACTATTTAGGTAACATTAAAAATATTCGTTTTAAGCAATAAAATGTTAAATAAATAAAAAATTGGCCAAGTGCGAGTCGGACTCGCGCACGAAGGGTTTCGTAACATTATGTATAAAAATGGCATATCAATATATCCTATATATTGATGTTATTCTTTTTTTTGTTATAGCGGCAACATAAATAAACTACTGTGAAAATTTCACGTTTCTTTCTAACTATCACGGTTCATGAGATAGTCCAGGTCAGACGAATAGACGGACAGCGAAGTTTCAGTAATAGGGTTCCCATTTTACCCTTTGGGTACGGAACCCTAAAAAAACAAAATGTGAATATAAAACAGAATTGTTAGTAAAATATACTGGTATCTAACAAATTGGTGGCCCTTGTTATCGGTTTCGTTTTTGGCAATTTAATGGCAGTAATGTGGGTTGAACACAAGCTTAATGAACATTTATATTCGCCTGGTTTTATAAGTTTTTTTTTTAATTCCTTGCCGCTCTAACGTCCGTTGCCGGGCGTGTCTGGTTACAAGCAGAAGGTATTTCCAGTGGCGCCCGGCGGGTTTGGTTTTGTAAGTAAGGTAAATTCCGATAGCAATACATACTTAATACAATAGAATATATTAAATATCGCTCCGGCATCGTCTGGGTTAACACTAGAACAATGTTAGGTAGTGGAATGACCGGGCGCCACTGGAAATACCTGCTTGTAACCAGAGACGCCCGGCAACGGACGTTAGAGCGGCCGCGGCCCTTGGATCGCAGGATTAAAAAAAAAAAAAAGGTAGTGGAATGAGGAGCGTTTTTGCAAAGCTTAATATCTAAAAAAAATTAGTATAATTTTATTTGACGTCTTTCACTCCTCAATGGTGTAATATAAATAATAGTCAACTATGTAATACAAACAAATTCCATTCTCTCTTCATTATATTAGTATAGATAATTTTGATATAATTACGCAGGTATTATCAACAAAAATCATCCATCGTAACAGCTTATTTGTACAGCTTGGTTAAATAAATTGCTTTTAGTCTACGCTGTGTAACAATAGTTGTAAATTAATGTGATTGCTGTGTGATTGTATGTTATTTGTTAATAAAATATTGATGTTAATTAATTGAAATACATTTTGTAGGACAGCGACGCGGAAAAAAGTGACCAAGATCTTGTGGTTGATGTTGCTAATGAGGTAAGTTGTTTATTTACACACACACATATATATCACGCCTATATCCCCGAAGGGGTAGTCAGTTTTTAGTCCCACGTAATAGGGGGCAAGCCTATTGCTGTCACCGGGCACATTTATAATGGGTTATCTCCAAAATGGCCGAATGAATTTAATAAAAAGTAGCAGCTATATTGTAATTTTGAAAAAAAATTTGAAACCCGTTGCCTTGCGATGAAATGTTGATGAAAGGCAACAACACCTTACGTGCCTGCTGCTATGGCACAGCCAATTAAAGCCCTGGGCGTCTCGGACTAGAGAAGTTGTTTATTTGTGATAATAAATATTAAATATAAGCCGCGCAAGATGACAATGGGATTGGCGGCCATGTTGGTGACGTCAATTACAATACCGTTTTGTTATCCGTACTTTTCAGCGATTGATGACTTCACAGAGCGGTTATTGTGGCAAGCTTCGATCCCACTTACATCGGGCGCGGCTTATAGTTAAGCGGTTACACGTGAGGAATAACGTAGCTACGAGTACATAATGGTTAAAGAATTTGGAAAATCGGTTCAGTATTTTCTGAGCCTATTCATTACTGTTGAGGATTTGTCTATAGGATATATATACTCTGTGGTAATGCACCGTCTCTGGTTCGCTCTCTCCGAATAAAATGGCTGATCAAACTAAACGTGTTTCCTTATAATCTAATATATAAAATTCTCGTGTCAAAGTTTTCGTTGCCATACTCCTCCGAAACGGCTTGACCGATTCTCATGAAATTTTGTGTGCATATTGGGTAGGTCTGAGAATCGGACAACATCTATTTTTCATCCCCCTAAATGTTAAGGGTAGTCCACCCCTAAAGCAAAACAACGTTTGCCGGGTCAGCTAGTTACTTATATAATAATAATTACAAACAAACAAATCTTTCCTCACTTCACATATTTTAAATCATATACTTTCTGTTATTAAATAATCGTGAGGCTAACACTGGCCTGCATACTTGATTATAATATAAAACTAATGTGGGTACATATAAATAAAGTTAAGGTCACAGTATAAGAAATCTACCCAAACAGTAGGGAAAATTATTATTCTCAAAATTAATATTAATGTTTCTAAATTATTGCAATAAAATTTCATCAGTAATGAAATTTGACGATTATTTAATAACAGAAAGTATATGAAGTGTTTTTAAAATATGTGAAATGAATTAGTGTAAAACACCTTTGAAGATGCCATAGAGCGAAACCGGTCAGGTCCTATTAATAATTATAAAATTGTGGAATATCTGTACAAGTGAGTCATTTCATAATGTTTTAATTAGTATAAATCTTTGTTGAGATTAATTGTTAAAAATACACTAACTTTAACCTCTAAAACATGTATCTAATTATATATTTGGTTTTAATTTCTAAACAGATTTACTTGCTTAGAAATAATACAACTATCGTACCAACCAAATGTAACCAAGTTAATACCTACAACTTGTCAGTTACTGTATAATAATAATAACACTTTAGTTTCGCTCCAGTTAGTCTTTTTTTTTTAATTCCGCGTGACCGCGGCCTCTCCTATGTCCATTGCAGCGGGCTTCTCTGGTACACACCAGAAGTTATTGCCAGTGGCACCCGGAGGACCTTGGCCACCCGTGTGGCCTCTTCGGGGGTAGCGCTGTTAGTCTAAAATAAACCCATCACAGCCCTCTTACCACAGCGTTCGGAAGAGATTGATAATGATATCGGATAAAATTTCAAAAAAATTAATTATTGGATCACGTGACACAGTTATACTCTGTTAGTTAATATATATATATTTCAGGAAGAACGTGGGTCCCCCAGTGTGCGTACAGACGGTGGTGAACGAACTGAGAATGGTCCCAGACCGCTTTCTAGGTCTGGCTCATCCTCCAGTCGGTCCACACCTAAGAGCTCCAAAGATGTAAGTTCGTCATAATAGGTATATTGCGTTTTATAAGATACTAGCGGACGGCCGTGGCTTTGCCCGCGTGATATAGTATTATAGCCTAAAACCTTCCTCGAGAACCATTCTCCATTGATGAAAATCGGTGCATGCAATAGTGTTTGAGTTTATCGCGAACTGATAGACGAGGCAGTGAGCATTGTTTTATAATATGTAGTGACTGTAAAAATACTTTGTCTAATCTGATTTCTGATACATATATAATTGGAATAACACGTAGCCTAATATTTGCAATGGCTCTTTATGTACTTTCTGCCGCTGTATAGTTTCTGGGTTACTAGTACGGTGTCTTGCACCACGCCATAGGTTTTGGCCAATAACTTTTAACCCCTTAGGGCTAGGTCAAATTTTCGATTTTTTGGCTTGCCTCCAGATCGAGGGCTATCCATAGAGGGGTCAACCATCATTGGAGCATCAGCAGTTCTCGAGAGCTAAAGAGGGGTACTTTCCCCATTTCTATATATAGATGATCAATGTTCTTTCGAGATAAAAGTTTAAGAACTCTTAAAGGTCCAAGTTATCTTCACCTGCACGCTGTGTACCTACTGACACGGCGAGACTGGCAAAAACCTTAAAGTAACAAAATCACACGATATTTTGTGTAACAAACATTTTATTTATCCCAGGAAAAACCGGGTACGCCAGGAGTTAAAATGGGTAGATCGTCAACACCCACGGGTGGTCGCGGCCCGTACCCGTTCGGTCCGTACGGGGCGTACCGCGCGTCCGCACCTTCGTCCGCGCCCGCACCTATGCATTACGACTCGCATCATAGAACTAACGGGATTGGGCCTTCTAAATCGTGAGTTTGTTCTTTTATTGACCGAACGAGCGAAGCGTCTTGCTTCGGTCTGTATGTACGTGTTCCGGGCTTTTTATCCGATCTTCACGAAACTTGGCACAAGTAAGTATTCCTTTACTTGAAACCTAATAAAAATCATTATAGACATATAGAAAGATAGTTTAATTAAAATGAAACGTTTCTTTTTCTTAGTCCTAAACGCCCAGGACTTTAATTGGCCATAGCGGCTGTCACGTAAGATTTTATTGTCTTTCATCAACATTTCATCGCGAGGCTACGGGTTTAAATTTTTTTCAAAATTATAATATAGCTGCTACTTTTAATTAAATTAATTCGGCCATTTTGGACATAACCTATTATAAATGTGCCCGGTGACGGCAATAGGCTTGCCCCCTATTACGTGGGACTACAAATACTGGCAAATTGTGGGTGTGTAATGCACCTCTGCCTACCCCTTCGGGGATATAGGCGTGATATATGTATGTGTGTGTCTTTTTCTTCCTTCTTCTGTCTATGAGTGTAATCAATAAGTGTGTATAATGTATTGGTAGCGCATACTCATACCACTCTTGCGGCGGTCCTCTGCAACCGGTCGGGTTCCCGGGCGACGCACTGGGGGGCGCGGGAGTAGCTCGAGGGGCTCGAGCAGTGGCGGCCCTCCCTCACGGCGAGGTGGTCTGCGCCGTCGCACTGTCGCTGGGCGGCGGGGGGTCTCCGAGACACGCTTACACTGGTGGGAAGGGCTGTGTCAAGCTGTGGGATATATCTAACCCTGGCTCGCCAGCTGCGTTAGAGCCGCTCTCACAGCTGGATTGTCTTGTGAGTATTTTATTACTGACATTCTTATTTCGTCTTGGCTGCTGATGTTCGTCTGCCATATAAATTATTTAAAAAATAGAGACTGTAATATAAAGAGTTATTCTTCTACCAAAGTTAAACTATTAAATACACAAAAAAGTAAAGCGTCATTATCTTTCAAATGGCAAGCTGAAACAATGGTCTAGTTTTTGTAGATGGTAAAAATTTGACGATGACGTTTTCAACGGTGCCAAAAATTGCTGAAATTGATAAGTATTCAACTGGACGTACAATGCAATAATAGCGGTGGAGACCTTGGGCAGTTGGGCTCCGAAGCCAGGAGTTTTGTCACGGAGTTAGGCCATAGAATTGGGGAGAGGTCCAGTGACACTCGCTCTGGGTCTTTCATGGTGCAAAGATTGTCCATTGCCATTCAGCGGGGCAATACTGCTAGCATCATGGGCAACTTTACACCAGGGGCGATGCAGGACGTATATAGTGATTTGTGACTTTTTTTTTATAATTTTTTATTTTTGTATATTTATTAATAATTTTGTAAGCTTGACATGTACTTACCTTGACATTTATTTGCTTAATAGATTCTCTACAGCCTTAAGCATCAGCATACATTCAAGTAATAATGGGAATCCACTTTTGAACATTGACTGTACATAGTATATTGTTGTATGCAATGTGTGTGTATATGTTGTGCAGCAACGCGACAACTACATCCGCTCGGTGAAGCTGCTGGCGGACGGTCGCACGCTGCTGGTGGGCGGCGAGGCGTCCACGCTGTCGGTGTGGGACCTGGGCTCGCCCACGCCGCGCATCAAGGCCGAGCTCACCTCGTCCGCGCCCGCCTGCTACGCGCTCGCCATCTCGCCCGACTCCAAGGTACTGACCAATATTAGAGGCTTTTTAAACGTTCGTTTCTCTGCCGAACGATAGTGGCCTGGAACGCCCTGCCTGTGCACGTGTTTCCTCCCACATATAATCCTGGGTTCTTTAAGCGGAGCGTGAAGAGGGCCACTCTCTATAGTATTACGTGCTGTGAGAGTGGCCTACAATCGCTAGACGTCGTCGCGACTTACCACCACGCGGGCGGCATCAATTTGGCGAACCCAATATAAAAAAAAAAATTAGAGGCACAGATTGTCAGCAGCAAGAACTAACGTTCGCACCACTACAAGGTCCGCGGGGCATGTGTGCTTGTCCACTGACCCCGTATCGCTGAAAAAGCACACACGCAGCCAGTGGACACGCTTACACTTAGAGCGACCCACGTTGTTTGTGTGGATTGGTGCATGTTGTTAGTAAACTGACACGCTGTTCCATTTTTCTACTTATGTGGTACCAACACCACAGTCCGTCATTTAGCAGATGTTCTGCTTGATGTTGGATCCGGATACATACCATCAAGATATGCTGAACGTCCTCTACTATTAGTCTAGTCTAGGCAAGAAGTGTTGTTTAGGTCGAACCTTTTTCTAATTTTCCGAAAATTACTGAAAAGCACTTGTTGACTAGACTGTATATTGAACTGAAGACTTTGGTTCTACATCATTAATTGAAGACCCGTTCAACACTCAACATTATGTCCTACATTCCGGCTCGAAGGACCAAATGAACAGATGTCTTTCCAACTTGGATGTGTATCCATATGTCAAAGGCAGCTATTATTCATTGAAGACCACACTTGACCCATTCAGCTCACATAAGGTCCTACGAACAGGCTTGTGGACCAAATGAATAGGTGTCTGTCCACTTATGATGTGTGGTTGTGTATCCATACGTCGAAGGTAGTAATTATTAATTGAAGTTCCATTCAGCTCTTAACATACAGACTACGATCGATGTGTATCCATACGTCGAAGGTAGTAATTATTAATTGAAGTTCCATTCAGCTCTTAACATACAGACTACGATCCGGCTCGAAGGACCAAATGAACATTATCTGAAAAAATTGTACTCTCGGGCACATGTGTGGTGTTAAGACTTTTCAACCATAAAAATTGGCCGTACATCAGGTATTTTCTTGTTTATTGAGAATGTAACAATTTTGAAAAATAAGATTCTTCAACAGGTGTGCTTCAGTTGTTGCTCTGATGGCAACATAGCAGTATGGGACCTTCAAAATCAAACTTTAGTTAGACAATTCCAAGGTATGTATCATTTAATTTTATTTCGTACTAGTTGACACCCGCGACTACGTCTAATTAATTTGATCTCTAAGCGTTTGAAGCAATACAAATTGAGTTTAATTAAATGTCAATGTTTAAGTTTTTAAATAAAATTTGTACGTTCCAGGTCACACAGACGGCGCCTCATGTATAGACATAAGCGGAGACGGCACTCGCCTATGGACAGGTGGACTAGACAGTACTGTACGGTCCTGGGACTTACGTGAAGGCCGTCAACTCCACCAACACGACTTCTCCTCACAAATCTTCTCACTAGGCTATTGTCCCAGCGGCTCTTGGTTAGCAGTAGGCATGGAGAATTCTCATGTAGAAGTGTTACATGCCGGCAAACCTGATAGATATCAACTGTTGTTACACGAGTCTTGTGTGTTGTCCCTCAAGTTTGCTCATAGTGGGAAATGGTTCGTGTCCACTGGGAAGGATAATCTGCTCAATGCGTGGCGGACACCGTACGGCGCTAGTATATTCCAGGTAAATGTTTCATTTACATACATCAAAGGCAGAGGTGCATTATACACCCACACTGCCAGTAGCTTTGTTGGTCCCACGTAATAGGTGGCAAGCCTATTGGCGTTACCGGTCACTATAGAAAAACCTTCACCACTATGTAATTCAAACCAAAATTCCTAGAATCAGGACAGATGTTACATACAGCTAAATAGAATCTTTGCAGCCCGAGCAAATTGCGTCCTTCTAAATTGACCAAAGTTGGCTTTGACAGTTTTATGTGGACGTATACCCGAAGCTATACGTCCACGTAACGTGCCGTAAACAATATTAGGTAGTAATCTTTTTTGTTACAATTTTATACAAGCGCCATATCAAAACACCATCACCGCCATCGCCGATTTCTATTTGTTACACCCATTATGTAACACCCTGTATACTAATATAGTAATATGTTCATTTAAAATGTTACCTTTATGTTCCAGTCGAAGGAATCATCATCGGTGCTCAGTTGTGATATATCTGCGGACGATAAGTTCATAGTGACTGGCTCTGGTGATAAGAAAGCAACCGTTTACGAAGTAGTTTACTGAACTGAACTGGAGTAATCTCATAGGCAATAATAATGAATGTGGTCCAGAGAGAGCGAGTTTTATATTGTGACAATTTAGGCTCCAAGTACACGTAAGACAACGACGCGACAACCACACACCATTGCAGCGACAAAAAGTTGCCACGTGTGAATAGTGTCGCTTCGGCTTTTAGCAGTTTTGTAAGTAGGAACTAAACTTATGTTGATGGTGGTTGCGACGTCGTTGGGATTTGAGGTCGATTCACACATTATCTGGGAAACCTCTATCTATCAGTGCACTGGTTTATCTTAAAGACCTTGAAATCAAGCCATAAAATAAAAAAAGCAGTGTACTAATACTAAACTGTTTCAGATCTAAGGCTTCACTGATATTTATAAATCGACGACCTTTAGTCGATACCGACCACATCGTTACGTTCAACGACAAAATGTGGGTAGAGTGAAAAAAATGTGCCCGACAATTTAATATTTTGTCGTTGTCGTACGTGTGCTTGGAGTCTTAGATGGTTATACAAAACGTTATTGTTGATTCTTATCGTGTATTATTCGATTTGGATTCAAAAATGGCTGCAGCACTGCCGATTGATCTCAAAAACTGTATTATATATCTGCAATATTATTTTGGTAGATAACAAATTATTAGATTGTTCAACAATAACGATTCGTATATCCAACTGATCAAGGTTAGCGTAAGCTTAAATGTAACAAATAGATCAATGTTGCACCGTTATACATGAAAATTTTTAGTGTTATTATATATTTTTATAATGAAAAAAAAAATCTATTATTAATTTTTCAATGTTGAAATTTAAGTTACGTGGACATTTTTATAACGATAGATATTACATTTTATAACGAATATTTATTTCTGACGTTCTCGTGGTTAGACATTCTCATTTACAGACTGATATTCTGAGTTATGCGAGAAGGTATGGTGCGTATCTTTATTGTCAATTTTAAACCTTATTTTGACGTATTAAGTCGTCATGCACATTGGCCTGTGTGATTCGTTATAAGTAGGTTTGGCCCTAAATATGTTCCTAAATAAAGGGGCCAATATTTAAATAAATGTACGAGTACAAACGATGTCGGTCAAGTTCAATCTAGTAATAAAGTTATTTTACTGCGAAACTTTTAACATAGGGACCTTCTCTGGCTTTGCACTGGATTGATTAAATTGATACAAAACAGCATTTAGCTGTATCTGTTGCTATTTCCTATATTATCATCTAAAAGCTTATAATATGACCAATTTAATTATAATTGAATTGGTATGTGCGCTTGCCAAATGATATGTGCATAAGAAGCACATATATTATGTAGTAGCACCGATGTTAGTGGCCATAGTGTATAGAAAATCTTTATCATACAAATTGCAATTTAACCGAACTGTTGCCTGTTGATTTACCTACAAAGATATGTAACTATATTACTAGATTGTATTTGTATCACAGTTTTATACCTAAAGTAAGGCCAGCGAAACGAGATAAGAAATGTAACCTAAGTTTCGGAAGTTAGAAGTCTCTACTATATATATAAATTATTCAGTAATTTATATAAATATATAAATATATACATTTTATTCCCTCTTCTCTCTATTAGACAAAGATGATTCGTTGAAAGAATTCGAATCAGACGTATTTATGACAGAACTGTCTATTGCATTAAATGTTGACAACTACGGTACTAAATGTTTTCCTGTACCACGAAACGCGCAACGACAACTCTCTCCGACCAACTTACACCATTACTGCGTACGAGTGATAAGGACAGAGATAATAATCGCTCGCCATAATGTAACTCTCAGTAATTTATCTCGTCTCGACGACTGGCCTTTAGTAGGAACCATTCTGTGCTATATAAATATAGCTATGATAAAAGTATATCTCATTCAATACCTATGTTACTGTGACACAATTGGAAAATTAGTGCCTGACTAAACATTTCACATTTCGTAGAAGGTGCTTTAAAACTTTAGTATTGATTTTAAACAATGATTATTATCATAGTTTATATTCGGAAGACTTGAAGACTTCACGTAAGGACAAAGTTCTCAAATTTTTTTAGGAATGTTCAAACAAGAATCCGTCGATTAGATCTGATAAATAATGGTACTTACGTGAAGTCGTTTGTATAGATGTTATATTTCACTAAGTCCGTTGGCACTCATCTTTAAAACATTTTTATCTGTTTAGTTCCCTATTCTTAACGCTGTCGCTGTCGATGTATTTGACATGCATGATTCGTTGGAAGAGTCCGAATCAGACTTATTTATGACAGAACTATGCACTATGTGTATTTGCACGCAAAAACATTTTCATAGTCAAACAGACTTCGTGAAATAAAAATACGCAGTAGGGTGTCTCGCACATCTATCGGACGCGACTCTCATTGGCAGATTATGTAATCAGCTAATGAGCGTTCGTAAGTCTATTGTCTATGCGCGGAGACGTCCGAAAGTTGTGAACATGGCTTTACTGCGTAAGCATAAAGGTCGTATGACCTGACGAATTGTAATGTGAGCGAAGTACAATAATAGTTCCTTGCTGTAGTTGCATTTCTAAATATAACAGGGATTTTGGTGAATGTGTTTGTAATATTTTTAATTGTTTTTCCATCAAATCATTAGAAAATTTAATGTTTTTTTTTTATAAAAAGTATATTGTTATAAATCTGACTGAAAAATTATATACCTAACAAATTGTATTAAAAAAAGATATTTTAATTTATATTGTACTTAAAATGTTATAAATGGCATTTTTTGAGTAGAGTCAATAATATGATCTGCAGATTGTGATATTATATCTCCAATTGCATTAATAGTTAGTGTAGGTACTGATATGTAAATGTGTATTCAACATCTCTTACAAGACAACCAATTGTTATTTAACTTCAACAATGTACCTTTAACAATACCTTCTTGATTATATTTATTATTTCGAATTTAGAAGATATTTTTTTTAAATACCACAGATTGTAGATAGGTATCATTTGTCCCTACTGTTGGAATTTACGCTCGGATTACAGTAAGGTTATTTAATATTTTAAATAAATATTTTTGGACATTCTCACAACGTCATCTAGCCCAAATTAAACTACAAGTTTGTGCTATGGGATCTAGACAACTGATAAACATACCTATATATTTCTAAACACATACATAATATACATAGAAAACATCCAAACTCCGAAACAAACATTTGTGGATCACACAAATATTTGATTCGACCCGGGAATCGAACCAGAGACTCCGGAGTCCCAAGATTGTGCACTACTGACCACGCCACCGAAGCAGTTAAATTATTGCCATTACCATACGAACATCTATTTGACGAATATCAGATTTGACCAATGTCGTTCAACCCGTTACATGTAGTTGGAGCCCTAAAAATCTGAATGGACTTCTACAGAACTTCGATATCGCCCATGGGCTGTGGAGGTCAGATTGTAATTCTCTCGAGGAAAATTTCGAAGTTCAGCCGCATCACAGTTAAACAGGAAATCCGACCCTAACTGAGTTGGGAGAAGGCTCAGTGGATGATGATTACAAAATGGTAATTGATTTTCTATTGAATGTAGTGCGTTGTAACAGCAATGGGCTTGGGCTCCATTACGTGGGATGTGGAACTAATAAATACTGGCAATATCCATATATTGCCAGTATTTTGCTGATATTGTGCTGCAACCGCGATGTTATGGTAGATTAGTATCATTGACCTCGTATATCGAATTAATGAAATTTTAAAAGTATCACCATTGTAAGAATAAAACTATCATTGACCTCTGTCGAGAACATTTACGTCACTCGTCTGACGTATACAAGTCGCGGGGGGTCCAAGCGCCCCGCTCACCGCACCGTGCTTCACACCACTACGCCACTACCGCTCCACACGTCACGAAAGTGACACAATAGAACTATACACCTACCTACTTGTAAATGCAATATGAAATATTGGATGGAACCAGGCGTTACTTGGCGAAAATCCATGACAAAGCAATGGTAAGTAAAATATTAAAAAAAAAAACGTTTTAAACTTTTTAAATTTGTAATAGCATTGTTTTTCGCAGAATTAAAAAAGACAACAAAACGTCGACAATTGTTTCGCCTCTAAACGAGGCATAATCAAGACTGTCTCAGAGAGAACAGCCCTAAAAAGTTTAAAACGTTTTTTTAATAATGCAATATTATCCGAATTTACTATTGAATCGTTATTATAAGTTTATTGCCAATTCCGCTGTTTACTTGCACAACAGCTGCACCATTTCTGTCCACCTCTATTAAAATACTTTTTAATAAATAATTCGCTTTGACCTCCTAATCCTATGCCTACGTATGTAAGTATCTGCACTGCATACATCGTACTTCACACTTTCAACAGTGTCAACACTGCCAGGCTTCTGGCGAGAACATGGCACTCCAAACGTTGGTAAGTGTATGTACAGCATGGGTGAGTCAGCGTCGGGACCTCGTCGTAGGTTTGGGCGTGGATACTCTCTGGCTGGAGACAATGATACGAGCCAAAATCAACATTTGTGTGATCAAGATAAGACACACAGAAAATCTCCTTACGAATTTTATACAAACTAAACAACTATAAAAGATTCTATCTGTCCCTGCGAACTTCGTACCGCCTTAAATAAACCTTTTAAACCTTCCCTGAACTTCCACGAATATTTCAAGACTAAAATGAGCCAACCAGCCCAGCCGTGCATGAGTTTTAGGGTGACAAACGAACTGCGATTCATTTTTATTTTTATAGATAGAGTACTGAACTGGAACTGCACGTGAGGCAGCACTTTGTAATAAGACTATTGCCTATTCATAATGGTAAAAAAAAACAGACAGTATGTTTATGGTTTTCGTTCTGGTTTGTTGTGTTGGCAGTTTGGTATTGTGACTGACATTTTGTTGTTGGTAAATAGAAATAAATAGTAGAAATAGAAATAAGATTTTTATTTAAGTACAGACATAAGATTAATAAAAGAAGAACTATTAAATTGTTTCCTGAACTCAGGTTCAATTGAGATGTGTAGATAAACAATAATAAATACACTAAATGTCTCAACCTAACCTATTGGAGATAGTCCCTGATCAGTTGTTTGAAACACATTATGTTAATGAAATAGATCAGGTTCAAAAGAAATTGCAATATGAAATCGAAAGGAAAAGAGAAGAACTACGGGCCATGGTGGGGTAAGTTTCATCTCATATATTCTATTATAACTTCACTTTAACATCAATTAGAAGAGAATACTGATCTGCCTTATTGATATTTACTAACTTTCTAGACTTCCTTATTTTTGTAGAATTTACTCCTTTGAATTTAAAGAAAGTACATAATAATGATATAGGGTGCCTGCCGTTTTGCCGAAAAGATTTTGACAAAATTTCATTGCCCAAACAAATTTTAGCAACCTTTTCTTATACCATTGCAATATTTCGAATGATTTTAGTACGCATATTTTTATTTGGTCAAATTTTTATTTGCAAAATATTACCAAGTATAATGTCATTATGGCATTTGGTCTTTAATCAAATGATTTATTACAGAAAACAATCTTCAGACATTAAACGTTTGGTGAAATGATGTTGGTTGTTTGGTGAATGGTTAGGTTAGGTTAGGTTAAAACTGTGACCTCCTACGCACGAGCCGAGCGAGCGAAGCGAGCGGTGCCGAGGCAGCGGCCGGCGAGTGCCAGACACGACTTACATTAATAGAAAAAAAGATATTGTTTGTAGTAGGTTACCCGGAACTCAACTATTTAGATAAGGTTAATTTCTTCTTTAAACAAAATGGGTAGGTTAGGTTAGGTTAAAACTGTGACCTCCTACGCACGAGCCGAGCGAGCGAAGTGAGCGGTGCCGCGGAAGCGGCCGGCGAGTGCCAGAAACGAGATTGCTTACTAAATATTTGGCTTATTTGATTTTGCTTAAAAACTGTTATTCCAACTGAAATATTTGACTAAATAAAAAATGATAAAAGTACTAGTTGGTAAACAAATTATAGTTTAAACATTCATTTCCCAAACATTAGGTTTGCGTTACAATTTTTTGTGAGTACATTTTTTGCTAAGTAATAATTTGGCAAATGAAATTATGTGAAAAATTTTTTGGGAAGTGAACATTTGTCAAATTCCTTTCGGTCGAACAAGGGAGACCCAATGATATATTGTAAGTTAAACACAATGCAGGATAGGAATACAGAGTGACAAACTGACAATAAGTAATTACCAGTTTTCATTATCGCTATGAGCTTGGTAATTGTATAGCCTATTATTTACTAAAGAAGTTTAGTGTTAAATAGTTGATATTTTATTACAGAGAGAGATACAGAGACCTTATCCATGCAGCGGATACCATTGAAGAAATGAAACAAACCACTGGTAGTACTCTAAACCACATCGGGGAGATGATGGCTGCATGTAAGAACTTACACAATACACACCTATTGGGTTTCAAGATTGACAGCAAATTTCCTACTCCTTTAAGGTAGTATTTTAAGTAGAAACTAACTAATACTTGTATTTTAAATATATTATAATATCTAAATAACTTCATAAACTTTCACATTCGGCCAGTTTGGAATTGATAATTTGAAATTAAGTATCTGTTGAGTGTGTCAAAATTTGGATTTGGATGTTCAACTTCAAATTCTCAATTCAGATACCTGCCGATTGTATAATATTAGTAGGCGACCAATGTGCCAAATTAACCTCATGAACCTTTTCCTCTTACAGCTTAGACATTTTTGTATGGTATGGTAGATAGTTTGTTGCGACAGGATAAGGTACCTATAGATTTTTTTTTAAATAAGTATGCATCTTGCAATCAGGCTTCTGACTATGAGAAGATGTGTTGTATGATGATTTGTGGGTGGCGATACTCCTCATTAGAAACATCTATATTTGATAGTGATATTTGGTCATTATTCAGGATTCTACATAATTATAAAATAATTGAAAGCAACTAAATGGTATGGTTTAATAAACTTAATTATTCCAATATTCTTCATATTGCCATACAATAAAATAGATTTTATTTCAGTTTTCAGAACAACAACTCTGTACACAGTTTGTCCATTCAAGTAAAGTTGTTGATGGAAATACCAGAGAAAATATGGACAAGTATTGAAGTCGAGGACTATGTGAAGGCCACACAATTGTTCATCATGGCCCGACATATTAACACTGGTGATGTTTGGTTCTAATTTATTGTTCTGCATAACAAGTTCCCAGTTATCAATCAAAGAATCAAATTTATTAATCATTTAGGTCACAGAAGACTTTTATGCAAGTCATTAAGAGTAATTCTACATGTACATTTACTGCCAGATTCGCAAAGCAACAGGAACAAAAAAAATCAGGCACGAAACTCACAGCCACTCTTTTTCAAAATGTCAGTTACAAAGTTGTTAATTAAAAATAATTATACATGTATATAAAACAAATTAAAAAAAAGATCACCTACCTAGTAAATGAGCTGGCCTCCTTGGTATTACTTGGTACTCTAACAATGTTTCTAGTAAAAAGCTTAGGCTTATCCCCTCATGGATACAGATGAGATTATAAAGTATGTATGAATTATCCTTTAAAAACTCTTAGGTACCTTCATTCATTAATGTAATTTTAGCCTATTAAGAAAGAGTGACTGAGTTTTACTGCCAGGTTCTTTAAAATAAAATAAAATAAAACGTTTATTATCTTTGAATTTTTTAGAAAATTATTTAGATTCGTCAAAAGTTGGTGTGACTCTACCGAGGGTTCCAAAATGCAACGAGACTGAGAAGAGCCCTCAAGAAGAGCTGCCCACGGGCAGCCGTGGATACTGGCAACTGGCCAAAGTCGTACAGTCAAATTTTTGCCAACCCTCGCTGCCACCACTGCGTTTTCCTGATGGATCACTGGCTCACAAAGCCCAAGAGAAGGCGGACATGCTCGCAGACCTCTTTGCGGCTAATTCCCGCGTCGATGACCGTGGCCTGCAGCCCCCCGCCATCGCCAACTGTGGCCACACTATGCCTGATATTGTTATCAGGCAATGTGATGTACGGGCAGTGCTGCGGTCGCTCGACACGCGGAAAGCCAGTGGCCCTGACGGCATTCCGGCGGTGGTGTTACGAAAATATGCCGCTGAGTTGTCTCCAGTACTAACGCGTCTGTACCGCCTGTCATACTCTACAGGGCTCGTGCCGGAGGTCTGGAAAGAGGCGAACGTACAACCGATCCCCAAGAAAGGGGATCGCTCCGATCCAGGCAACTATCGACCCATAGCTGTCACCTCAGTCATTTGCAAGGTGCTTGAGCTCCTTATCAATAAGCAGCTCATGCGATACCTGGAGGATCACTCGCTAATCAATGATCGGCAATATGGCTTAAGGCCAAAACGATCAACAGGTGACCTCCTGGCATTCGTCACGCATGTATGGGGTGGGGCTATGGAAAAGTACGGCGAGTCCTTGGCTATTAGCCTGGACATCGCCAAAGCTTTCGATAGGGTCTGGCATGCTTCGCTCCTTTCCAAGCTTCCGGCATATGGTCTACCTCCTCAACTGTGCAGCTGGATTGCCAGCTTTTTAAACGAGCGCCGAGTGCGGGTCCTCTGCGATGGCCAGGCTTCTCGCTTCTTGCAAGTGAATGCCGGGGTACCGCAGGGGTCCGTACTATCACCAACTCTCTTTCTTCTGCATATCAATGATATGCTATCCCTCGGGAACATTCATTGCTATGCAGATGACAGCACACTGCACGGGAGTTACTCGGTTCGTCCGACGGCGGGGCGATCTGAGATTGAGGAGGAGAGACGACGACTCGTGGCTGATCTCGACCGTAACCTCGACAGTATCTCCCAATGGGGTGCCGAGAACTTGGTCGAGTTCAATGCCCACAAAAAACAGGCGTGTGCATTTACAGCGAAAAAATCCCCTTTCCTTCCCCTACCCACTCTTCAGAATGCAACATTACCAATGAAGGATAATCTAGACATCCTTGGCATAGACGTACGTCGAGAGCTCAATAACACTAAATACATTGAGAGATGTATTGGGCTAGCTTCGCGGAAACTAGGAATTCTGAACAAGGTAAAGCGATTCTTTACACCGCACCAGAGGTGTCTGCTGTACAAAACGCAGATTAGACCCTGCGTCGAATACTGCTCTCACCTCTGGGACGGCTCCGCGAAGTATTTGCTGGACGCACTCGACGCTATGCAGCGACGCGCTGTTCGCATTATAGATTGTCCGGAGGTAACGGGAAGCCTTGAGCCGCTAGCCCAGCGCCGAACAATTGCTTCCTTTGCCGCGTTCTACCGTATTTACCACGGTGAGTGTTCTGAAGAGCTCTTCAATCTGATCCCACCCTCTCCCTTCCGATCCCGAACAACGCGTGCCGGGCAGAGATGTCACTCTCGTACCGTGGAAACCGTCTTCGCGAGAACTGAGCGTTTTAAACGTTCGTTTCTCTGCCGAACGATGGTGGCTTGGAACGCCCTGCCCGCGCACGTGTTTCCTCCAACATATAACCCTGGGTTCTTTAAGCGAAGCGTGAAGAGGCACATTACTGGGTCGTCAAGTTGAGGGTCACTCTCTATAGTATTCCTATGTACTGTGAGAGTTGCCCACAATCACCAGACGTCGCCACAGCTTACCATCAGGCGGGTGGCGTCAATTTGTCGACCTAAGTATAAAAAAAGAAAAAAAAAGAAACTCAGTTCGGCTTTTTTCCAAAATATTTCATCTTAAATCTAATACAGAGTTATTTAGAAAGGAGCAATTCGTGTTACAACCAGGCAGCCTTGTCATCTAAGAAATCATTAATACTATAATAAGCTTTATGGCACAATTTACGTTTTATTAGTTTTTTAAATTTATTAACAGATAAATTTGCTATTTCGGTTGTCAATGTATTGTACATTCGAATAAAGTTCCCCGCAAAAGAATTACTCACTTTATGAAGCCTAAATTTAGGAACAGCCAGTTCCTTATTTCTTAAGTTTAGATTATCATTATCACTATTTTTCACAAATTTACTTTTGTTCTTGTGGGTATACAATAAAATTTCATAAATATACTGTGAATACACTGTAAGGATGTTAATATGCTTAAACTTATATTTTAATGACTCCCGAGACCCCATTCCATAGATAGTCCGGACAGCCCTCTTCTGCAACACAAAGATGCATTCAATATCGGCAGCATTACCCCACAGTAGTATGCCATATGTCATGATACTGTGGAAGTAGCTGAAGTAGACAAGACGCGCCCATTTAATGTCTGTAAGTTGTCGGATCTTTTTGACAGCATAGGCTGCTGAACTAAGCCTGGCCGAAATTTTCCCGATATGAGGCCCCTATTGCAATTTGGAGTCTAACGTTATGCCCAGAAAGACAGTGTCATCGACCAATTCTATTATATCATCCCTAACCTTAACACTAGTTTTAACAAGTCTTACATTAGGTAAGGTGAATCTTACACATTTAGTTTTATTTTCATTTAATAATAAATTATTAGCACAAAACCAGTGGACTATCCTAGAGAGGGCAATGTTTACATCGTCAAGTTGGCGCTGTCCACGTTTAACTTTAAATATTAAAGAAGTGTCATCAGCAAACAAAACTACCTCGTGGTCGTCTCTTATGAGGTGAGGGAGATCATTAATATATACTAGAAATATATACTTTGTCATAGGTTCTACCTTTTTTCTTGCGAATCTGACAGTAAATGGAACTTTAGACGCAATCTCTAGAAGCACTCTTGACTTGTATAATAACATTGACATTCATAAGTATTACAGTTCGCTAGGCGTAAGCTGAGCTTTGCATTTGTGTAAGTGCACGTATGTTAACTTATATTTGACCTGTTTTACACACAGCTTTTTCACTCTACTTTTCGTGAGCACTCACAGAAATGCAAAGCTCAGTTTAAGCCTCGCGAACTGTGCCTACATGAATAATAATATATTTTTATTTCATCTTCATTGAAAGTGACCATGAACAATTACTTGGGTTTTGCGGAACGCGTGGCAGGTTGCCTTTTAGGTTACCTCTGGCGCTGGGCAAAAATCCAGGCCCAAATGCTCAATTGCACTAGTTCAGAGTAACTAGTTCTTCTGTGCGGGAAAAATCAAGCATTACCTTGACATTGGCGAAATCATCGATGAATGATATCGGTGGAGCCACGTTTTTAAAAAAAGAAGAAGAAGACCATGAACAAATTATTTTTCAGGCTTACAATTACAAATTGGAGCTATGACAGTGAAACCGGGTATGCAATCACTGCAAAGGCTAGTGCAACAACAATGGCATTCAATATCTAATTTCAATCAAACTATCATTGATGTATGCCGACAAAAGTTGCAAGATGTTGAAATTAATGTTGAGGTAAATATCATTTGCTTTGAACCACTAATAAGATGATAATGATTTAAAGTATTTAACAATCATGGTCACTCATATTTTGAGTATCAGATATTTCAGTACAGCAGTTTCTTCGTGATCATGGCGCTTGCAACTGGGCCGAAATATCTGAATATATCACTACATAAGAATAGCGCTTATATTCCCGACGGGATATACAGAGGTGGATAACACATCCACGCTTTACCTAATTAGTCCACCGGATAAAGACAAAAAAAGAGGCTAAATTCGCAAAGCTTGATGTAGTTCTGCATTTTTGGTATGTTGTATGGGTCTGTTAGGGTAGTGTGAATTCATATTTGCAACTTCGAAAAATCTGTGGAAAATGAGAAAATCGAGAAAAACTTGGCACTTTTTACACTACTTACTCTCCAGGGCCAAAACTATGATTTTTTTGTGAATGTTTTCTAAAACCATAAACTGTATTAAATTACCTACAATTTAAGTCTAATTGCAGCTCTATTGACCCAATAGGAGCCAAGCTATGGCATTTCGAAGATTACCAATTTCTCTCGAAAATTTAAATTTTCTATTTTTACTCACTTATTTCGCGAAATATTGGCAAAACCACTTGCCCTACGAAGAAAGGTTACTTAAAATAGATTGTTGTACACTTATTTAGCTTTTATTAGAGCCCAAAACGAAGTCTGTGAGACTCACAGTTCAACAAAACGAAAAGAAGGTAAAATGGGTTAAGCCTCAGTGTATACAGGATTATTGGAAATTAGACCGGAATCTTAAAAGCGACGATGGGAAAGGTTATTTGCAGCAATATTGACCCCAAAAGTAACATACCTACACTTTTCATAGCAAAAAGACTTGTAGATCGTAATTCTTTCTTTTGTTTTTGTTGTGTGTTGATGTGGATAACGGCGATTGTAGATGCCTACGTCACGTATACGTTGAACCGCTTCGGTAGAAATGTATCAGTTGTGTTTGACGGGTACCCGGGACAGGAGAGCCCCGATCGGAACAGGAGTACAAAATCTGCCGAACGAATCCGACGATATCTTGATTCTTCAAGTGAAATTATTTTTGACTCCTCAACGATTATAAAAGTGGCCCAAGAGAAGATGTTGTCGAATGATCGAAACAAAGAACGTCTCATTCAACATCTCTGCTCTGCATTATCTCTCGAAAAAAATTGAAACGAAGACAGGGACGGAAGATGCAGACCGTGATATCATTTTATTGGCTTTAGAGAAAACTAAGAGCTACGACCATGTGATCGTAGTGGGGAGGACGTAGACCTGCTTGTTTTCCTCTGTGGTTTGGGTTCTAACATACAGAACCTGCGCTTTCAGAAACGTGAACGTAACAGAAATGAGACCGGGTGCATTCAGTAAACCACTAGCGCGTTCAACCGAGGAGAAGTTGAAATACCCAATGGATTTGAACTGTTTATACACGCTTTTACTGGGTGTGATACCACGTCCGCCCTTTTCTGGCAAGGAAAACAGAAATTGTGGTGTCAATTTCAAAAGAGGCAAGACCTAGTAGACCTGGCTACCATTTTCCTCCAAACAGATGCCACGCATGCGAATATTGCGGAAGCTGGCGAAAATTGTCTGGTGGCTCTTTACGGAGGCGTTGTTGGTACTCAGACACTGCACGACCTAAGGTTCCAGTTGTTTATAAAGACAGCGGCAAGTGCAAAAGTGAATCTGTCACGATTGCCCCCTACTACAGAGGCTTCCACTTTCCATGCGTTTCGCACCTACCACCAAGTGCAAAGTGGCTTGGGGAAGAAAAGGATCCCACCGAGTGGGGTTGGCAAATCAGCTCCCGTGGCCTAATACCGATTAGAACCAACAAAGAGCCAGCTCCTTCACAGCTTTTAAAAATAATAGCCTGTAAATGTAATAAGGGATGTAGAGGGGCATGTAGTTGTTTAAAAGCAGGGCTGAAATGCTCGGCTCTTTGTTTGAATTGCGGAGGAAAGTCGTGTAATAATGTCGCGTTGATTTCTGCTATCGACGACAGTGATGATTCAGAGGAAGATGAAAAAGGACTTCTTCCTCAGAATGATGAAGAAGAAGAGGAAGAAGAACACGAGCGCGTTCTTTTTCATCTTCCTCAAAATGAAAACCACCCTGATGAAAGGGAATCCCGACCAAACAAAAAACGTAGATTGACTAAGAACAGTTCTTAGTCAATTTGCCTAGCTAGAACCTAGATTCGAAAACAAACTTCGAACCAGATTATTATAAATTACCTCTATCGCCGCTTACAACATTCCTTTCTAATTTCCAATATATATTTTACCCTTTTGCCTATATAACCCATTTTACCTTCTTTTCGTATTTTTGACATTGTGAGTGAACTGTTAGTTTTACAGACTTCGTTTTGGGTTCTAATAAAAGCTAAATAAGTGTACAACAATGTATTTTTAGTAGCCTCTCTTCGTAGGGCAAGTGGTTTAGCCAATATTTCGCAAAATAAGTGAGTAAAAATAGAAAATTTAAATTTTCGAGAAAATTGGTCATCTTCGAAATGCCATAGCTTGGCTCCTATGGGGTCAGTAGAGCTGCAATTAGGCTTAAATTGTAGGTAATTTAATACAGTTTATGGTTGTAGAAAACATGGTTCACAAAAAATTCATAGTTTTGGCCCTGGAGAGTAAGTAGTGAAAAAAGTGCCAAAATTTCGAAGTTTTTCTCGATTTTCTCATTTTCCACAGATTTTTCGAAGTTGCAAATTTGAATTCACACTACCCTAACAGACCCATACAACATACCAAAAATGCAGAACTACATCACGCTTTGCGAATTTCTAAAATGTCTATATCCGATGGCCTAAATAGGTAATTTAGTAGGTCCCACATAATGGGAGACAAGTTTATTATCGTTACTGGGCAATAAAGAAAAGACAAGAAAGAAAAGAAAATCCATAACCATTCTAAAATTCAAACCAATATTACAACAGCCAGGATAGATGTTACATACGACCATAGAATCTCTGCAGTCCGTATAATAATAAACCGGCTCGATGGACCAATATGTTCGGTACCCAACGTTCGCGTAGTAGATGTTATAATTAAACGCTATAATTATTAGGTAACTTAAATACAAGTTAGGACAATTCACACAATGCCATCTAGTCTCAAACTAAGCAGAGCTTGTGATATGAGTACTAGATAAACTGATATAAATACTTATATACATTTTTTTGTTTGTAAATACATACATATTATACATAGGAAACATCCAGACTTCGATACAAATGTGACACAAAGTTTGTCCCGACCGGGAATCGAACCCGAGACTCCGGCGTCGAAAGCAGATACACTGCCGACCAGACCACCGAAGCACTCATTATTTTCTTTGCGTAAAACAGGTAAAGTACTAGTTAATGACTGCTCGCGTTTCGCTCTCCATAAAGACACTAATGATTAAAGACAATTAAGTCGGCGACTCGAAGTATTGTCAAATCAGCAAAACAATTTACTCTTCCAGGTAGCATGTTCCTGCCTTATAAGTCTGTACCTCCTCGACTCACAAACTATGGTGGAACTACTAAACACACTCATAGACCTTCACAGCAATAGTAGTCTCAATTCTACATTACAGTTTGATCTGGCACAAATATTGGAAGGAGATGTGAAGGCACAGATAAGGGACAAAATTGTAAACGGTGTCAAAATTGTATTGAAAACGGTTGTTTTGGTGTATTCTTGTTTTGTAGGTGTGTATTCAACCATATTGCATGATAACTATTTTTGGATTACAAGTCCTTAACACTGACAGAGTATTTCACCTTGTGTGGGTTCGTTACTCAATACATATATAATATTATACACATACCCGAAAATGTTTGTCTGGCTGTTTGTTATAAGGAGTAATTGAGGCTACTTTGCCTCAATTTGGGCCTGCCTTGCAACCACCAATTTCTGCCAGTGAAATTCTCATCTTAACCTTAGAGCACTTTTTTATTATGCAACGGCGATTATTTTATCGTCGTCTCTAGCTGTTTCCATTATAACGACTGTTTGTCAAAATCTGTAGTCAGGGTAAAAAAGTCGTAGACAGTTAATCGTGTTGTCCCATAACACCTCGTAACCCGCAAAACCCGCGCCATAGACGTTAATTTGCGGATATCAGCCCGTGTCACATTATCTCTATTTAAATAGAAGCCACGACACTTAAAATTACACGCCAATATGTCGACACGCGGCCTAACTTACGTTTGATGGTCCTAAATAATGGGGACCAATCTATGTCACGATATTCACAATTAAAGTTATCATTATTATATCAGATAACGATGGAGGTGCCATTCTAACAAAACTACAAGATTTGTTCCGGAAGGATTCCCAACCTCTAATAGAGTTGGTTAAGTTCAGCGAACCATCGGCACTGAAGCTTCTGCCGCCGGCTATTACTAATTATCGGTAAGCAATCGCAGTAATTGTTTTTTTTTAAATATATTTAGCCTAGCATTTTGCATATTTATCCTACTTATATTATAGTCCGAGACGCCCAGGACTTTAATTGGCTGTGCCATAGCGGCTGACACGTAAGATTTTGTTGCCTTTAAACAAAATTTCATCGCAAGGCAACGGGATAATTTTTTTTTCCAAAATTACAATATAGCTGCAACTTTTTATTAAAATTAATTCGGCCATTTTGGACATAACCCATTATAAATATGCCCGGTGACGGCAATAGTCTTGCCGTCTTACGTGGGACTAAAATACTGGCAAATTGTGGGTGTGTAATGCACCTCTGCCTACCCCTTCGGTGATATAGGCGTGATATGTGTGTGTGTGTGTGTCATAATTATATTTATATGCTAAAAAACTACTTAACGAACTTTATTAAAACTCGACAATAATGTAGCTCATACATCAGAATAACTTCTACTTGTTATCCCGGTAATGTGTTCCCGTGAGAATCGGAAACGTAAAATATATCACGCCTATATTCCCGAAGGGGTGGCAGAGGTGCATTACACACCCACAACTTGCCAGTATTTTTAGTCCCACGTAATAGGGGGCAAGCCTATTGCCGTCACCGGGCACATTTATAATGGGTTATGTCCGAAATGGCCGAATGAATTTAATAAAAAGTAACAGCTATATTGTAATTTTGAAAAAAAAATTGAAACCCGTTGCCTTACGATGACATGTTGATTAAAGGCAACAAAATCTAAACGTATACGTGATAGCCGCTATGGCACAGCCAATTAAAGTCCTGGGCGTCTCGGACTATATATATATATATATATATATATATATATATATATATATATATATATATATATATATATATATATATATATATATATAAAATCATTGGGAATGAATCACTATGATTCCAATCTTATAATTAAGTATACTACGTTCCATAGGAACTTATTGGGATGAATAGTATTTCGTCTTCGCCGAACAGAGTCGCGGGCGTCAACTAATCCATACAAATAAAAAATGTATTCAATTTATTAACTTACAGCCTTTCAACAAACAAAGAACTACATCCATTAGCTAAAAAAGAGGTCACAGAATGTGTTCACAAGTGGAATGTTTGGGTAAAGTCATTCATTGACACAAATGTAAATACACTGCTGCATAACATCACTAGAGTCAAAGTACTCCATGAGATTAGGGAGGTCGCTTTCCAGATTGGTACGTATCATAACATCACTAGAGTCAAAGTACTCCATGAGATTAGGGAGGTCGCTTTCCAGATTGGTACGTATCATAACATCACTAGAGTCAAAGTACTCCATGAGATTAGGGAGGTCGCTTTCCAGATTGGTACGTATCATAACATCACTAGAGTCAAAGTACTCCATGAGATTAGGGAGGTCGCTTTCCAGATTGGTACGTATCATAACATCACTAGAGTCAAAGTACTCCATGAGATTAGGGAGGTCGCTTTTCAGATTGGTACGTATCATAACAGGCAGACATGCATATAGTGGAACTGTTTTATTAGCTGCAGTAAAATGACGTTTTTTTTTGTATTTCAAAGCAATGAGTTTGCTTAAACTATTCTTAAAATATTAAGAAAGAAATTATAAATAGATCACAAAAACTGATGTCATCGGCGGGACTCGAACCCACGGCCTTACCCTAACAGGGGGAGAGTTCTAACGCTAACCTTAATAGCGCGATGTAGTAATTATGAATATGATATGAAGCAATAATTCGATGTCGTCGGTATTGGTCATCGTAGCTCAGTTGGTCAGAGCACTCCCCCTGTTAGGGAAAGGCCGTGGGTTCGAGTCCCGCCGATGACATCAGTTTTTGTGATCTATTTATAATTTCTTTCTTAGTATTTTAAAATGACGTTTTTTAGGTTACCTCTTTTTGAAGAAAAATAAATAGAGATGTAGTAAAAATAAATAGAATTAAGTATGATCGTTATGAGTTAGTTATGGAACAATTAGATTTTCTGTGAACCTAATCACATCCCTATTGAAATTGGGCGGTCAATATTATTTTACAGAATGACATTTTGAAACGTCATTTTACTGCAGCTAATAAAACGTTTTACTTTAGATCACGCCTCTATCCCCGAGGGGGTAGGCAGAGACGCATTACAAACCCACATTTTGACAATATGTTTGTTGTTCCCACGTATAGGGGACAGGCCTATTGCCGTTACCAGGTACTATTCTGTAATTCATTACATACCACTAAATTAAATCTCTGCAGTCTGAAGTTTGATTACAAAACCTCAAGATTTGAAAAATTTAAATTGTAATGGAGGAAATGAACGAAGAAGTAAATCGAACTAATATTATAAATGGAACTAATATTATAAATATTAAAATCGAACTAATATTATAAACGGGAAAGTTTCGATAGATATTCGTTATTCTTTCACACGAAAACTGCTGAACTGAGTTTCATAACACTTTACTTTGAAATAGCTCATACATCAGAATAACACAGATTACTCTTTTGTCGCTGTTTTAATTGTAGTTTACTTTTCCCCTTCCAGATTTTGATAAAAACCTTACAATATTATGTTGCCTTTTTTTTTTTTAATTCCGCGGCCCAAGATCCGTTGCCGGGCGTCTCTGGTTGCAAGCAGAACGTATTTCCAGTGGCGCCCGGCAGATTATGTTGCTCTGAGCTTAGCTTAATGACATATACGTTGGTACCTAAGTCTGGATGTTTCCTATATATAATATGTATGTATTTACAAAAAAAAATGTATATAAGTATTTATATCAGTTTATCTAGTACTCATATCACAAGCTCTGCTTAGTTTGAGACTAGATGGCGTTGTGTGAATTGTCCTAAATATTTATTATTAGTTCCATGTTTTTTTTGTTTCAGAAACTCCATCAAACTGGTCAGCCATTTGCACATCCCTAGACATTCCAGAAGTCCACGTGTGGTGTCACTACTTCCAACCTTTGCTGACGTCACGAGTCAAAGCCATTATTGACAGCCGATGGGTCAAAACCTATGACGTATTTAAAACCCAACTGCTTATAGATTTGACCCGAGTGTCCATAGACAATGAGATTGAAAAAGAAGCGGATGTTAATTGGTACGTGTGGAAGGACCTTATCGGCGATACTGTTATCGAGTCGCGTGGGGATGTGATCAAAGTTATGACCTCTTTGATGAAAGGTTGGTTAATTAATAGTTACTATAAGAAATACTAGAGGTCCTCGCGAACGTTAAAAAACACATTATTTGGGACCCCCCCCCATTACCTCAATGAATTGAGAAGGGTTAGATGTCATGCCAAATGCCGTAGTAGTTCTGAAATAAGCGCGTTCAAACAAACAAACTCTAAATAATTATAGATTACTAGCAGTCACCCGCGACTTCGCCCGCTTGAGAAATTATACACACGAAATCCTTCCTCGAGAACTATTCACTAACTATCCATTGGTCAAAACCAAAATCCCGAAAAAGTTTTAAAGGTCTAAGCATACATACGTACGGAAGCGACTTTGTTTTATAATATGTAGGTAGTTATGATAATTTTGTCCACATTGTCCGAGACGCCCAGGACTTTAATTGGCTGTGCCATAGCGACTGGCGCGAAAGTAAGATTTTTCTGCCTTTCATCAACATTTCATCGCGAGGCAACGGGTTTGAAATTTATTTTTCAAGATTATGATATATCTGCTTATTTTCTATACTACTATTATAAAGAAGAAATATTTGTATGTTTGTAATGAATAAACTCAAAAACCATTGGAAAGCTACATTCACCCTGAGTAACATAGGCTACTTTTTATCCCGGTAATGTGTTACCACGGGAACCGGGAACGAGTAAACTATATCATGCGGGCGGTGTTGCAGCGATCAGCTAGTATTAAATAAATTCGGCCATTTTGGTCATAACCCACTTTCTAGAGTGCCCGTTGACGGCAATATTGTGGGTGTGTAATGCGCCTCTGCCTACCTTCGGGGATATAGGCGTGATATGTGTGTGTGTGTGTGTGTGAATGATGACGAGTATCTGCTGTAGCCGACACTAATATATTGGTAGACTCATTGTTTTTGGGTATATTGATGATATACAATAATATTTACAATAGTGATATGATTTGTGTAATTACCAGTAGCTGTTTACGACAATGATCGATTGATGTTCAATCATAGGTGCTTACAATGTTTATGTATTTGTTATCGTTATATCCCGTTTTAAGTTACAACGCGTTGTAACTAGTAAGAACGCGTTTTAACTAAAGGCCTTTGAAACAACGCGTTGTAGAACAGAAACGCGTTACTAAAGGCATTAGTTAGAACTAAAAACGGGTTCTTACGGTAGCATATACTCGTACAACGTATGAAAAGCTTTTAAAAAAGGACAACATATTTATCGATATCGATGACTTCTTTTTAAATCAGTAGCTCAAAAAGTGCAGGTTTTTGGTTATACACAATCCTTCCCGCCGCGAGAAACCCCACCGTGTCGCCTTTGAAACCTGTGCATTCAAAGACTTGTCTTTTCATTTGGACCCAAAACATCGAAAGGCATACTTCTAGGTCGCGTCAGATAAAAGAAACGCTGACCTTCAAGGCCAGTAGTTGATTTATCGATCCATATAGTGGTAACAGCGAGTAAGAGCGAGAGTACCGATGCGCAAACACACCCCTCTACTCTCACCCAGCGTTTTTATCACGTGAATTGTACTATACCAGCAGTCAGAGCCCCTGACTAATTAAGATATCGATGGCCTCCCCCGGAAAGAAGACACGTGCAACAATATAACGTAACTCTTTCCCGTCTTGGATCTGCTTTAGCTTGGACGATGTTTACACGAACCATTGCCTCTGGATCCATGCTTTAGGCAGCCTGAAATCCAAAGAGCCTTTCCGCCATCCAACGTGGCAACACAGCCAGCATTCTGGGAACCTTCCCAGTCGGCAATGACGCGGAGGATTATGTAACCGATATTTTGTAGTGTAAATATTTTTTGTACATAATTATGTCAATTTTTATTCTTATTGTAAATAAATAAAGGATTAACCAGTAAAAAACAAATGTAGATAATATTAATTCTCGAAATTGGGTTCTTCGTGACTGATGGCACTATTGATATTAGTAAGACGAATTTTGTCGAAATATATCGCACACTATCAGTCGCCCTAAAACAAAATCAGACTGGTCTAACTACAGAGCTTCGATATCGCCCATGAGTTGTGAAGGTCAGATGGCAGTCGCTCCTCGGAAAATATTATAGTTCGAGCAGTTAGACTTTAAAGCCGACTGGAAAGGTTGGGAAAAGGCTTAGAGGATGATGATGACTGATGAGATGATGACTTTTATTCAAATTGATAATGTGTAATGCAAGCTTTAGCTGCTTTTATATGTATGTAGGTCACTGACCTAGATACATATAAAAGCCAGACTGCTTAACCTTTGCAATGTGTTAACATTGTCGGTTACCACTAGACAATGAGCCTCTGGATGTATGATTATACATAAATACATTGTGTTTTAGGCATGGCCCGTCAAGACCGTGGCTACAGTCCTACCCTAGAAAAACTCTGCCAAAGTTTAGATGACGAGTTACAGAAGCTTCTAGAAGATTTAAGGGTATATTTGTACCAGGAGAAGAAAGTTTCAAGCAATAAAGACAAGATACTATTTGCATATGAAGATGAAGAAGATACGGAACAAATATATAGTGATAAAAGTGTTATAGAGATGTATTTGAGAGATGTATCAGATAATAATATACAGAGGTCAGTGTTTACTTTAACGGACTACCCACAAAATGGAGCTTCTTATTTCTTCTTCTTATTTTTTTAAATACGTGGCTCCATCGATATTTATCGATGGTTTCACCAATGTCAAGGAAATGCTTGATTAGTTGATAGTCCCGCACAAAAGAACTAGTTATTCCTAACTAGCTCCAGGTGCAGGACAAGAAACGTTGTTCGGTATGTGAGTATCTGGAACCCGATGTTTGCGGAGCGCCAGAGGTAACCTAAAAAGCCACCGGGCGCGCGCTCAGCAAAAATCGAACTCCCGCTTCTTATTTATTTGTGTTATGTATGTTTTATTTATGACGTCTTAAGTTTTTTTAATATTTCAGGACTATGCACACAATGCCATCTAGTCTTAAACTAAACAGAACTTGTGATATGAGTACTAACATATTTATTTATTCATTTATGTCCTATTTTTATGGAATTATCTCAATTAAGTATCCATATCTACACTAATCTGTATAAATAAAAATTAATCGCCATTCGTTTGTCTCGCTAAAATTCGAGAACGGCTGAATCGATTTGGCTAATTTTGGTCTTAAAATATTCGTAACAACTCAGGGACAGCCGGAACAGCTAGATATAAAAAAAATATTTGATTGTTGGTTTGAATTAGGTGGATATAGTCTCTGTATCTACTGAACCGTTTTTGAATTTTTTTTCACTTCTTTGTCCCTGAGTAACATAGACAATTTTTTATCCCGGTAATATGTTCCCACGGGAATCACTACCGAGAAAACCATATCAGCCAGTTATTTATATATTTACATTTCAGTATGATCCAATACATAAAGGCTTGCTTCGAAGAGCCAGCTCTCCAATCAACAGACCTCCAAAAGAAAACTACAGCAATATACACGGCTCGTTTCACTCAAGCTATTTCCACCCTCATGATACATTTGCGGAAGTGTTACATTCCTGAGGAATACGACAGTTTAGGTGTTGTCAATATAGACGATAATGCCTTGAAGAGATGGAATGCTATTTGCTCAGTTTTGAAGGAGTGTTGTTTGTTTTGTTGGAGTAAATGGGTGGTTATAACTTTGGAGAAAATTGAGGAATTGACGAAATTTTTACCGCAAAAGTTTACATTGGAAGCGAATATTGATTATTTGATGATGGTAATATACTTTCTGTTTATTGTTTGGTTCATTGGCTTGGGTGGTTTGGATCCATATTTCAAAACATAATATAAAACAAAGTATGTACTGTAATGTACCTATATATTCCATTATAAATTGTGTGTCATCATTCATCATTCACCGAGCCTTTTCCCAACTCCCAACCAGCTACGAACTCAACAGTTCGTAGCTGGTTACGAAACTTGGTTACGAAAACAACAAATTAATTCTGTTTTCATAGCTGGTTATCAAAGGAAGAAAATAATTCCATGTTCGTAGCTGGTTACGAAACTTGGTTACGAAAACAACAAATTAATTCTGTTTTCATAGCTGGTTATCAAAGGAAGAAAATAATTCCATGTTCGTAGCTGGTTACGAAACTTGGTTACGAAAACAACAAATTAATTCTGTTTTCATAGCTGGTTATCAAAGGAAGAAAATAATTCCATGTTCGTAGCTGGTTACGAAACTTGGTTACGAAAACAACAAATTAATTCTGTTTTCATAGCTGGTTATCAAAGGAAGAAAATAATTCCATGTTCGTAGCTGGTTACGAAACTTGGTTACGAAAACAACAAATTAATTCTGTTTTCATAGCTGGTTATCAAAGAAAGAAAATAATTCCATGTTCGTAGCTGGTTACGAAACTTGGTTACGAAAACAACAAATTAATTCTGTTTTCATAGCTGGTTATCAAAGAAAGAAAATAATTCCATGTTCGTAGCTGGTTACGAAACTTGGTTACGAAAACAACAAATTAATTCTGTTTTCATAGCTGGTTATCAAAGAAAGAAAATAATTCCATGTTCGTAGCTGGTTACGAAACTTGGTTACGAAAACAACAAATTAATTCTGTTTTCATAGCTGGTTATCAAAGGAAGAAAATAATTCCATGTTCGTAGCTGGTTACGAAAGATCAGTTACGATGGTGGACCGCACGCAATAGGACCACGCAATAGGTTTTGGCCTATAACTTTTGACCCCTCAAAATTTATAGGCCAAATCCTATTGCGTGGTGCGGCGCGAAGCATATGTTATAGATCTAATTCATTGTTTTATTATTTAGCAATGGGACGAAATAAAAATAACAGAAAAAGACGAAGAAGGCAACTCCATAGAGTCCACAATAAAAGTTCCAGCAGGACCGTCTTTAAAACTTCAAGAATATTTATACGCCATTAGTAGAATTCTCGACGAAGTAGTCCCACATACTTTACCAATCGAAGCTCACACACTATTCTTAGAAAAAGTTATTGCCATCACTTTCACACATTATCAAAAAGTTATACGCGAGAACGAGACAGATATAAATCAGAGGTGTGCGCTTCAACTGCTGATGGATGTCAGACATTTGACGTTGCTATTGGTGCCTAGAGAGAACAAGAAATCTATGGAGGCGTCGAGTGAGATTTGTGAGTTTTTGAGACAGAAGATAGATCCGTTTGACTATGATGTGTTCTATCCGTTTATACAGACTAATTTAAAGAGATCTGTTCAGAGAGTGCAGGTTAGTCATTTGATTTTTTTAAAACTTTACATAGGAGTTGACTCCTGAGTCGATTATTTAAGAAAGTTCTGCCAACTTAACAAATATACTAGAATTCAAGGTTCATAATATTTGAATACTACCTAATACATTGCATGCTACACATTGCTTCAGTCTCAGTTCAGGAACTAAAAATCGATTTTTATCAAGTTGTGACTACTTACTCCTTAATTATTTTTAATGGCTGAAATCTTTGACAGAGCTAATGACATAGATTGTTTTGAGACTGCTTGCTCAAGTATGTGTACTCCATCTAATATCACGGAACATCTCAATGTTAATAAAAATGATTTGTCTATTGTCTCACAAAACATCAGAAGTATTTACTGCAACTTTGACGATTTTTACACAATGTTGTGTGGGCTTCACTTTGAAATCGACTTTATTGTTTTGACGGAGTGCCGTTTATCTCCCGACAAACCTGTACCGCAACTAAATAAGTACGCCTCATATACAACAACACGACATCTAAACTGCCTGTTTGACTGCCTCGGTGGCTCAGTGGTATGAGTATGCGACTGCCGACCCTGAGGTCCCAGGTTCGATTCCGGGTCGATTCAAATTATTTGTGTGATCCACAAATGTTTGTTTCGGAGTTTGGGTATTTTCTATGTATAATATGTATGTATTTAGAAATATATAAGTATGTTTATCAGTTGTCTAGATCCCATAACACAAGCTTATATTAGCTTAATTTGGGCTAGATGACGTTGTGTGAGAATGTCCAAAATAATTAAAAAAAAAAACTAGAATGATGGTGTAGTTGTGTACGTAAAAAACTCCATACACGTGGATGTAAAAGAACTTAATTTGTCCCAGGCATCAGGTCTACAGCTAACAGGCTTGGACTTCGTTATTATGTGTATTTACCGATCTCCCTCTAATCATCTCAGTTCTTTAGGTCTACACTTGGATTTAATTAACAAAACCAAAAACATTGTTATAACTGGCGATATAAACATCAATATTCAGCCACTTAACGAAGAAAATTCTACGGACATGTACAAACGGCATGATTATTTGAATATGTTGGCCACTTTTGGTATCCTAGCAGGTCATACATTAGCTACAAGAGAACCTAGATGTCTCGACCACTTTATGTTGAGGATTCACAAAAAAACGACTTTTGCATCGATTGTTGTCATGCAAACATCGATAACTGACCATTTCACGACATTTTTAAAATAAAACATACACATAACACAAATAAAATTACTACAACCATACATTTTGAACAGGCTAGAACACACTTGCGTGAGAACAATTTAACGGAATTAATGCACTGTCAGGACCCTAACGTCTTAGCATCTAAATTAATTAGTAAAATAAAGGCGTCTCTGCAATACAGTACCAGTAGTAGATTAATCTCGAATAGTAAAAATACCATCAAACCGTGGATTACGCCGGGCCTCTTACGCTGCATAAATAACCGTAACAGGCTCCAAATGAAATCACGAAGTGACCCACAGAATGTTATATTAAAGATTTCGTACTGCCGATATAGGAATTTCTGTAACAACCTGCTTAAAAAACTGAAACGAAAGTACGAGGAGAGCCTGCTCACAAACTCTCTCACAAACACAAAAATGCTTTGGAAAAATGTAAAAACTATAACTTACACAAATAATAAGAGACAAAATAACACAGATTTACTAAAAACCAAACCATCACCACACGAGTCTGTTAACTGTGTAAACAACTTCTTTGCTGGCATAGGGAAGGAACTGGCGCAACACATCCAACAACACGTTATATTAACCCTTTGAAGCTTTTACCAAACCCAGTTAATTCTTTTGTGTTATTGAGCACAGACCCAGACGAAGTTGAGAGGGTGTTGAAAGGCATGAATACGAACAGCGCTCCTGGATGGGACAATATATCTACCAGATTCATAAAATACGTTAGCGGAGATCTGGTAGCTATCATCTCTCATTTAGCTAACCTATGCTTCTCAAATGGCGTTTTCCCGGGTCCCTTGAAACAATCTATTGTGACTCCCATACACAAGGGTGGGAAAAAAGAAGATGTAAACAATTATAGACCTATCTCGGTATTACCAGCCATAGCTAAACTTATTGAAAAGTTAGTAAATACTAGACTCACAAACTATATTAATAAATACAACCTAATCTCGGACTCGCAATATGGCTTCCGACAGGGACTGTCTACGGAAGACGCAGTAACAACTCTGACTTCATTAGTATCTGAGAACCTAGATAAGGGAAAAAAATGTCTCACCGTATTCCTGGCCATGAAAAAAGCTTTCGATACGGTCTCTGTTCCAACTCTTGTGACCAAATTGGAGAAAAACGGGATAAGAGGAACACCTCTCAAATTCTTCAATGAATACCTAGCAAACAGGAAACAAAGGGTTAAGATAGGGAACTTTGTAAGTGATGAGGTGGAGGTATCATACGGTGTACCACAGGGAAGCGTGTTGGGACCTACACTATTTCTAATGTACATTAATGACCTTTGCACTCTCAAGGTTCCAAACGCGAAAATCATCTCATACGCTGACGATACCGCAATGATCTTCAGTGCCAGAACCTGGGCTAACGTTAGGGTTAGTGCAGAGAATAGCATGAGTCAAATTGCTGAATGGCTGAACGATAACCTTTTAACCTTAAACACAACTAAAACTAATTATATCTCCTTCAGCATTACTAAACGTACACAACCATCTAGAGATTTTAAAATCAAAATTCACGCATGTAACAAACCCATCGCGGGTACCTGTGCCTGCCCTGAAATTGCTAAAGTATCTAAGACCAAATACTTAGGAATAGTAGTTGATGAAAACATATCGTGGAATTCTCATATTGAACATATAGCAGCAAGAATGAGAAAATTAAGCTGGGTGTTCAAAACCTTAAGGAGTGTTGTGCCATCACATAACAGTGCACTAGGACAAAAACGAAACATCCTGAATGAAATTTACATAGCGTTGGCACAATCAGTATTGGGTTATTGTTTAACGGTGTGGGGTGGTGCTGTAAAAACTAAACTTATTACTGTAGAACGAAGTCAACGAGCGTTACTAAAAATAATGTATTTTAAAAGAATGCGCTTTAGCACTGAACTACTTTATCAAATCAGTGAAATTCTGTCTGTCAGGAAACTATACATACTTTGCACAATCCTAAAACTACATAAATCTCTCCCAAAAAATGGCAGGATCGTGTAGTAGACACACCAACAACTAAAACAAAATTTGGTGACAGACAGTTCTCTAAGCGTGCTGCTAAACTATACAACGAAGCTAACAAACAGCTTAACTTACGGAATAGACCATTGTACGAGTGTAAGCGTCTTTTAATTAATTGGCTAAAACCACTTACCTACGAAGAAGTAGAGACTATCTTGGATGGCATGGTTATCTGATCATGAATCATACTTATTGTACCTAAATACGTACACACATTCACACAAAACCACGCACAAACACACACACACACACATTCACACACATACACATTGCATTTCTTGCATAAATTATGTCTTATGGATGAAATTTATTTATCTTATCTTATGAATTGGTTACTACTCGATGTTAACGCAGCTCCATTGTATTTTTAACAATTACAAGCTATTGAAGAGCAGAGTTCTCCTACTACAGGCATTTCATGCTTAAAAGGAGACTCATCACTTATATATTATTATGTAAACATTTGTTAATACCAATAAACAATTTTGAATTTGAATTTGAATTTAATACCCCTTTTTTACACCAGAGGCGCTCGGCAATGGACGTAGGAGCGGCCGGATTATTTTTTAAAAAGGGTCCTTTGTTTTTTTTACAAAATATAGTAAGCCTACAGACAGGGGTCTTGGTCCATTAGTACAGCTGCCCCATCTTTAAATCAACGGTATTTCGACTCAGCGTCACATAGATTAGGGTATCTAATAGGCTACAAGGTGTTATTATTTGACAGAAGATAATTTACGGTTCTATTTTTAGGGTTCCGTACCCAAATGGTAAATCGAGATCCTATTACTAAGACTCCACTGTCCGTTGGTCCGTCTGTCTGTCACCAAGCTGTATCCCATGAACCGTGATAGTTTGAAAGTTAAAATTTACACAGATGATTTTTTCAGTTGCTGCTATAACAACAAATAGGTACTAAAAAACAATAATATAATAAATATTTAAGGGGGCTCCCATACAACAAACGTGACTTTTTTTCTCGTTTTAGTACAGAACTCTTTGTGCACGAGTTTGACTCGCACTTGGCCGGTTTTTATAGATAATGGTATCTACGGAAACCTACGTTATGCTACAATTTTTATGTTCTCAACTAAATAAAGAGGAAAGATTTGTATTTTTGTGTGTATGTTTGTAATGAATAAACTCAAAAACTACTGTGCCGATTTCAAAAATTCTTTTCACCATTGGAAAGCTATATTCACCCTGAGTAACATAGGCTACTTTTTATCCCGGTAATGTGTTCCCACGGGAACCGGGAACGAGTAAACTAAATCACGTGGGCGGAGCTGCGGCGATCAGCTAGTGTTATATAAAGATAAATTGATTCCAGACTCTCCTAGGCAGTTTGATCCTCCACCACGGCCAGCTACTAGGCATCATCGGCACCAAGCCGGTGTTGTCGGGCGGCAGCGGGGACAAGGCGGCCGCCATACTTGCGACGGGAGACTCCCATTGGTTCTCACTACTACCGGTAGCGACACCTCCCGCACATTTGAAGAAACTGGATAAGCCTGTGAGTATTTGGTACTACTAAGCCGTTATCTGTTTTTTTTTAAGTCCGCGGCCGTTCCTACGTCAATTGCCGTCTCTGGTACGCACCAGGAGATATTTCAACTCGTTTGTATTACTCAACACAAAATATTTGGTTTTTTTAAAGATTCTATAGATCTTGATATTAGCGCGTTTAACCAAACAAACTTTAGCATTATAATATTAGTATAGATTATTAAAATAAACTAATTATCCCAGCGAACTTTGTATCGCCTCAAATATATATATATAAAAAAAGAATATTTTTATATTTCATGCAAATGTATGTATTATTAATTATAATTGAAAAACGCGACGGACGGACAGATAGTAATACATAATGAAATGACTCACTTGTACAGATATTCCACAATTTTTTATTGATAATGATGTGACCGGTTTCGCCCTATGGCATTTTAAAGGTGTTTTTCATTAGCCTACACTAGCAGAAGTATGCAGGCTAGTGTTAGCCTCTCGATTAATATAATTGATACTGTTAAGTGAATTGGTGTAAAACATCTTTGAAAATGCCATAGGGCGAAACCGGTCAGCTCATTACTACATATTAAAAAATAAAAATCGCTTCCGTTGTATGTGTGCTTAGACTTTAAAACTATGAAACGGATTTTGATGCGGTTTTCACTAATCGATAGTGTTGTCAAGCAGCCGAAACCGCGGACGTCCGCTAGTTATCTATATAAAATTGTGGAATATAATAATAAATAATAATAATAAATATTTGTGGACATTCTCACACAATGTCATCTAGCCCAAATTAAGCTAATATAAGCTTGTGTTATGGAATCTAGACAACTGATAAACAAAGCAATGGTAAGTAAAATATTTAAAAAAAAACACTTTAAACTTATTTTAAATTTCTTAATAGCACTATTTTTCGCAGGATTAAAAAGACAACAAAACGTCGACAATTGTTTCGCCTCTAAACGAAGCATTATCAAGACTGGCTCAGAGAGAACAGCCTTATTTTAATGCTTCGTTTAGAGGCGAAACAATTGTCGACGTTTTGTTGTCTTTTTAATCCTGCGAAAAATAGTGCTATTAAGAAATTAAAGTAAGCTTAAAGTGTTTTTTTAAAAATATTTTACTTACCATTGCTTTGTCATGGATTTTCGCCGAGTAACGCCTGGTTCCATCCAACTGATAAACATACTTATATATTTCTAAATACATACATATTATACATAGAAAATACCCAAACTCCGAAACAAACATTTGTGGATCACACAAATAATTTGAATCGACCCGGAATCGAACCTCAGGGGCGGCAGTCGCATACTCATACCACTGAGCCACCGAGGCAGAATATCTGTACGGACAATCGAAAGTATAATTTTTTTTCTTGCAGGTAAAGAAAAAGCCAGTGTCCTCCAGTCCAAACAAATCAAGATCAGACATTTCCGATCTCATGAGTAGCTCTCTGCCTATCAACTTCGCGAACGCTCGCTCTGGTGCTGCGTCCTTCTTTAATTCTATGACTTCTGATTGGTTCAGTGGCTCCAATTAATTTATCCAACAGAATGATGCAATATTTAATCATTGTTATTTAATTTAATGTAATGAATTATAATAATATATTAATTTGATTTGAGTTTTATTTTTAACTAGCCGCGTGATGTAGTTTTTTTGTTTCTCAATTCCCACGGGATCACAATACCGGGTTAAAAAGTAGCCTATATTACTTGGGGACAATGTAGCTACATAATAACATCAGTAAAAGAATTTTTAACACACACACACACACCTTATCAGGCCTTACACACCCACAATTTGCCAGTATTTTATAGTCCCACGTAATAGGGGGCAAGCCTATTACCGTCACCGGGCACTCTAGAAAGTGGGTTATGTCCTAAATGGCCGAATTAATTTAATAAAATAAGCAGCTATATTATAAATTTGAAAACCGTTGCCTTGCGATGAAATGTTGATTGCAACAAAATCTTATGTGCCAGCCGCTGGCACAGCCAATTAAAGTCCTGGGCGTATCAGATTTCTTTTTTAAATCTGTTCAACAGTTACGGGGCCTGTTCAATGCAAAAACAAACAATCAAATCTTTCCTTTTTATTATATTAGTATAGATTAAAAAGGTGGGTAACAATAAATAGTTTCAATTTCGTAAATAAGCTTAAAATACTTAACTAAAATCTAATGAAGATTTCGTTTGAATTTATTTATTTTACAAATTTCTTATTAAAATTTACAATAATCATGTTATTCAGATCTTAAATACTTACATACCTACTATATTTTTTTTTATTATAAATAAATAAAGGCGCGTCCAGATATTTATCAATTACCAGAACCGATCACCGTATCATTCATCATATGCTAATTAAGTTCATTATCTAGTTGTCTATGCCTTTATTTCACCGGCTTGGCCCCTATCGCATGTTCTATAAGACCGGAGTATCAAGTCTGCGTATCATGACCTGTCAAAATAGGCAATCATGATACGCATCTGCGATACGGATAGGGCAATTGATACATATCTGAACTCGCCTTTAGAATGTGTTCGGAGAGCACGTTTTTAACTTTAATTACCACTATTAATGAGTTTTTATACAACGCAAAATTTTGATGGAAAGCAAAGAATTGTTTATTATTACGCCTTATCGTCAGTCTCCTTAATATTTTCACCAACTTTTCTACCAAGCTGTCTGAAGTTGTCGTAATTGTCACCATAACCGCCGTAGTAGTTGCCGGCGGGGTTGCCATTGTAGGGACGGTCTAAACCGGGCCGGTACTGGTTGTAACCGGGTCTGTATTGGCCTCCGGGGAAAGCTAAGTTGTTGCCAGTGTAGCCAGGACGGTTGTATTCGAAGCCAGGCCTGTTGGGACGGAAGCCTGTGGAGAAAGATTATTGTATTTTAGAATAGCTTAAGAATCACAACGAAATGGAGGGTAGGTACTGAGACCTCTGGGGCCTCTGAAGTCATTCTCGCCTGGCAGTGGAATTGCTGGCAGATTAAGGCATCTCTGGCAAAATACCCAAAATTCCAAAACAGGCTCAACCCGGTACCTATAATATGGAATTAACTAGTAATACGTAAGTTGTAAAGCCATCAACTACAGTAAATCCTGTTTTCTTATAATAACTACGTGTTTAATCACACCTAGAAATCAAACAGATCGTAATCACTTCTACGCCAGTTACAACATGTACCAACAAATAATTCAACACATAGATTATGCAAATTACATCGTCGTAGTTGCTACCAATGGTTACTGACTCCGTCGGTACCTGATTATGTTCCACGAACCACTAACTAGACGTATTTTATAATAATGTCAATGCCTTCTGTGACATTGGAATGAATCATGATGTGAATGACTGCGATTGCGACGTTTACGTGGGAAATCCTTCATACTTACAAACAATTCTCAGTTTCTAGATGAGGTGTAGGTAGAACTACACCTTCGTCCCATATTTTTGGTACCACGAGGATTTTTTTACCACCTCATAGCTGTTTAATCAGGTCCATTCTTTCTGGGACATCCTGTATAGGTACCCGGCAAGTATAATATTTGATACTGTTGCGGGGAACTCTTAATATACCTACATATTTACCAAAACTTTGCCTTCAGCAGAAAATTTGCGCTCTGATCAGAGTGATAGTAATAAATGCGTTGTAATGCGTAAACGATTTAAAACTTCAAATAATTTTATATTACAAATCGCAAAAACGATGGTCTTGGGCGGGACTTTAACCGGAGACTGTACCCTTTCCAGGAGGAATGTTCTGCCAACTGACCTTTGCGTTTGTCTTAAACGCATCCATAGCACATCTCTGGTCAAAAGACACCCTATGTCAATGTGTGAGTAACGGCGTTGTACAGTTTGAAAGCTCTGCCACCTTAAAATATTGGTAGCTTGGTTCCTTTTCTTTTTTTAAAACGTGCCTCCATCGATATTCATCGATTATTTCGCCAATGTCAAGGTGCTTGATTGATAGACCAGCACGGAGGAACTAGTTATTCAACTAGCTCTAGGTGCTGGACGAGTTAAGAAACGTTTTTCGGTATACGTGAGAGTCTGGTACCCGATTTTTGCGGAGCACCAGAGGCAACCTAAAAAGCCACCAGCCAAGCGCTCAGCAAAAACCGAACTCCACCGGTAGCCGTATCTATTACTTGAGATAAGTCACTGGTACAATGAAAAGGGTAGAAATAGATTTACTCACCACCGTAGCCCGGATATCCTGTTCCGAAGCCGCCGCCGCCGCTAGGGTAACCGCCCGCACCCGGCCCGTATCCACCTGACCGTACAACGATTTATGAAATCAACTGCATTCACATTGATATTGTATACTATAACTGCTTTGTTTGTTTCCCTATATAGTAGATAATACAGTAGTAATAAACCTATATAAACGCTTTTTTAAAAATGAACCCCTCGACGGTAATCGAGATCATCTACCTATAAGTTTAACCTCTTCCTACTTATCTGCTATTTGTGGACCAATTTTGATGTGAAATTGTTTTATGCAAAGCCGTTGTCATATCGAATTGTTCTTCATCATCATTATCATAGTCCATTTGACGCCTACTGCTGGGCATAGGCATAGGTCAAGAGGGGGGATTTCAGCCTACATAGGTAGGTATACCACGCTGCCTAGACGGGATGGTAATGACACGGTTTAGCTTCAAATGTTGAAGATCATTAGCATCACTGCCTAGGTGATGAAAGGATGTCTCTCATATGTCAGGAGTTTTTAATTTTCAATCGAATTCCAAAAAAAGTTTTCTCAATTCGACTGTATGTTTTTTGTAATTTTTGTTACCACATATCTTTGACTAGGTGAACCTAGTTTGATTTTTTATTGAAGCTACTACTTTCCAAGTGGACCTATTTCAATTTGGTCCCATTCCGACAATTATTTGGTCCCTTTTTGGTAATTTGAAGTCGGTTTTTGTGTTTTTAACCTATTGAACGGATTTAATTCAATTTTGGTTCAGAGGAAGTCGGTTTGTAAAGCTTGAATTCAGAACTCACCATATCCTCCATTGTATCCATTATTGTATCCACCTTGACCTGGATATCCACCGTAACCTGGTCCACCATAACCAGGATTGTATCCATTACCATATGAATAACCACCGTTGCCAGGACCGTGTCCACCTCCGTTGCCTCCATACCCATTATTGTATCCGCCATATCCATTATTATAACCGTTGGACCCATAACCAGGTTTTAATAATCCATAACCAGTACTGCGTCTTTGACCATCTAAAAGGTCACCGTTTGATTCGCCAGCAACCTTCTGGCCGACGGTCACGGCCACAGAACATGCCAGCAAAAAAATATTCTGAAAAAGAGAACAGAGTTTTTATTTTGATGACAATCAATGATAATTCTGTAAAAAATAAATAAAACAACGTCTTCTTATAGTTTAACGTACGGTTATTATTGTATTAAAAGGCTTCCCTCTTAATACTTTACCTATAGGTACCTCCTTAAATGAATTTTGATATTTTACATAGAGAACTTTATCTGTTAAGTAGTTTACCTGGTACTAATCAAACTACTGTCAAAATGTGGGTGGGTTATGCACATCTGCTTACGCTGATATAAGGGTAGGTTATACACATACGCTTATATCAGCGTGATTATAAATACTCGATTTAAGTATATTTAATTGTTAGTAGTTTACCTGAATATAAACAAAACTGAAGTGTTCCTCTGTTCGCTATTCTTCTCAGGCACTATACTATTATACCTACTTAATGGAATGCTTTATTTTCTGTACACAAAATGAAGCACAGACCACAGGATGTGAAGGTTGGGCTTTGAATGCAAATCAATAAGACAAATAGTTGTGTATTTACTTCAATTGAATCTGCTTTTACAATGTTTGTTACGAGTTTTGGATAGTTGGTATTGGTATAAACAGAAACTGTTTAAAATATTTCAGAAAAACAAGAAGTTTCAAAAATTTTAGTCAAATTTGTGGTTAAATCCGCATGGAACAACTGTCTGCTGTCCAACCAATTATTTAATCCAGGAAAGTAGAATAGAGGCAACATGTTTCTCCGAAGGAGTTCGCAGAGGCATAGTACGTGATCACATATCTCCTAGATCTTAGTAGGACTCTTATACCTCCTGCGTACTACCTGCTATAACATCTAGTATCGCACTTATGATACAGAGTGGACCAAGCGGATTTTACTCCTGTGCTCATGGTTAACAATAAATTCGCCATGATTGATTTACTATATTTGAACCTACTTTGTGCCTAATTAAATCGATTTTTACAACTTGCAAAATTTGATTGTTATTCGCAGATCGCAGTAGTTTCTGCAGTCTTCATCTTATTACATGGTTCAAAGCCAAGAAGATGACAGACCAAGTTTCCCAAGTGGCGTTTAGGCTTGACTATAGAACAGACAGGCCCCTTATTTTAAAGTGCTCTGCGAAGTATATTGATGTTCAAAAGATTTTATTAAAAAATATAATTGAAACTAACTAAATATGTACATTACCTATTCTAATTATATCTTCTAATTACAACTAAATTCTAATATGCGGCAAAGAATTCCTCCGCCTCGTAGCCGACTGGCAATGTTCCGAGAAGGCTGGCAGCAATTTTTTATATGTATATTGTATATTATGTTGAAGCTTTAATTAAATATTTTATTAAATAAATCGGTGTAATTGATTTGTGGCGGACCATTATCATACCTATTGTATATACATATTGTAAAAATGAACCCGGTCTATGCGTTGTCTTCGTTCAACCGGTAGAAAATACCTATAAACTTTGGTGAGATTCAAATCTGGTAAAGTGCACTTTGGTTCACGCATATTTCTTGTAATTTGGAATTATACGTTAGTTATAGTTATTATAATAACACAATCTACGAAGGGTTATGTAAGTACCTACCGACTACGTTAGCTACTATATCTACTAAATCTCTATCTCTGTCATTGGATTGAAAACATAACGTTTGATGTTTGAAATGTTCGCGGTCAACCACATTTAAATTTATAATGGCTTCCGATTGTAATTTCCTGATTTGGGAACAGGTTCAAATCAGAAATTTCACTAATAGGTAGGTATGTATAAAGCTACTTCTTAGTTTATGGGTTATGAATGAACTTTAGATGTAAAGTTACATTGGAGGATTATCCTCGTGGTGAATTTTGACAGGCTATTAATTTTTTTTGGTTACCAAATTTACATACACGCAGTCTTGCATCTGCATTGCATTTCCTTAGTAAGGTCAGTATAAAACTATACCTATACTGTGGTAAGGTGACATCTACAGTATATTAAGTAACGTGTCTGCCAAACAAGGACACAATTCTTACTATGTCAGTATTCTAGCCAAGTATTTGGTAAATATTATAGGTACAATTTCGACTCCTTATTCTGTGGTAGGTACAATTAAACAAGTTTCATTACCTACTAATTTAAAATATGTATGACTTCATTAGAACATATTTGAACACGTAGGCCTTTGTCGGTTGATTACACAATTATATTGATGATGAATCTAGATCGTGATCGAGATAAATGGTTAATTCGGTAGTGGATAAGATTCTAAAGATCTAATCGATTTGATGGACTATTTGGTCTTTGATACACGATGAAAACAAAACATCGATATCGATCATCGATTAACAATGATTAGGTGTTAAATTCCTGAATTGGTTGACTATTGATTATTCACCATGATATATTGAATGAAACACGTAAGTACCTGTAAGTACCTATGTAAAGTGCCCTGTAAACCAAAATTTTTTTGACAAACATATTTGCGTTATGACAAACACCGCGGCACACGTCCAAATATCATTGAAAACACCATTCAAACACTACAACAATTCAATTTTTCATCATACAAGTTATACACGTAGATGTTTGACCAAAACTTAAAAAAAAAGCCTTAATACTATCAAATTCGTTGAAAAAAAACCGTAAAATTTGTCAAAACATTTGTTGGTTTACAGGGCACTTTAGTCATAGCTTCAAAATTTGTACCTACCTAACGTGTCGTAATTAAGTAGTTTGGGCTAATAATTAATAAAAAAATATTAGCCCAAGCTACTTAATTACGACAAGTTAATAATTAAATTAATTGGCTTGGATTTCGGTGAGACCATAATGCAAAACAAATAATTAAATTATGTATATCCGTATGTTATCATTCCGAAAAATAAAATTATTTTAAGTAGACTAATTTACCTGCCTGTGAGAATATTATCTTTCAAAATGAATATTTTATAAGTACTATAGCTTTGAATACAACAGTTCGCAATTGGGACTTCAAAAAGAACTTGTCGAAAATAAATTTTTGTCATACTTACCTTGAAGTAGGCAGATAATTAATTCAATTTTACAAAGATAAAAACATAACGTATAAAACTTCAACATTGTTTTGATGGATAACATTGAAAGCTGGCAAGTTTAATTAACTTTTCATGTATAAAAATTTCTTAAATTATTAATTTAGTCTTCAAAAATAAACTTTGGGGACCGGTTTCATAACGAAAAACTTTGCGTATGATAAATTAATAATTATTGAGATACAACAAAAAATTAAAGAAATGGAGACTCTTTTCCGAACGAAGAGGAACACATTTAAAAAAAAAAAAGAAATGACGATACGTCAAGCATTTTTTTAAATTTAACACCGAGTAGGCAAAGCCTCCTCACGATCACTGCACTATGTAAATATTCATCTCACCAAGTAACTCATGATGCTCTTAGCACTGAACTGATCCGCACTGCACTGAGATTTGTTTCACAATGATCGCAATCTGTTCATCTCACTACTTTATATTTACAGTTCGTTCTAAGGTTTTTGTTACAATCTGTCGTAGTAATTATTGCAATTATAAACTTTGCCTTGATTACATTGTTTTGATATTACGGATATTCCGGAGTGGTATTAGATTGTCTTTGGTTCCGCGCAATTATGTGTCATGTATGTAAATCGGGAAATGTAGGTACTATTACTCTTTGCCATTTGTTTTTAGTAGGTAGGTCTACAAAGGTTTAGCAGTGTTATCAACTTTACCTGGGAGTTCGATTTTTGCTGAGCGCGTGGCAGGTGGCTTTTAAGGTTACCTCTGGCGCTCCGCAAAAATCGGGTTTCCAGATACTCTCATACCGAACAACGTTTCTTGTCCTGCACCTGGAGCTAGTTAGGAATAACTAGTTCTTCTGTGCGGGACTATCAACTAATCAAGCATTACCTTGACATTGGCGAAATCATCGATGAACATCGATGGAGCCACGTTTTTAAAAAAAGAAGAAGAAGAACTTTACTTTTATCTTTTATCAGTTGTTGCACACGTCATTTTATAGATTAAACGACTCATGACCTCTAAAAAAAAGCCTTGATATGAACTGTTTATATTTTTCATATGAACTTTCATCGTGTCATACATATCATAACATAGTAAAAAACAAAGTCGCTTCCGTTCCCTATGTATGCTTAGATGTTTAAAATTACGTAACGGATTTTGGTGCGGTTTTCAACAATGGATAGAACGATTCTCGAGGAAGGGTTTTGTAATAAAATTTATCCAGCAGGCGAAGCCGCATGCGTCCGCTAGTTCATTATAAATGCATAGATACACTAAGGTATAAGTATTTTGTCTCATAAAGGCGCATAATGATGATGAAAGGCGCCTGTCCAAAAATGTCTATAATATTTCCTATATCTATCTAATCTATAACTGTATTTAAAACATACAGTTAACAAAACAGATAACAAATACTATATATATCTAATTTCCCACGAAATGGAGCACCTTGACCAACACTTAGCCGTTTCTCAGAATGGGACTGCAATTATATAATAATACAAGTTTAATATCTTGTTTAAATATATCATATTTGTTAGTTATAGATAACGAAAAAATATGTTAAATTGTTGGTTAAATTGTACGTATAGCTTTAATGTATCTTAGATAAGGGGCGGGCATATTAATATTATGTGGTTTAACTGACTTTTACCAAGAGAGTGCTATGCGAAAGGGCTCTGTTAATCTAAGGTTCATGACATGTGATCCTCACCAGCACGCGGTGCTCAGTACCGACAGAGAGACGAGGTTGTGGCCGGCAACGAGGCTGTGGATGCCGCTAGCTACAAATGGCTGGGTTTTATTTAGGTTTTTTTTTGGTATGCAGAGTAAGAATTTCATATCTATAATATATATTAATATTCACATCGTTGTTCATGAAAATAAATCACTGTTGATAAAACCAGGGATTTTTTGATAACACCTTACAGATCCGGTTATCCGGTTTCATAGTAAATCCAAGGTTTGTGTTCGTTTGTATCCTGGAGACAGCATTCAAAGGAATAGGAGAATATTTCTGTGTGAATACGAGTGTATAATATTTATCTGCAAACCCATTTAAATAAACAGACGTAATAAGTATATGTATATCTTTTAGGGTTCCGTATCGCAAACAAAAGAAAAAAACGGTACCCTTATAGGATCAATTTGTTGTCCGTCCGTCCGTCTGTCTGTCTGTCAACAAACATTTTCACAAGAACGTGTAGAGGTATCAATCTGAAATTCATATCAAATTCTAGTCATCTCATCTAGTCACTCATATCAAAGTCTACTGTCCCTCGGAACTGTGAAAAAATCAAACTTCTAAGCCAACGCATTCAAAAGATACAGCCTTTTATGCGCAAATTTTCGACACTCGCAAGATAATCAAAACCTACAGGGACTTCCCGTGAACTCAGAATCTTGGTCCGAAGCAACGTCTTATATGTAGACTGTGCTATAAAACGTTGCTTCATAACAATAAAAGGAAAGTTTGCGAAAAGCATAAATTATTAGGTTTGTCAATTGTCGGGTGTCTTAGGCATGCCCTCGTAAGATGGTTACGAGGGCTTACCCGGGTCGCCCTGGGCTCCCAGGGCGTAAGATGACAAGTTTAATTGGGGCCATCATACAGAACGAGTCTGTGATAAACTCCGATTTGCTTTATTACGCACTGGCGGACTGTCATATACAGTATGGGCTTAGTAGCTATGGGCGTACTTATAAAAGTTATTTGGATAAAATTTATAAACTACAGGTAAGAATTCTTAAAGTAATAGTTTCCCCCAAAATAAAACAGCAACTTTGTGATAATGAACTTTTTGAACATTGTAAAGTCTTACCAGTACACACACATGTTAACTTATTACTGTTGAAAGAACAATTTTTTAATGAGTCCTTAAAAGGAAGTTATTGAACATTCTGTATGCACCCGGGCTGTTTGCAATAAGCGGTTGCGTACGCATCGCGCTAATAATGTGTACGGCGAGCGAACTACTGCCTATATTGTCCCGCGGCTAATAAACGACCTACCCTCAGTCCTTACAAATAGTATTACGAGTAAAAATATTAAGTTTAAGTTAAAGCAGTATTTTTTAAATTCACTTCTGTAATATAATTATATGAGTGGGGTATGACTGTACGATAGGAATTTGTATCTTTATGTCAAGTGGGTATTTTAATATAAGTAAGTTACTAGTTAAGACCTACAGAACTGTATACTTACCTATTGTATGCATATTGTAATTTAAAGTAGACTCATAACAGCATAAAACTAAACCTTAGTGGTTTTTAGTGCTGTTTATTATATATATATATGTATTATGTATTTCATAATTGTGTATTTTTTTTTGTGAAACGATAAATAAAAAAAAAAAAAAAAAAGAATAACCCCAGGTTGTATGTCATTCATTAGTATTCTCATATTATTGTCAGTATTGATTGAACACGGACATACCAATCCCACGATACCAAAGCACCACGTCAGCAATGCCGACCACTTGCTCTTTGTTCGATACCGGCGGGAATTTACATGTCGTGAATATCAAATTTTTCCTATCAATGTCATTGATTTAAGCACAAAAAGTAAATTATAATCATAAAAAAAACCTTTTTAAGGTAGCTACAACTAAAAACCTGCCAAGTGCGAGTCGGACTCGCGCACAAAGGGTTCCGTACCTATTTGAAAAGATAAGACAAACGTAGACTTTTATAAAATCAGTAAGTGGCAGTAAAAGAGAAGAAGAAAAAGTAGGTACTTACAATAGTTAAGTTAAAACCATTATGTAAAATTAGGTATAATAGGTAGATACCTATTTAAAAACGTTGGGAATAGGACCGCTGATTAAATTATAAAAAAAACGCCATTTAATCTCAACCTAAAAAGAACTTGTGCTGTGTGATACCTTTTTTTTTTTTTTTTTTTTTATATTCGGTTCGCCAAATTGACGCCGCCCGCCTGGTGGTAAGTCGTGACGACGTCTAGCGATTGTGGGCCACTCTCACAGCACACATTACTATTGAGAGTGGCCCTCAACTTGACGACCTACTGATGTGCCTCTTCACGCTCCGCTTAAAGAACCCAGGATTATATGTGGGAGGAAACACGTGCACAGGCAGGGCGTTCCAGGCCACTATCGTTCGGCAGAGAAACGAACGATTAAAACGTTCGGTTCTCGCGAACATGCTATCCACTGTGTGGGGGTGGCATCTCTGCCCGGCACGAGTCGTTCGGGATCGGAAGGAAGAGGGTGGGATCAGATTGAAGAGCTCTTCAGAACACTCGCCGTGGTAAATACGGTAGAATGCAGCCAAGGAAGCTATTGTTCGGCGCTGAGCTAGCGGCTCAAGGCTTCCCGTTACCTCCGGACAACCTATAATACGGATAGCCCGTCGCTGCATAGCGTCGAGAGCGTCCAGCAGATACTTCGCGGAGCCGTCCCAGAGGTGAGAGCAGTATTCGACGCAGGGTCTAATCTGCGTCTTGTACAGCAGACACCTCTGGTCCGGTGTAAAGAATCTCTTTACCTTATTCAGTATTCCTAGTTTCCGCGAAGCTAGCCCTATACATCTTTCGATGTAGTTTTTATTATTGAGCTCTCGACGAACGTCTATGCCAAGGATATCAAGGTTGTCCTTCATTGGTAATAATGCATTCTGAAGAGAGGGTAGGGGAAGGAAAGGGGATTTCTTCGCAGTAAATGCACACGCCTGTGTTTTGCGGGCATTGAACTCGACCAGGTTCTCGGTACCCCATTGAGAGATACTGTCGAGGTTACGGTCGAGATCAGCCACGAGTCGTCGTCTCTCCTCCTCAATCTCAGATCGCCCCGCCGTCGGACGAACCGAGTAACTCCCGTGCAGTGTGCTGTCATCTGCATAGCAATGAATGTTCCCGAGGGATAGCATATCATTGATATGCAGAAGAAAGAGAGTTGGTGATAGTACGGACCCCTGCGGTACCCCGGCATTCACTTGCAAGAAGCGAGAAGCCTGGCCATCGCAGAGGACCCGCACTCGGCGCTCGTTTAAAAAGCTGGCAATCCAGCTGCACAGTTGAGGAGGTAGACCATATGCCGGAAGCTTGGAAAGGAGCGAAGCATGCCAGACCCTATCGAAGGCTTTGGCGATGTCCAGGCTAATAGCCAAGGACTCGCCGTGCCTTTCCATAGCCCCACCCCAGACATGCGTTACGAATGCCAGAAGATCACCCGTTGATCGCTTTGGCCTGAAGCCGTATTGTCGATCATTGATTAGCGAGTGATCCTCTAGGAATTGCATGAGCTGCTTATTTATAAGGAGCTCAAGCACCTTGCAAATGACTGAGGTGACAGCTATGGGTCGATAGTTGCCTGGATCGGACCGATCCCCTTTCTTGGGGATCGGTTGTACGTTCGCCTCCTTCCAGACCTCCGGCACGAGCCCTGAAGAGTATGACAGGCGGTACAGACGCGTTAATACTGGAGACAACTCAGCTGCACATTTTCGTAGCACCACCGCCGGAATGCCGTCAGGGCCACTGGCTTTCCGCGTGTCGAGTGACCGCAGCACTGCCCGTACATCACATTGCCTGATAACAATATCAGGCATTGTGTGGCCACAGTTGGCGATGGCGGGGGGCTGCAGGCCACGGTCGTCGACCCGGGAATTAGCCGCAAAGAGGTCTGCGAGCATATCCGCTTTCTCTTGGGCTTTGTGAGCCAGTGTTCCATCTGGGTAACGCAGCGGTGGCAGTGAGGGCTGACAAAAGTTAGATTGCACGGCTTTGGCCAGTTGCCAGAATCCACGGCTGCCCGTGGGATGGGAAGTGAGCTCCTGACCAAGCCGCGCGACGCGCTGGGCATCCGCTCTCTTAAAGGCCCTCTTACTCGACTTTGTGGCCCGGTTGTACGCTGCTTTGAGGTGGCCCACGTTTGGGTCGCGCACAGCCCGGGCCCTGATCCAGGCGCGATATGCCGACTGTTTTTGCTTAGCTTTGGCACAATCTCGCCCGAACCAGGGACGGGCTCTGCGGATACTGGCGACATCAGTGAAAGGGATGTAATAATCCATCCCTAAACTGATCTCGCCAGCAATAGCAGAAGCACTATCCGAAGGAGCCTTTCCTACAAAGCAGCGCTGGCTCCAGGGGACGGACGCAAAATAATCGCGTAGACCGTCCCAATCCGCTGACGAGTAGTGCCATAGTCGTCGTGACGTTTGTACAGGACGTGCAGGAGGTGACACCTTCATGCCAGCGTGAAGAACACAGTGGTCGGAACTACCCAGTGGGGCTCCTACCGAAACACTGTACTGGGCTGGGCGACTCGTCAGCAGTAGATCCAGCAGAGCGGGCGCGTGATCTGACCTGTCTGGTATCCGGGTGATCCCGCATACCATCTGGGTCAGACCGTGGGAGAGAGCGAACGCATGGGCGGCTCTACCCGCATGATCAGTCTTGAGGGACCCCAGCCATTCAATGTGATGGCCATTGAAGTCCCCCAGAAACACTAGGTCAGCGTTCGGGAACCGCACCTGCGCTTCATCAGCCGTCTCGCTGAGGTACTGGAAGAGCTTTGTTGTCTCAGAATCCCCTGTGTGGGATCGGTAGACGCACACGTAGATCTGGCTCATAGAGCCATGGTATACGTGCAGCCAAAGGACGGAATTGGAGGGGTTCTCTAGGCAGCGCAACCGGCGGCAGCAAACATCCGCCCTAACGAATACGCACACCCCGGCTTTGTCTCGAAATTGTTCCTCGATGACATAGCCGGGGTAACACAGGTAAGACGTGTCGTCAGGGCGGCGTATTTGTGTCTCCGTGAGGAACATCACAGCGGGCCGTGCCGTCTCAAGGTGGTGGTGGACGGTATCGAGGTTCGCATGGAGTCCACGGACGTTAGTGAACTCCACCTCGAAATGTGAAGTTGTGGGGTTTCCTAGGGCCGCTGTGTAACGTTTATTTCTTTTTTGTTGCACTGCCATTGTAGATTTTGAAGAAGAAGCGTGAAGACAGGGCGACATTTGGTGCAGCAGTAAGTGACAAAGCGCAGGGGCTAGCTTTGTCTAGAACCGTGTGGTTAGGTCGGAGCCGACTCGCCGGACGGAAGGGCTCCCAAACCCCCCTGATGCAAGGCCGCCGCTACCCCACACCGGTTACCACCCGGAGCGGCGATCCCACATCAGGATTATGCGCAACATGTGGGGCAGCCTCCTGGGGTGGTTGGCCCCAGGCGGGCCCCATGACTGTGTTGCGGGCGGCCGCGGCAACGCCGTTGCTAAGGGTCTCCCTGGCCGGCGAATCGACCCACACCACCCACACTAGACTCCGTTTCGCCCCCACTGGTCCCATGCCTGCTGCACCATACATCGCCCCGGGCCCGGCGGTGCAGCTGCTGAACCCCTAACGCAACCCAGCCTGGGCTGGGTTACTTGGGGGGCTTTAGCACAGCTGCACGGTGGTACCCCCCCGGACCAACACTGTTGTACCACCTGGTACCCACGTAGGGGCCGAAGCCACTCCATAGGTACCGTAAATTAACGAGCCTCGTCCGTTTATCAGCAGGTGCGCCACTAGCAGGTGAGGTCGCTGGGGCCCTATAGATGTTGGTAGAGCCCCTTTGCACCCAAAAAAATACCTAAGTGAAATCCAATATTTAAACGCTTAATCGATGCTTCTCAGGACCAGAAGGCTGGCTATTTTCTGGCCCAAAGAATAAGTATCACCGCCATCAAACGTGGCAACACAGCCAGCATTCTGGGAACCTTTCCAGTCAGCAATGACGCGGAGGATTTTTTAAACGACATTTTGTAGTGTAAATATTTTTGTAAATAATTACACAGGTAAATTGTTATTCTTATTGAAAATAAATATGTTTAATTCATCTAATATTTTATTGTTAGTGTTACTTATTGATTTTTATTTTGGATAAAACTTTTTTAACAGTTGCATGTAGCACAATGAAACAGATTTGCCAAGAGAAAGGCAGTGAACGAATAGCAATACATGTCTAAAGACTTTTTTGTTGATGTTACTTCATATTTTCCATTGAAACAATTATGTTGGAACTATTATAATGTCGGAAAGGAATTTACAATTAGGAAGTGAACTGATCAATGTATTCTGAAGCGTTTTCTTGTTTAACACTTTAATTATTGTTTTCTTAACAGAAATAGTGTAAGTGGGTTTTCTTCAATTCGTGGTAAGTAGTCATAATTAGTAAGTATGTAATTTTACTATTTTGTTCCGTTTCAGTTTTCATACATGCCACAGATATAAGAATACTAAGCATATACATGCTCACTATCCACCGAACCTTTTCCCATCCCAGTCGGGGTCGGTTTTGCAGTCTAACTGCGAAGCGGCTGCCATCCCACCTTCACAATCCATAGAAGTTCTGTATTTAGACCGGTTAGATTTTTTGTTTTTAGGGATCCGATTACCCCCATTTTTTTTACGTCCGCCGCGTCCATTGCCGGACACCCCAGGTACTTACACACTCGGAATATTCTCTGTGGCGGTGGTCGGCGGTCAAACTACCACTTTTTATTTTTTTTAACTACTACTGTTAGTAGATGTTCGTAACAACCGGGACCGATGGCGACGCGGGCTTAACGTACCCTTACTGTCACTGGGCACGAACGGGTCTCACTGTCTTAATAAATGGTAACCAATCCTATGACTGACCTGGCTAATGTTGCTTAACCTTTGCAATGTGTTAACCTAGTCTACCAGGTTAACTTAGCCACGAGCCCCTCGATACAATTTTTGTATTGAATTAGGCCTAATTCCTAACATAAATTTAATTAAAAATAAATAAACAGTTCTTTATAATTTTAATAGAGATGTTAAATTATCTCTCTTTTTAGGTGTTATTCATAATAGGTCAATGTGAATTACCATGACATTGGTACTTAAACGTCTTCATCATTGCGTTCATGGGGTTTTCCTAATACTAACCAAGGCCCCGTGAGTTCTAAAAGGTTTTTATTAATATACTAACTGCTACACTTTCAAGATTACAATAATTATAAACCTACTACTTTATACACGAACTGCTAAGATTATAGTTGTAAGATGTTTTTTTTTCAGTGCGTGTAAAAAACAATTAAGAGATTTTGAGTTTTCCGTGATCCCTGAGCTTCCCTGAGTACTTATTAACGTATATGTACAGAGAGCTACAGATTACTCTCAAATTTACCACGAACGTTTATTTTAATAATGGAACAGCTAAAGAGGTAGTTCATTGACATAACTTTTTAAAAAATGGATTTAGGGATGAAACAAGTAAGCAAATAATCACTAGTGATTCTGAGAATAGACTTCTATACTTAAACACGCATCTAAAAATATAATTTTTGAAACGGACGTCGAATGTTAAAAAACCGGAAGTTGAGCTAGTTTCTAAACCGGAAGTGTTAGAGCTCCAATTTTTTAGCATGGTTCCAGTTATCGTATGTTCTGAGTCGATATACGTAGTTGGTTTTTCTATATCGTTTACCGTTTGACCGCTAGAGGGTGTTAACAGACGGACAGACGGACAGGGTCAAATTATAAGACTTCTTTTTTTTTGCTTAAGCTAAGTACAGAAAATATTGGATGGAACCAGGCGTTACTCGGCGAAAATCCATGACAAAGCAACGTCGACAATTGTTTCGCCTCTAAACGAAGCATTATCAAGACTGTCTCAGAGAGAACAGCAAAATTTGTGGTTAGAACATATTTGCTTATAAGTGAACGTGTGCAAATTTCATTATCGCGATGTAGGATTTTTTCACAATAACTAACGTGGGTAGAAACCTCAGATCTTGCTAACTGACATTCATCACTCGGCACGTATACAATTAAGTCGTTACTTGAGTTATATCTCGAATTACCTACAACACATAAAAATAAATAAATAATAATATGGCACCTTCTAAATTGCCAATATGTGACCAATGCTCCAAGTCCATCACCACAAGGATCCCTGGAGTGGAGTGTAGCAAGTGTCGTACACTGGTACATGCGAACGCGCAGTGTGCTGGTCTGACTGCGAAGCAGTTTGCGGCCATGAAAGCCTCCGGAAAGCTGGAATGGATATGTGAAGAATGCCACAGCCAGTCACCCAGAAGGACGTCGCTCATCATACCTAACCAGGACGATCAAGAAGATGAAGATGTGGTGGATGTACCCCAAAAACTACCGAAGAAGCTTACTGTCGACGTGCAGAAAATGACACAGAATATAACCAGGGAAATTGAAAAAGCGGTCAGGAAACAACTGGAAGAGCTTGAAAGAGCTATAGAGTATTGCAGCAGTAAAATAGATGAATTCGAAGAAGAAATGAGTACATTTAGAACAAAAACTAAACTACTCGAGAAAAAAAATGAACGGTTGGAAAATACCAACAAACACCTAGAGCTTAAAATAATGGCGATGGAACAAAAACTCAACGAAGATGAACAGAAATACTTAACGGATTGTCTGGAAATTGTAGGTATTCCGGTTGACGATAAAGAAGATCCACTTCTGTTAACAAAAGCCTTAGCAAAAAAGTTAAATCTAAACGGAGACGAGATTAAAATTGCTAAAAGAACAAAGGCCAAGAAAGATGGACCCATCATGGTGGAGTTAAAGGAAAACTGTAATACTACTACGTGGGTAAAAGCATCAAGATCCGCTAGAATTACCTTATCAGTTATAAAGCCCAGCTGTAGTCCTGACACGGTGGACTCCAACATCATTATCCGCCATGCCCTTACCACCTACAATAAAACGCTACTTTATCAGGCCAAACAGCAACTTAAGGATGTCTACAAATTCATATGGACCACCCCTGAAGGTAAAATACTTGTACGTAAGAATGACACTAGCAAGATAAAAACAGTTCGTTTCGCAGAAGACCTGAGGGAACTTCTGTCTTAAGCTCGATATATGCCAGTTTACCATTAAATGCAGCCACATACGCCCCCTACTGTTTAAAGTGCTTGATATTCAGGATATATCCGAGGTTTTCAACTGTCCCAATTTGAAAACCTATTTTTCAACTGTCCCTAATCGAAATAACTTCACTATTTTGCATACAAACATAAGATCATTAATTAAAAACTATTCACAGCTTACCTACCACGTCAGTAAATATCATGATAAAATTGATGTTATTGTTCTAACTGAAGTTAACATATCAGAATCCCTGAGCTGTATGTTTAACATAAAAGACTATGCAATGCACTTACAATTGAGAAAAAAACGCAAAGGTGGAGGTATAATAGTTTACGTGCACCGAAAGCATACATTTACTGAAGTAATACATCACACATTTCATAGTGAATGTATTATAGGTAAAATCACAACATCACATTTTTCGACCTTTGTATGTGCAATGTATAGACCACCAGATAAGAGTAAACACTTATTTCTTAAAACCGAACTCCCACGGTTACTTAATAAGCACTGCCCTAACGAGAATTGCATCCTGTTAGGTGATTTAAATCTGGACCTAAAAGATAAAAACATAATAACAGATTAATTTTCAACAAATTGTGTAGAAATGCCAAATGGCATTTCTACACAATTTATTAAAAAAATTAAGAAGATAAAGTCTTGTATTGGTGAATACCTATTTTTGGAACTTAGTTAGCATGATCTGAGGTTTCTACCCACGTTAGTTATTGTGAAAAATCCTACATCGCGATAATGAAATTTGCACACGTTTACTTATAAGCAAATATGTTCTAACCACAAATTTTGCTGTTCTCTCTGAGACAGTCTTGATAATGCCTCGTTTAGAGGCGAAACAATTGTCGACGTTTTGTTGTCTTTTTTAATTCTGCGGAAAACAATGCTAGTACAAATTTAAAAAAGTTTAAAACAATTTTTTTTTAAAAACATTTTACTTACCATTGCTTTTTTATTTTAGTACTTTGTCGGCGTAGTAAATATACATATCCATGCAAAGTTTCATGTTCCTAGCTCTAACCGTTTGGGAGGAGGAGCCGAGGACAAACGGACGGACGGACATGACGAAACTATAAAAGTTCCGATACTTGCAAACAACCATTAAGACACACAAAGAAAATAAAACTATACAAATTGCATATATAATATAGGTAGGTAGGTACCTAAGTTGCCTAAGTCAACAATGATTCGATACGATAATTATGAATATTACATTCTGTAGTTGTAATGTCTATTATCCTTGGCTGGAATGGTAACAATACACTTTGCGCTTCGCCTTAAACGTAATATAAGGTTATAGACACACGTGCTATGTTCTTCCGCTATTTATGGCTTGTGATTGAAGATAAGTACTGGTTTTTAAAGTTCCACTTTTGAAACTGTACGTATGCGTCGCCTCCCTTTGGCCTTGAGACGTAACATAAATTTATATGTACCGCCTTCTGCTTGCTTTTGAACCATTTCATGAATGAGTGGTGACACACATATAGGTACCTAGTTTTTATATGGGTACCAATATGTTGCACTATTGAGGGTATGATTGTTACTTGACACTTTCTATTAACGGACGTCGAAACTCTTTGTCGGTAGAGTTAGTTTGTTATCTTAGAGTTACTTCATGTTTATGTTTTTAAAGAATGCTAGTAATCGCAAATAGGAGTTACTAGCAATCCCGTTGACCCTACGCTAAAAGAGTTTGTGGTAGGAAGTTTCACGTATCTAACGTAGTGCAAAGAAGTTCTTGTACATTCAGAGACTTGTACGTTTTGACTAATTGTCTTTATAACATCTGGACGTCACCTCGGATATTCTGACACAATAATGCCAACGCCCAACATACTTCTAAGTTATTCAAAGTGGCTACGGATATTTCATCAATTCGATTCTTCAGTCAAGTTCATCGAGGTGAGCTTTGATTTTGAAGAGAGCCAAGCAGAACAGGAAACATGACAAATCAGTATGGATTTTGTGTTGTAGGTAACGATAAGATTCTAAAATAGTTTAGCGATCAATCATTTCTATCGGATAATCTCAAGCTTTCCTAGTAGGTTTTAGATTTATATGCTTATCCATACTACTAGGAATATAATTTAGAGGAAAGATTAAATATGTTTGTCTAAGTAATTAACTTGAAAATTCCGAGCATATTAGGGTATGCCATAGCCTTGTCCATCTGTCAGAAACGCGTGGCGGTGAGGTTGACTTAGGACTTTAAGATGTTGATGGACCCTTTAGGTAGGTACAATGACAACACAAAATCATACCTTTATACCTGGAGTGTGAGGCAGAGGAGTTATTTACGTCGCGGTATGTTCTCACTAATTCCACTGTCGTTTTCACATGACGCCAGTCTGGGGTGAATCTCTAGATGTTTCCGAGCACTGAGTATTCTTGCTCGTCGTCTGTGTCAACAGCTGCAACGCGTGCAGGATAACACGTGCAAATTTTTTTTTTTTTATATTTGGTTCGCCAAATTGACGCCGCCCGCCTGGTGGTAAGTCGTGACGACGTCTAGCGATTGTGGGCCACTCTCACAGCACACATTACTATTGAGAGTGGCCCTCAACTTGACGACCTACTGATGTGCCTCTTCACGCTCCGCTTAAAGAACCCAGGATTATATGTGGGAGGAAACACGTGCACAGGCAGGGCGTTCCAGGCCACTATCGTTCGGCAGAGAAACGAACGTTTAAAACGTTCGGTTCCCGCGAACATGCTATCCACTGTGTGGGGGTGGCATCTCTGCCCGGCACGAGTCGTTCGGGATCGGAAGGAAGAGGGTGGGATCAGATTGAAGAGCTCTTCAGAACACTCGCCGTGGTAAATACGGTAGAATGCGGCCAAGGAAGCTATTGCTCGGCGCTGAACTAGCGGCTCAAAGCTTCCCGTTACCTCCGGACAATCTATAATACGGATAGCCCGTCGCTGCATAGCGTCGAGAGCGTCCAGCAGATACTTCGCGGAGCCGTCCCAGAGGTAAGAGCAGTATTCAACGCAGGGTCTAATCTGCGTCTTGTACAGCAGACACCTCTGGTCCGGTGTAAAGAATCTCTTTACCTTATTCAGTATTCCTAGTTTCCGCGAAGCTAGCCCTATACATCTTTCGATGTAGTTTTTATTATTGAGCTCTCGACGAACGTCTATGCCAAGGATATCAAGGTTGTCCTTCATTGGTAATAATGCATTCTGAAGAGAGGGTAGGGTAGGGTAGGTAGGGTAGGTAGGGGAAGGAAAGGGGATTTCTTTCGCACTTCGAACTTGGTAAAAACACAACTCGAGTTGAAATTCAAGAAACATTCTTCACATGCGACGTACACCACGTATTATGACATCTGAACAGGATCTGGCCGGGGTATTCACCACGCTGTCTTACGCTTCACCGCGCCAGATACGCGTGTTCCCATGTTATCCCACGCGTACGACGCTGTCACACACGTTTAAAGTGTCATAGCGCGTAGAAACTGTGTCTAAACACACTATGCTGAACGTACGAGACCGAAGTTCGGCATGATTACGTGTGCAATGTTGTTTGTATTACTGACGACACATTACGCCGAAGTTACATTGCGTTATAAACGCAACGTAATTTCGGTAGGGCGTAAGTTCAGCGTAGCGTTCAACTGTAGTGGACACATTATACGCCACCGAAGTTCGGTTCGATTGCCGACGAATATCTAGCGGGGGAGACTATTAAATAATAGGACTATTAAATAACACACGACACGACTCAACGATAGCGAAACACTGAATACACTACACACGCATCAAGTTACGCAACTGAATTTCTGCCGCGTAAGTTCGGCACTTATAGTGTGTCATATCAGCCGCACACGTCGGAACGAAAAATCAGCCGCGCAACTTCGGACACGTAACTTCGGCATAGTGTGGATAGACACTAAACGTCAGAAGTCGTAAGATGTAGGACCAGTGTGACGCTGTTTCCCACGTCGCGTGGCATACGTCGTATGTGAAGGAGGTGTGTGTTTAAGCTTTATAATAAGACATCTATTTGAATCAAGTTTAAAACATACATAATTAAGTACCTACTAAAAATATTTACAATACCTATCTACAAGATATCGTCTAAAAAATTCTCCGCGTCATTGCCGACAGGGAAGGTTCCCAGAATGCTACAGCGATACTTATTCTTTCGGCCAGAAAATAACGTTTCTAGCACTGGTCCTGAGAAGCATTGTCTACAAAGGCAGCGAGCGCCAGACCCCATTACGATTCGTCATGTCTGTCCGCCCGTCTGTCTGTCCATCCGTCCTCGGCTTTCCGGCTAAACGGTTAGTGCAAGAAAGATGAAACTTTCGATTATGTAATTACTACGCTGACAAAGAGCTAATACTAGTAGTTCTGCGAACAGTAGACGTCGCGTTATTTTCGGGACGTAAGAAAGAAGAAAGAAGAAAAAAGAAAGAAGAAATAGAAAAAAAAAGAGACGGAAAGAAATAGCACCAATTTTAGTACTTCCCCATTTTCCCCCCATTTCTCCCCCATTTTCCCCCCATTTCTCCCCTATTTTACCCCCCAAATCGAAAAATCTCTTCGACAAAAGTTGCGCCTTGCAACAAACAACACTTGTGCCAAATTTCATGAAAATCGGCTGAAAAATGCGGCCTGTAGACCGGAACTGACACACATGCAGACAAACAACGCCAAATCAGCCAGGCCTCGAGTTGAAACTGAGACGCTTCGCTCGCTCGGTAATTCAATTTTGAAAGAAAAAAAAAACGTGACGATGGATTTTTTCTTGCGTCTACCCCATCGTGTGGGTTATCATTAGATAGGTGTTTTAACCAACGTGAGAGGTTGCTAAGACTGGTTGATTTAAAAGTCCATTTGCGAGATATTCAACTTTAAAGCGCATTTTCTGTTAAAACAAACAGAGTGTCCCCTCCTCTAAAAGCTAAACGGCTGGCTCGAAAAATCTGAAAATAAATCAGTAGACAGTGTAATGAAATTCGAAGGAAATCTATAACGGATTAAATAGCTTTGTTAGTTCCGGAGTTATAGAGGCTTTTATGGGTGACTATGGAACCCTATGCTATGCGTGTCCTGACACGCACTTGGTCAGTTTTATTAATAGTTATAATAGGTACAATAGATAGGCAAAGTTTGTACCAATATTATGTCCGTAAACAAAAACCCATAATTTATCATACTTTAAAATATTTTGACAATATCTAGTCGAGTTCTAAGAATTTTGTATTTACTAGTAAATACCATGTTAAGGGACTCCTAATCCATTAAGCCAATGTAATACCAGCTTTACGCAGAAATAAGGCGTATCTGAAAATTGTTTGATGATAAATTGAAAAGATACCTTCAACAATAGGTTAACTTTGGTGTTCGTCATTTGACTGTTAAGAATAAGTAAAATCTTTTTCAGAAAACCCGATTGTGTCTTTCCTATTTCGATTGGCTTTTATATAAAATTTACCAATTTTTTAAATTAAGATTTGCTCACATTTTGACACTATAAACTGACTATATACCTAATTAAGTTTTAAACTCAAATTATTCACACACACACACACATATCACGCCCATATCCCTATATAGAAGGGGTAGGCAGACGTGCATTATTTTTAGTTCCACGTAATAGGAGGCAAGCCTATTGCCGTCACCGGGCACATTTATAATGGGGTATGTCCAAAATGGCCGAATGAATTTATTAAAAAGTAACAGCTATTTTGTATTATGAAAAAAATTGAAGCTGCTGCCTTGCTATGAAATGTTGATGAAAGGCAACAAAATCTTAAGTGCCAGCCGCTATGGCACAGCCAATTATAGTCATGGGCGTCTCGGACTATTAAAATAAACTCAAATTAGGTATAATAGATAAGTTCATGTTGTGTTAAAAATACAGATATAAGCAAAAAGTTTGTAAAACGGAAGAACAAAATCATCGTAGCTCAGTTGGTCAGAGCACTCCCCCTGTTAGGGAAAGGCCGTGGGTTCGAGTCCCGCCGATGACATCGGTTTTTGTGATCTATTTATAATTTCTTTCTTAATATTTTAAAACCATAGTGCTTGAAACAGGTAGATATGCGTATTGGTGTCAAGTAACCAGTGGATCTAGCCACCTGCCCACGGTGCTCCTGCTAACAAATGGCTTTGGCAAATATGCCTAGTCCCCGGAAAAGGGAATGGGTTCGCCTTCGTTAACAAAGTGACCCCTTCAGGGATATAGACGAGATGTGTGTCAGTCTGTCTTTTGCCATCTAGTCGGGAACATTTCTATTTGCCAGTCTCGTTCGTTAATCGGCTAGTACTCCACGTTGGGTCTAGAGCAAGGTGACACCCCTTTACGCCTAAAGAGGAGAGGAGATTTAATTTTTTATGTGTCATGGCATTTTTAATTTCTACACAATGTCATCTGGTTAAAAGCTAAGCAGAGCTTGTTCAATAAGAACAACATTGATACTACCATATAGTATTCTTATATCTGTGATACTACGAAACAATCATACTCTGCCAAATGTCTGTGGATCACAAAGTTTTGTTTTAACACAAGGATTGAACCCTGAATTTGGTACTTCAGTCAAAGGCTTCTTTTACGCCATTAATGATATATTTGGAAAGATTCGTGTGCAAAGAATGGGAAGGACTAATCACTCCTCGATCACAATCGTGAAAGTTTAAAACATGCAACAGGATATTTAGCAAACTGATCCTCTGTGATCATGGCAATATCGGATACTCAACAATAAATGTACACGGTAATTATCTCGTTTATTCATCTAAAGTTTATGACAATAGTGACCATGACAGTTTAAATAACTACATACTTCTCTAATACAAATCAACATAAATTACTGTTTATTCTTCCAGATATATTTAGACCCGTCATTCCGTTATAATTTTAATCGGATATACTTAAAATTTATTTTTATAATGCGCCAATGTTAGTGATAATCAATTTACGACATTGTCACATGACCTCGGTGAAAAATCGTTTTCTGAGAAAAACGATAACTGGTATCACAATGTCTGGTCCAATACTCAGTTTAATTCTTATTGGGATCTATAGATTAATTGTTTGATATTTTATTTAGTTTTACTTGCAATTTATAACAAATTGCAAGTCAAAAATGTTTGTGACTAGCTTGTAGTTTTATGTTAATATCTGCTTATAATTTGTCAAGGTATTTTAGTTGCTTATTTAGCTAAAATTTATGGTTGTGGGACTGTGAGTGTTGCAGTTTGCTTTTAAATCGAAACAATTATCTTTTTTAGATCGTTATATAATTTTTGTTTTATAAGTATTTAACATTCTAGTAAAAGCTCTTTGAAATCAATAGTAATAATAATGGTTTTTGCATTATGTGGCACGAGAAAGTATTTTCATATACCTACCTACTTATCAACTTTTAATCAGTATCATTTAAAAGTATATTTTCGTCCAAAATACCGTAATAATACCAACATGTATCACCAGCGATGACCTACGGAACTGAAACATGGTCATTGACGGTGCGCCCTTGCGCAGACCGTGCGCAGAAGCTCACTGTTGCCCAAAGAGAGAACTAGGGCTGTGGGACTTGGCAGGACACATCGCTCGTAGGACCGATAGCTGATGGGGCCAAAAAGTCTTCGAGTGGCGACCGTGTACTGGGAGACGCAGCGTGGAGGCCTGCCAGAAGGTAGACAGACGACGTCGTAAAGGTGACGGGGAGCCATTGGATGCGGAAAGCTTAGGACCAAATGTTGTGCCGTTGGTTGGGGGAGGTCAATGCCCAGCAGTGGGTGTCAATTGGCTGAAATGATGTTGATAATGATAATTTAAGAAAAATAAGTAAGCAGCTTAGTTTCTGATGACAACGTGGACAGAGTACTCATTGTTTGAAAGAAATTTGATAAAAACTATACTACATGACGACAAACTACCATTATTTTATACAGATCTAATGTTTTTGTGGTTCAAGGTGAACGTTCAGTTAATATTCAGAAAAAAGTGCGCTTTAGAGGAGTTAGAGTAGGTAGGTACAGTGGCATCACAGAATCCCGTTATATAGAGATATTTGATGACGATAATCTCGTTGACGTGTCCGTCAATAGTAATAAGATCAAGATTGTCCTCAAAATGTTATATGTTCACCGAAAGTTCAGAGACTTGAGTCTTGATAACTGTCCTATAAAATGAACCTTACAAGTACCCTGAAAATGGGTACTAAACAAACAAAAATAAACACACTGACAAGAGGAAGCGAGAACGTGTACAAAAATCTTATTAAATTCAATGGAAACCTAAACTGTGGTTTCATTATTTTTTTTTACGTACCAAAACCCCACAACGAATTCATTGGTCGAAAAATACTAGTCTTACCGATGGAATGGTGACTCGATTCATAGGAGGCAACAGTAAAGGGTGTATTTGCACCCAAATAAACTTAAATCAATTACGTCTTGAAATCTGTGAAAGATTATTTTTAGAGTACAGTCGCAAACAATCTAACATGATACAGTAGGATGGCATTTCTCAAAATACGTGTTAAAAGACACGAGTTGACATGGGCAAATTTTAGGCACTAAGGTGGTCTAAAATAGTCTAAAAACACTAGCCTAAATTGTACGATTTCAAGGTTTTAATTACGGAACTCTAAGACTACGAAATACCGCAATAACAAATATTTACGGCGTTCAATTCGGATTAATTCTCTGCTTCGGAGAATTCTAAATAAGCTGTTAAGGATATCGCGATTAAGGCTATTACCTAATGATAAAACGGATACAGTATTGTAAAATCTAGTTACGTATGTAATATTTTAATATAATTTATATTGAACTTGTTGATTAACAGTATTTGCCTATCCGATGACACAGCTAAGGCGAAAGAGACATACCGTGGGGGTTTAGTGAGTCGTCCAGCCTTAATGTTCGTGAGATAGATTTGAAGATAGATTTGTGAGATTTAGAATTTATAATAAGTACACAATCATAACATATTGTAAAACGAAGAAACTTCCGCTTTCTGTCCGCCCCTATGTGTGCTTAGATCTTTAAAACTACGCAACGAATTTTGATGCGGTTTTCACCGATGGATAGAGTGGTTCTTGAGGAAGGTTTTAGTAAGAAGGAAGGTTTAAAATTTGTCAAGTGGGCGAAGCCGCGGGTATCCGCTAGTAAATTATAAAACAATACAAATGAAACTAACATTACCCATAAATACACCTACTAAAATTAAATCTAAATTCCAACAGGCGTCAAAGAACTCCATAGCCTCGTAACTGACTGGCAATGTTCCGAGAAGGCTGGCACCATTGCATTGCATGATAAAGTATGGTATGTTTTTTGCATAGCATAGGGTCTCACAAAGGTTCCAAAGCCATCCTCATCTGTAGTAAGTGGTGCTACGGCTATGTACATGGGGCACACTAAAAGTTTTGCACTTCTAGTTAATCGGAACTATTTGAATTTTATATTTTTATAAACGTTGCAACCTTTTTAGTAATAAAAAAAAACAATTGGCGGGAAATCATTTGTCAATTGTTTTTTATAACACATCAAAGTTCTACGTATGCAACGAAAATGGAATTAAGTCGAAAAGATTTTAGAGCGATGATTTTTTTTGATTTTAAAAGTTCTCTCTCTCCAAAAGACTATGCCGCTCGTCTTCAAAATGCTTTTGGGAGAGAAGCACCTTGTTTGAGCACCGTGAGGCGATGGTTTGCTGAATTTGAGAGAGGTCGAGTTCTTTACATGACGAATTTCGTGAAGCGCCACCTTCAACTGCCGTCAACGAAAATAATGTGGCTACTGTAAAGCGGTTAATTGAAGAAAACCCGCGCATTACCTATAAGACAATTCGAGGACTATTGGGGATTGGTTTGAGTCAAATCCAGAAAATTTTACACGAAGAATTGAAAGTTCGGAAAATTTGTTGTCGTTGGATCCCTCATGAACTGACAGCGTAGCAGAAGCGGGCTCGCGTGGAATGGTGCTCACAGATGCTACTGAAGTACGACCACGGTCATTCTAATGCTGTTTATGACATTGTCACAGGAGACGAAACGTGGATTTATTGTTTTGAACCCGAAAAAAAACAGCAATCTTGTGAATGGGTGTTTGAAAATGAGAACAAGCCAACAAAAGTGAGGCAGGCGAGAAACGTTGGTAAAAAAATGATCGCATTTTTTTTCTTAGCTACGGGTCCCATCTATTTATTTATTTATTTATTTATAATCACATTTTACAATATCCTTACAGTGTTCACTAATGCGATATTGCAAGTCATCAATTACATAACATATCAATTTTAGAATAAATAAAAAAAATCTGTACAATTCCACTTAAAGATCAAAAGAGTGTTAATGCCGAGTGGTATTCTACCATTTGTTTACCCAGGGTGTTAGAAAAAGTTCGCGAAAGACGACCCAAAAGCCGCGTTCTCCTACATCATGAAAACGCTTCTTCACACACGGCCAACAAAACAAAGTCATTTTTAGCTTCCGAAAAAGTACAACTCGTCACCCAGCCTGCGCATAGCTGGAAGCGAGAGCCCTTGCGTCATTGTTTCAATGGCACAAGGAGGCGCTGGAGCGGGACCACAGGCCTGCGTCTCGAGAAATCGAGGCCCAGCGGTCACATCTCCGCCAGGATCTCATGGAGACATGGAAGGTGCGACTTGAGCAACTTAAGTGGGGAACCACCACCATCGCGGCGGTGAGACCGATCATGGAGGACTGGCTGCAGAGGCAGTACGGTGGCCTCACGTACCGTGCGACACAGATCATCACCGGGCACGGAAACTTTGGTGGGTATCTGTTTCGCATGCATCGTGAGGTCACACCCGCGTGTCAACACTGCGAGGCTTCCGGCGAAGACACGGCATTCCACACGTTGGTGGAATGCTCAGCGTGGGCAAGTCAGCGCCGGGACCTCGTTGTGGGCCTGGGCGTGGATACTCTCTCACTGGAGACCATGCTACGAGCCATGGTCTCTAGCGAGAGCCAGTGGAACGCGGCCGTTTCCTTCTGCGAGCAGGTTATGCTCGTGAAGGAGACGGCCGGAAGGGCGAGGGAGCGTATCCTCCCCGCTGAGTTCCGAAGTCTGCGGCGAGGGCGCCGCATACGTGACTACGCCCAGGACCATCGACCTCCATGATCGGGGCCTGAGGACGATGGATTAGCAACCCACCGTCCTTACAGAAGCAGGCTAGAAGGGCTGCGTGATGTGGGGCTTCACCCCATGCACGCCTTCACTCACCGACGCGGGATAAAACCCGACCCTAGAGATGCGGGGTAACACCCGACCACCACGCAGTGGCCTCTCAAGTGACCAAGGTCCGCCGGGTGCCACTGGGAATTCTTTCAGAATCTACCGGAGGCACTCGGCAATGGACGTAGGTGCGGCCGCAGCCACAAGCCGCGGATTAAAAAAAAAAAAAAAAAAAAAGCCTGCGCATAGCCCCGACCCTGTGATTTCTGTATTTTCCCCAAAATCCAAGATTTGATGAGAGGTTTCACTTTTACCAACTCCGAAGAGGCAGTGATAGCACGTAGAAAACATGCCTTGAGATCTGTGGTCCTCCTGTTTTAAAAAATAGTTTGATCGCATGAAAAAATATTTAAAATGTAAAGGAGAGTATTTTGAAAAGCAATAAACATAATATTTTGGTTTTCACATGTTGTTTTTTTAAGTTACGCAAAACTTATAGTTTGACCTACGTATAATCTGCCGACATTCTGAGACCTTCCCAGTCATCAATGACGCGAAAGATTTTTAAAACAAGTTTCTGTAAATATTGTCAGTGCTTAATTTTTGTTTGGTTAAGTTATAGTAAGGTAGTCATAAAAAAAATATAGGATTATAAAAAAATATTGTGTTTGTTTTCAAAGTAATACTTCCAGTCGGTTCTGTCTGTTATCGAAACTGAGTCCAATTTTTTTTTAAACGGTGGTACTTTCATATTAGTCAGTGATTTTATATTAAAAAGCCAGATTCGTAAGGCAACATGTAGAGTATATATATGCAATAGCAATAATCTGATTTAGGCCTCTTGTTCACACACGTTTTCACGCCGTACGTTGTGAAAACCGTACCATGAACAAGGGCTTTAATTTAACTATATTTTCTTTAGATCATTTCTCAACAAAATAGTTAAGTATTTATCAATGTACATGTCATACAATATCTGTAAGTAACTTTACATTGGAAATGCGATATTTTCTATTAGTTGATTAGGTTTTATAAGCATGACATTACAAGTCCAAGCTTTACGCAAGTTGTCACTCGTGACGTCACTGTACTTTGATAATGTATCTGTTATTGACTCACACACAATCAATCACGATAGTTTCCTGGAAGGAGTAATTAGAGAGACTGATTATATGCTCACTTTTCGCCTATTGGTTGATATCCCACGTAATAAAAGAAGCCTGCCTTGCGGCAAAGGTCCACAGGGAACTTTAACTTATAGGTATTTAGATCGCCTGTTGATCGGCAGGTGCACCACTTGCAGTAGTTTCTTTTTATACTATATCACGTACGTCAAATTGACGTTGCCCGGCTGATGATAAGTCGTGACGAGCGACGTCTAGCGATTGTGGGCGACTCTCACAGCACACAATACTATAGAGAGTGGCCCTTAACTTGACGACCTATACAGATGTGCCTCTTCACGCCGCTTAAAGAACATAACATACGTAAATTGCAAACAAACATATAAACAAGAGACACCGGTAGCGATCTGTTTCAGGCAACTTTTGTTGGATAGCGAATTTAGGAATAAATTGTAAAGGTAAAAGTACAATTTAAGAATAAAAATAGAACTGAATAAGTAAAGTTTAATTTTTACATCTACTTATGAGTACAGTCAGTACTGAGCAAATCTAGGCAAAACTATTACCTGAATAGAATCCACTTAATTAGTTCCCGCGGAGGAAATGCGCTATCTACGAGTCTATTGTTCGTTTGCTCCCGTGATTTTTGTCCGGAACATTCCACGGTAGGGTGAATATATTGGGATATACCTATATTTGAGGAGTCAGCCTTTTATGAAATCTCGCGAGAATAAAAATAAATAAATAAATATCTTCTTACACATTTTATTCATATTTTTCATTTTTGTAAAACAGTAGAATATTGTTAACGGCTTGATTATCAAAATAATATAGTGTTGATATTGAGCCGTTATTACGTGTGTTTTTAGTGTATAATGGTGGATTTTATGCTGTACGTGTTTCGAGTACCATTCGACGTTCTGCTGTTGTAAAATACAAAAAGTAATCTTATATTATGAATAAGGTACTTACTGAACTTTTTATTGCTGTTCGACCCTCTAAATGTGAGTTTTGGTCTTAACTCTAAAAATAGATGGGCTATCTAAAACAGTATTCATCCATATTTAGTCTTAAGAAGGCACCTGACCCTAATCAATTCGGCCAATCCGCTAACCCCGCTCCCGCTTTCGCTCGAGTGAAGGATAGCGATATTCACTTTCCAAAGGACAGACAGAGATCGAGCGCGTTCTCGAAAATTTAACGTAAGCAACAAAATAAAAACTATGAATTAAAGACGAACTATAATGATTATGAAAAAAGTATGTTGAGTAAATGTAGGTTTTATCAATGCCTTTTTAGATATTAAAAAATATTAAAGAAAATACAGCAAACTTAAAAGATCTAAGTTAAAATGTGATTAAAACAAGGTTTTTTGTAATAAAAAAACTATCGAGCATTTTTTCAGTAATCGTGTTTTCATCTTGAGCATTTAATCTTCATAAACTGAAGTTACTTGTATAAAAAATCAGTTTCCTAGACCTTATAGATTTTCAGATTTAGTTCAGTAAAGGTAGTCAAGTTAGGGTCAGGTGACGTCTTAAGGAAATATGTTGCAAATTGTATGGTAGATAAAGAGTGGCTGTGAGTTTCATTGCCAGGTTCTTTCTTACAGGCTCTACCTATTGCTTTGCGAATCTGGCAGTAAATCTAAATATAAAAGCAATCATATTTTTATTTTTAAAGCTTGCTGACGTTCATAAGCGTCATTTAATGACCGAAGTTTTGATTTGAGTATAATCATTTTTCAGTTCAAATTACTTAGTAGTTCTTTAGAAATTTATAATATTAGTATCGAAGTACAGACTATAAAAATGATTGCTATCCACATTTCTCACAGTAATGTGGTCTCCCTACTGGTGCTAGGTACGACTAGACAAAAGACACATTTAGGTTCATCCGTGCGCTCTGGATAAAGCAAAAAAACCTGGTGACTTTTGAAGTTATTAATGTACTCGTATTGTTCTAGTTTATATCATAATTAGGCTCTGTTTTAATTAATAATACATCTCCAGGGCCCAAGTTATCATTCCCTACACGCGGTGCACATGCGGAGTCATAAATACCTAAAGTGCCTGGAAGCGGCAATTAACTACGAGTATTACGTGGAACTAACAGTAAATGAAGAGGAACATCACCTGTGAGCTCTTGCAAGAGGGCCAAAACCTCGAGGAACAAAATAAAAGACAGGTTTCATAAGTTTATAAAAATACGTCTCGAGAAATCGAGGTCCAGCGGTCTCAACTCCACCAGGATCTCATGGAGACATGGAGGGTGCGACTTGAGCAACCAAAGTGGGGAACCACCGTCCTTACAGAGGCAGGCTAGGCAGGTTTAAAAATTTATTAAATTATTGTGATTAATTTAAAAACAACGAAACTCCGAAACTAATATTTGCTGAACGTACATTTATTTGACCCGGCCCAGGGATGGAACCTAGGACCTCTGATCAAACATTCTCTTGCAGGTTGTACGTTCAATCGACTACGCCACCGAAGCAGTATGACGTCACAACACAGTTATCTAACTGTTTATCCTGTACTCTCAATTTTATTGATGATTCTAATTAGCCAACTTTTGTAATAATTGTGTGAATTTCAATCAGTTCAGTGAATATAACCAATCGCTTTCTTCCGCGTAACAAGTAATTTCTATTCATAATGACAATGTTTGTCGAAGTCTATAATTAACTTAAGCAAGTTATGGCGTGGTGTAGAGGCTTTTTATCTGTTGCATGATGTTTATGAGAACGGGAATTGTTTTCACACTCACCGTCTTTTGAGTAATTCGTGAAACTGCCGGAATAGAGTGGTTTCAACGTTGCCAAAAAACTTTGTTTAAAAATTACCCGCTATGACTCAGAAATTCAGTGGCATACCTATTTGCCGGGCGCCACTGGACATTCCCTCTGCTAGTAACCAGAGACGCCCGGCAACGGACGTTAGAGCGACCGTGGCCTTGGGCCGCGGAAATAAAAAAAAAAAAAAGTGGCATACCTATGTAGTCTTCGGTGGCTTAGCGGTAACTATAGCGTTCTCAGTTCTTAGAGGATATTGATTTTTGCGATTTTTAACAGTTACAAAAAAGAATATCCTCTTCACTAACCATTATACGAGTACCTATAGGACAATGTGAATTTTTTTGATATGTTTCAATATTTGTATGATCCACAAATGTTTGTTTCGGGGTTTGGGTGTTTTCTATGTACTCTTTATATTATGTATGTATTTAGAAATACATGGGGCACACTAAAAGTTTTGCACTTCTAGCTAATCGGAACTATTTGAATTTAGAATGTTATATTTTTTTAAACGTTGCAACCTTCTTAGTAATAAAAAAAAACAATTGGCGGGAAATCATTTGTCAATTGTTTTTTTATCATAGGTACATCAAAGTTCTACGTATGCAACGAAAATGGAATTAAGTCGAAAATATTTTAGAGCGATGATTTTTTATGATTTTAAAAGTTCTCTCTCTCCGCAAGACTCTGCCGCTCGTCTTCAAAGTGCTTTTAGAGAGAAGCACCTTGTTTGAGCACCGTGATTCGATGGTTTGCTGAATTTGAGAGAGGTCGAGTTTCTTTACATGACGAATTTCGTGAAGGGAGGCCTTCAACTGCCGTCAACGAAAATAATGTGGCTACTGTTAAGCAGTTAATTGAAGAAAACCCGCGGATTACCTATGAGACAATTCGAGGACTATTGGAGATTGGTGTGAGTCAAATCCAGAAAATTTACACGAAGAATTGAAAGTTCGGAAACTTTGTTGTCGTTGAATCCCTCATGAACTGACAGCGGAGCAGAAGCGGGCTCGCGTGGAATGGTGCTCACAGATGCTACTGAAGTACGACCACGGACATTCTAATGCTGTTTATGACATCGTCACAGGAGACGAAACGTGGATTTATTGTTTTGAACCCGAAAAAAAACAGCAATCTTGTGAATGGGTGTTTGAAGATGAGAACAAGCCAACAAAAGTGAGCCAGGCGAGAAACGTTGGTAAAAAAATGATCGCGTTTTTTTTCTCAGCTACGGGTCCCATCTGTACAATTCCACTTGAATATCAAAAGAGTGTTAATGCCGAGTGGTATTCTACCATTTGTTTACCCAGGGTGTTAGAAAAAGTTCGCGAAAAACGACCCAAAAGCCGCGTTCTCCTATATCATGACAACGCTTCTTCACACACGGCCAACAAAACAAAGTCATTTTTAGCTTCCGAAAAAGTACAACTCGTCACCCATCCTGCGTATAGCCCCGACCTAGCACCCTGTGATTTCTGTATTTTCCCCAAAATCAAAGATTTGATGAGAGGTTTCACTTTTACCAACTTCGAAGAGGCAGTGATAGCGTTCAATCAGCACGTAGAAAACATGCTTTCAGATCTGTGGTCCTCCTGTTTTAAAAAATGGTTCGTTCGCATGAAAAAATGTTTAAAATGTAAAGGAGAGTATCTTGAAAAGCAATAAACTTAATATTTTGGTTTTAACATGTTGTTTTTTTAAGTTACGCAAAACTGATAGTGTGACCTACGTATACAAGTATGTTTATCAGTTGTCTAGATCCCATAGCACAATCTTATAGCTTAGTTTGGGCTAGATGACGTAGTGTGAGAATGTCCAAAATATTTATTATTATTATGAGTAAATTTTGTACCGATATACATAGAGCATGAAGTGAGTACTTCAATTACCAAGTTGTTAATTAAGGAAATCAATTACCAAGTTTATAGATAGTCCATTTCCTTAATTAATTAAGGAATTGGAGAGTATATATCAATAATTTTCATTCGAGTTTGTTCAACGGTTTCGGTGTCATTAAAGTACAAACACTTTTACAATATACTTACATCATCACACACTTAGTGTAACTAAGTTACTATCACAAAAACAAAAGTTTTGAACTGGATCTGATACGGCGTTAACGTTGAATAAATAGGTACCTAATTGCTTTAAATAATAATTTTAGCAAAAAAAAATTACTCCGAAATACCAGGATGGGATCTAATTGAAATTACATACACAAAAACCTTCCTCGATAACCAGTCTATCCATTGGTGAAAACCGCATCAAAATCCGTACCGTAGTTTTAAAGATGCACTCATAAGGAACGGGCGACTTTGTTTTATATTATGTTATGATAATAGTAAAAACATAATACAGTCTAATTGAGAATCTCCTCTTTTTTTGAAGAAGGTTAAAAACTTAAACCCATCTCTCTCGAATATCATTCAAGGCCGAATTGTATGTGTTTGACTTACGTACAGATGAAATATACTACAAAGGCAACAATGAGATGTGTTATAGTTTATCGTCGCCATTGCTCGTGGCAGAAGCAATTTGTCGGCAGGTGTTGGATTACAAAAACGAAATATTACAGCGTAAGGCGACAAAGTACCTACCTACGTCACTTCCTTTCATTTCTAAGGAAAAAACCCCGACGATGTACTAAATTACATTATGACTCCATATTTTGTATGAGAAATTCGGAAGCGTCTCTCCTCTTCATATTACAAAAGTTTATTTCTTTATTTGTTTGGACCAATTTTTATGAAATTTGGTATAAATATAGACTTAAATCATGGATTTCTTATACAATGTGTTCCGAATAGAGGGAAAGTATATTGTATTTAGAAAAAAATACTGAAAGGAGAGAAATTTTATTTAAAAAAAATACACGTCAAAAATTGACACAACAACCGACTTCAAATTACCGAAATGGGACCAAACTGAAATGGGACCTACTTGGAAAGTAGTACCTTTACCCAGTCCGGAGATATGTCCCAAGGTGTGGAGGACGGGGAAACTGGTCCTGATCCGTAAGGCGGGGCGGCCGGTGGACTCACCGTCCGGATACCGGCCGATCGTGTTGCTGGACGAGGTGTGTAAGCTCTTTGAGCGAATTATCGCGGAACGCCTCGTCGAGCATCTCACGAGTGTGGGGCCAGACCTGGCGGATAACCAGTTCGGTTTCCGTCGGGGACGCTCCACCGTGAGCGCGATCATGCGCGTGAAGAGCCTGACGGAGGAAGCAGTCTCGCAGGGCAAGGTGGTGGTGGCGGTGTCTCTTGACATCGCCAACGCGTTCAACACCTAGCCATGGAGCTGCGTTAGGGAGGCGCTCGTGTATCACGAAACGCCTCTCTACCTCCGTCGTATTGTCGGGGCCTATCTCTCGGAGAGGGCCATAGCTTTCCCCAGCTGGCCCGGGCCAGCTTGGCGAGATGTGTCGTGCGGTGTTCCGCAGGGGTCGGTCCTGGGGCCGCTTCTGTGGAACATCGGCTACGACTGGGTGCTGCGGGGTGCGTTGCCTAGGGGTGTCGGCGTAACGTGCTACGCCGACGATACCCTCATCACGGCGCGGGGTGCAACGTACCAGGAGGCAGCACTCAAGGTCACGACGGGTGTTGCTCGAGTCGTGGGTCGGATACGGCAGCTGGGACTGGAGGTGGCCTTGCACAAGTCTGAGGTTCTGTGTTTTCACAGACCTCGGAACGGTCCACCAGAAGGTTCCAGCATAAATGTGGGAGGCGTTAGCATCGGCATCAAGCCCTCGATGAAGTACCTAGGGATGGTACTTGATAGCCGATGGAACTTCGGACCACATTTCCGAAGTTTGGTCCCCAAGGTGACGCAGGCATCGGTCGCGCTTTCGCGATTGATGCCCAACCTAAAGGGACCCAACGCCTCCTGCAGGAGACTGTACCTGGGGATCGTGCGGAGTATGGCCCTATACGGGGCTCCCGTATGGGCGGATAGGTTGGCGGTCAAGGGGAACGTGACTCTGTTAAACAGACCACTTCGAACCTTGGCCGTCAGAACCGTACGGGGGTACCGCACGATCTCCGGAGAGGCTGCATGTCTCCTAGCCGGGACCCCTCCATGGGACCTGGAAGCGAGAGCCCTTGCGTCATTGTTCCAATGGCGCAAGGAGGCGCTGGAGCGGGACCACAGGCCTGTGTCTCGAGAAATCGAGGACCAGCGGTCCCAACTCCGCCAGGATCTCATGGAGTCATGGAGGGTGCGACTTGAGCAACCCAAGGGGGGTGCCATCTTCATCGCGGTGGTGAGACCGATCATGGACGATTGGTTGCAGAGGCAGCATGGTGACCTCACGTACCGTGCGACGCAGATCGTTGCCGGGCATCGATGCTTCGGTAGCTATCTGTTTCGCATGCATCGTGAGGTCACACCCCGGTGTCAACACTGCGAGGTTTCCGACGACGACACCGCACTCCACACGTTGGTGGAGTGCTCAGCGTGGGCGAGTCAGCGCCGGGACCTCGTAGTGGGTCTGGGCGTGGATACCCTCTCGCTGGGGACCATGCTTCAAGCCATGGTATCCAGCGGGAGTAGGTGGAATGCGGCCGTGTCCTTCTGCGAGCAAGTCATGCTCGCGAAGGAGGCGGCCGGGAGGGAGAGGGAGCGTACCCTCCCCGCCGAGTTCCGTAGTCGGCGGCCAGGCCGCCCCAGACTACGCGACTATGCCCAAGACTATCGTCCTCCATGATCGGGGCCTGAGGAGGGCGGGATCGCCACCCACCGTCCTTACAGAAGCAGGCTAGAATGGTTGCGTGTTGCGGGGCCTTTGCCCCATAGCACGCAACCAGATTCACTCACTGACGCGGGATAAAACCCGACCCCAATGACGCGGGATTCTCGTCCCGACCAAACACCCGCAGAGACCACAGAGGTGGTCAAAGTCCGCCGGGCACCACTGGACATACCCTCTGCTAGTAACCAGAGACGCCCAGCAACGGACGTTAGAGCGGCCGCGGCCTTGGGCCGCGGAATTAAAAAAAAAAAAAAAAAAAAGGAGATATGAGATAACAAACATAAAAAAACACAAAAAAGAAACGTACCTACTCGAATCGAGAACCTTTTTTGGAAGTCAGTTCAAAAGCATCAAAATACATGAACAAAGTCTAGGTTCCTTTGGGTTAAGCTGGTGTAAACAGCATAAGTGAAAACCGCACGAAAATATCTTAGGATATATATACAGACATTCAAAATAATAGACAACAATGAAAGAAATTGAAATGATTCTGAAATATGTAAAAAAAACTATTGGAAGAAGGTTGCCCCTATTTTTTATAAAGGGACAATAATTATGTTCTTTAAAGCCCCTACAGAATATTATAAGCCTAATTAAGTACAACCTGGTTTAAATCACATAAATTTAAAAAATTAGGTGCATAGGATTACTTCTCTGTAAAGTAGCTGTACCTGTGTTCCCAGAAGAGAACTTTTTAAGTCCATAAGAGCCCAATGCTTATTAAGTAGCCCAGTTTTATGGCGAGCACTGTCAAAAGTTTCCAGTGCCATTAATTCCTCTGAGACATTGGATTAATGTCTCTGCTAATTAAATAATAAAAAAGAAAGATATTTGGCAATTAGAAACAATATACTTACGTTAACTTTTTTGGAAAAAGTTTGTAATTTATTTGAGCTTGAATTATGGGCCGATAAATTAATAAGCTTTGGGAATTAAGTAGGTATTTCAGGAAACACATTTTTATCTTTTTCGAGATTCGTTTACAGTGAAATTTATTTAATACATTGTGTCATCATTCACCGAGCCTTTTCCCAACTCAGTTGGGGTCGGCTTTCCAGTCTAACTGCAATTCGGCTGAACTTCGATATTTTCCGTGAATCGACTGCCATCTGACCTCCACAAACCATGGGCGATATCGAAGTTCTGTAGTTAGACTGGTCGGATATTTGATTTTTGATTTCATTCGGATTTGAGCTCCAACTACCCCTAACGACTGCCATAGATGTTCGTATGACAACCGGGACCGACGGCTTAACGTGCTCTCCGAGGCACGGAGGGGTCTCAGTGTCTTAAGAAATGGTCACCCATCCTAAGACTGGCCTGACTAGATGTTGCTTAACCTTTGCAATGTGTTAACATTGTCGGTTACCACTAGACTACGAGCCCCTCATACATTGTGTACTGGGTACTATTTACCCGACTTCTACGCACCCGAAGAGAAGGTTATGTTAGGCTTCTTTTAAGGCATTTTTCCGAGTGTTTACCTGGGGCGGCCGGCAATGGAAGTATGGGCGGCCGATGCCATGAATCGCGGAGTAAAAAAAACCTGCCAAGTGCGAGTCGCACGGCACGAGGCACGCATAGAATAGGGTTCCGTAGTCACCCATATTACCATCTATACTCCTGAACAAACGAATATATATCATATACTCCTGAAGTTGTCTATTCCGTTATAGTTTTCCTTCAAAGTTCATTAAATAGACTACCATCGTAAATATTTTCAGATTATTAAAGTTGAATATCTAGCAAACGAACACTTAAATCAAAAAATCGGTTTAACTACCCCCCAATGTTTATAAAAATACCTATCTAATGATAACCCACACTCCGGGGTAGATGCAAGAAAAAAAAACGAATTCTGCTTACGTGTAGAAAAAATTAAAAAGTAAAAATTATTTTTCATAATTTTCTTTTAACACTTTGTCAAGGTAGTAAATACACATATACGTAGGTCACGCTATAAGATTTGCGTAACTTAAAAAAACAACATGTTAAAACCAAAATATTATATTTATTGCTTTTCAAAATACTCTCCTTTACATTTTAAATATTTTTTCAGGCGATCGAACCATTTTTTAAAACAGGAGGACCACAGATCTGAAGGCTTGTTTTCTACATACTGATTGAACGCTATCACTGCCTCTTCGGAGTTGGTAAAAGTGAAACCTCTCATCAAATCTTTGATTTTGGGGAAAATACAGAAATCACAGGGTGCCGGTGTGCAGGGTGCAGGGTCGGGGCTATGCGCAGTATGGGTGACGAGTTGTACTTTTTCGGAAGCTAAAAATGACTTTGTTTTGTTGGCCGTGTGTGAAGAAGCGTTGTCATGATGTAGGAGAACGCGGCTTTTGGGTCGTCTTTCGCGAACTTTTTTTAACATCCTGGTTAAACAAATGGTAGAATACCACTCGGCATTAACACTCTTTTGATCTTCAAGTGGAATTGTACAGATGGGACCCGTAGCTGAGAAAAAAAACGCGATCATTTTTTTACCAACTTTTCTCGCGTGCCTCACTTTTGTTGGCTTGTTCTCATTTTCAAACACCCATTCACAAGATTGCTGTTTTTTTTCGGGTTCAAAACAATAAATCCACGTTTCGTCTCCTGTGACAATGTCATAAACAGCATTAGAATGTCCGTGGTCGTACTTCAGTAGCATCTGTGAGTACCATTCCACGCGAGCCCGCTTCTGCTCCGCTGTCAGTTCATGAGGGATCCAACGACAACAAAGTTTCCGAACTTTCAATTCTTCCTGTAAAATTTTCTGGATTTGACTCATACCAATCCCCAATAGTCCTCGAATTGTCTCATAGGTAATCCGCGGGTTTTCTTCAATTAACCGCTTAACAGTAGCCACATTATTTTCGTTGACGGCAGTTGAAGGCCGCCCTTCACGAAATTCGTCATGTAAAGAAACTCGACCTCTCTCAAATTCAGCAAACCATCGCCTCACGGTGCTCAAACAAGGTGCTTCTGTCCCAAAAGCATTTTGAAGACAAACGGCACAGTCTTGCGGAGAGAGAGAACTTTTAAAATCATAAAAAATCATCGCTCTAAAATCTTTTCGACTTAATTCCATTTTCGTTGCATACGTAGAACTTTGATGTGTGATAAAAAACAATTGACAAATGATTTCCCGCCAATTTTTTTTTTTTATTACTAAGAAGGTTGCAACGTTTAAAAAAATATAACATTCGAAATTCAAATAGTTCCGATTAGCTAGAAGTGCAAAGCTTTTAATGTGCCCCATGTACATGCAAAGTTTCATGTTTCACTTACCGTTTAGGAGGAAAGCCGAAGACAGATGGAAGGACAGACATGTAGAAACTTTAAGGGTTCCGATTCTTCTTGTGGCCAATCTGGTGGAAGAGTTTTATTCAGGTAGCCTTAGTAGGCCAGTGATTCTGGATTTACCTAACGACCGTAGATTAGCCGTGATCAACGTTTAATTTCCCTCTATATGTCTGACTCTATTTTTGGTCACCAATCCATTTAGCTTTAGACCGAAGGTTCACACTTAGCAAAATCGAATTAAATCCAAATTGAAATGGGACCACCTGGTAAGTACTTAGAGGCTTTTAATTAAAAATAATCAAAATCGGTTCATACAGCTAAAGATATGAGATACCTAACAAACATAAGAAAAAAAAAACGTACAAACGAATTGAGAACCGCCTCCTTTTTTGGAAGTCGGTTGAAAACCTCTGTCCACCATCTCAATATATTCAAACAAAAAACATTCATCACTTGGGTATATGAACAAAATGCCTTAGTGGATGCTTAATTAAGAAATGTTGAAGTGTTTTGATGGTGGCACATTAATTTCATCTTGTTTTTCTGCTTTCGCGACCAATTATCTCGGCAAGCTCTTGGGGAGCCTCCTTTTGAGTTAAAATTTTATTCTTCTACACCAATTATACTTCGCTCAGCGATCAACAACTACTACTATTTGTTTTAGAACTCGATTCGAAAAACACACATTTATAGACTTCGCTCTTCCTACTTGACACATATGAATTTTTGAATAATCCAATCGAAATTTGCCTTTTTTACCCATGAATCCCCATTATTTTTATAGTAAATATCTGTTAAGTCGGCTAGAGAATTAACAAGGTTCTCTATGACTGACATACGCAAAATTATTAAGTTTCATACACAATATGCGCTTTGCTTTCGTATCAACTTTGTAACATTGGGGTTTATAGAGACATTACTAAACGCTTAATCGATGCTTTTCAGGACCAGAAGGCTGGCTATTTTCTGGCCTAAAGAATAAGTATCGCTATCCAACGTGGCAACACAGCCAGCATTCTGGGAACCTTCCCAGTCGGCAATGACACAGAGGATTTTTTAAACAATATTTCTTAATGTAAATATTTTTAGTATATTATTATGTATATTGTAATTCTTATTGTAAATGAAAATGATTTACCTTGTAACTATTGTTACAAGTATAAACTGAATCTTGTAATCTTTTTCGTGTTCAGTCACAAGTATGATATTATGTATGTATATTGGTACTGCTATGGGCGTCTTATCTATGTTAATAACATTTAATTCTAGTATATTATATTTACGAAATATATTTAAAAAATGGGAGTATAATAAGAATTACAATATACATAATTATATACTAAAAATATTTACATTAAAAAATAACATAACATAACATAGCATCACGCCTTTTTCCCCGAAGAGGTAGGCAGAGGTGTGCAAACACACCCACATCTCGCCAGCTATGTTAGGTCCCATGTAATAGGGGGCGAGCCTATTGCCATTTGCTGGGCACAAGTTCCAGACTCTGGGATAATTATCTGGGTAAAATTCTAAAGAGAATTATACATTATCCACCAGACCCGGGAATCGAACCCGAGACCTCGAGTGTGGCAGTCCGTACATAGTACCAATGTGCCACCGAGGTAGTCTGTCTGGTAGTCATTAAAAAATATCGTTTAAAAAATCCTCCGCGTCATTGCCAACTGGGAAGGTTCCCAGAATGCTGGCTGTGTTGCCACGTTGGATGGCGATACTTATTCTTTGGGCCAGAAAATAGCCAGTCTTGTGGTCCTGAGAAGCATCGATTAAGCGTTTAGCAATGTCTCTATAAAGGCGACGAGCACTCGGACCCCATGACCCCAGTGTCTCAACCCCAAACGGCTCAAATATGTAATCACCTGCTAGGTTAGCATATTTACGCCGTTTGAGGCCTTCAGCCGATGCAGCAGCAGCGCCGGCACATCCGGATGTGCTTGGAAGGTGTGAAGGTGCTAAGGTGTCAACGCATGTAGCGTCCCACACCAAAGGCCTTCCCATCTTCCACGGTAGCAACGACATACCGTCCGGTCTCTTTCCATCGCTTCGTGCTAAACCATTTGCTTCTGCTACAAGAAAGGCCATGGTATCCCAGATTATCGACGGTTACTCCACAGGTGCAATGATGCGGAGATACACAAGGTGTACCCAGCCGAAGGCAAGTGGCAATGCGGAAGGTTGTGTCGTCCAACATTGTACCGATATTGGGCGATGGGAGCGCCTGGATCCATATCCCTGACTCCCATTCTCCAACAGCTAGTAGGCGTGCACGCTCTGAAATATTGTCAGAAGTGTCAATTAGTGTATTAATTCTCAATTTACAGAGCGGCGAATCCCACAGTCGCTGTGAGCCTAGGCGTGAGGGCAGGTTAGTGTCGGGACAAGACATCCTCCAAGCATTTATGGCATCGGTTTTGCATCGCCTCTCGGAATCAATCAGTGTATTTAACAAAATTTTCCTGACTAATTCTTCGGTGCTATGGACCGACGACAGAAATGCTGGCAGCCTGACATCCGTGACTCTGCGAATACCTACCCCGCCCAAGCGAACTGGAAGAGACGCTTGGACCCGGGCTCGGCCATTAATATTTACATTTATAATTTTACACAAAGAATTTTGTATTAAGTTGTCTAGTCTGCCCAAAATTTCTACATTTTTCCAAAATTGTCCTGAACGGAGGGCATGTGTAAATTTGGGTACAAAAAGAAAAAAACGAAGAATAGTGAAAGCTGAATGAATACTGACATTACATAGACTATCAATAACCTGATCAAAATTTTGAATTTTTTCCTCGATAAAAGTGGAATAGCCATCTTCTAAAATCGGGGACCCCAGGAGGCGTAGGGAAGTTTTGTCTAAAACTTTTATGTTGGGGGCCAAACAGTTAAATTTAGATATTGTTGTTAATTTATCTGTGTTTTCACATATAAAATACATAGCATCACGCCTTTTTCCCTGAAGGGGTAGGCAGAGCAATTTTATCCAGATAATTATCCCAGAGTCTGAGAACTTGTGCCCGGTAGATGGCAATAGGCTCGCCCCGTCTACATGGGACCTAACATAGCTGGCGAGATGTGGGTGTGTTTGCACACATATAAAATACTCACATTTATTCGGGTTCAGTTCTAAGCCAATTGACTGAAAATTGTTCTTTATGAGAGCTAAATCTTGTAAAACTGTCTCTACTTTTCCCCCTAAAGTCCCGTCATCTAGGTACCAAATGTTGATTTTTGATTAAATTTTTTGAATTATTGGGTTAATGGCCAAACTGAAGATGACTGGTCCCAACGGATCACCTTGCTGACATCCAACGGCTGAATTCAAAAGGTGGTCTTTATAAATTAATTTTGTTTGCTGACTATAGCATTGCCAAAGGAAGTTAAAAATTTTGGGGGTTTCTAATTTAGCCTGTGTCAGCAAGGTGTCCCTGTTTACTGAATTGAAGGCGTTTTTCAGGTCAACTTTCAAGATGACCTCTCCATCTTCGCTAATGTCAAGGTATGTTGCAAGCTCATGGATTGCGGCCTCACAACCTCCTTTTGAACAAAAACCTAATTGAAAGGGCTGAAATTTGGTAGTAAGCTCTTTACTATAAAAACGACAACAAATTTTGGCTGCCAAACGCCGCAAAGTGCTGCCTACGGCAATGGGACGAATGCCACCATCCTTTTTGTGCAGGGCACATAAATTGGACCCATACAAAATATCTGTGATGCCGCTGTCCACATTGCCTGAGAGCGTAATGTTGTATTTTTTGTTCATAAAGTCATAGGCTGTTTTCAACGTTTGCTGCGTAAAACGGGGCGCCGTCTGGTTCGTCGGGCAGTGTTGCCCGATGGAGCCGCATTGGATATGTTGTGGCGACTTTTTCACCAGTTCTACTACTCAACTGTTTATAGGTTTTATCTATAAATAGTATAAATTCGTGTGGGACCGGTTTGGAATAGTTTTACTTTTAAGGACATTTCGTTTCCCGACTAATAAAAATAAACAGGCCACTGACTGGTGTTGTCGATATTCCATTTCAACTGTTTAAATTCCAGTTGAAATTGGGATAATCTATTGGCAACATTAAATCTCATGAGGTGAGCTGTGATTGGACGCCGGGCGGCGCGTCGGCCATTGGACTTTGAGACAACCATCTTTACATTCTCACAAGTGAACTGACCCGCACGGGTTATTTCTATTACCATTAATATTAACATTTCAACGTTTGGGTACGAGGGCACTGTGTGTGACACACGTGTCACGTCTGATTTTGTCCTACCAAATCTAAACAGGAGTTTGCCTGATTTTGACCAGGTTTGGCTAGGGACCGACCTGCATGATACGCATGCCTGATGTGCATGTGTCAGCCGGATTTAATCGGGTGAAGCTTGGATATTCGCCTCCGAAAGGAGGCTTACGGTACTACCATACTACCTGGGTGAGAACCCAGCTTCCTTCTGCCTGGAGTGGGCAGAGACCGGAACAGGGACGGTGTCTGCCGGCTTGCAGGAGTGGCGTATTCCACCGGGAAAGTATCCTATAAAATCCCTTAACCTATTACCCTTAATTACCACAGTTTCTTCATAAAGATACTCTATCGTTACCGACCAAGCGCACCAACCATATACCCTGTATTACTGAACAACATAGCACCTAGAATAGACCTAAATTGTATCCTAGGCTAAAAGTACATTAAATCCTTGTCGAGGGTAACCCTCAGTTCCCCTATATGATCTTAAAGGTTCTTGCAATAAAAATATAGTGGCTTAAATGAATACTTTATTTCTATCCTTGACATCCTAACATCAAAAATTATAAACATTACAAGAGCATTAGGTTGACTAGAGCTGTTAGCTCCCTCAGAAGTGCATAACCAGCTTCCCCAGCGCTCAGAAACAACAGATCCTTAGGGTGCTGTGGTGTCAGACCGTCAAGTCCACCAGCTGATCCAAAACGAAAGGAGTCAACAGCTGTGCGCACATCCTTGGCAGTAGTTTCAAGATTTTCTGTATCGTTGTTCGGAGGATCAGGCAAAGAGAGGTCAGTTGCGGATGGTGGGTGCTTACTCTGCAAGCCCGTCAAGGTTTCTGCAGAATAAGGAGCCAGCACGTCGCTACTAAAAAGTAGTCTTGCCGCCCCACTGATGTCACCCTCCCTTACTTTATTCTCTACAAGTTTTAATTTCTTAGCCTGGGAATAATCAGGGGCCGGAGTGTGGATTGAATTTGAATTTAAAATGCTAAAATTGTTTGTACAATTTTCTTTGATTTGGATCGTTAAAGATGTCAACGGCCTTTTCTTTACGAAATTGAATCGATAATTGGTAAATTCATCAGTGTTGCCAACATTTTTTAATTTGGTAAGTAAGATGTTAAAAACTTATTAAAATTATAATAGCATTATTTTTCGCAGAGTTTAAAAAAGACAACAAAACGTCGACAATTGTTTCGCCTCTAAACGAGGCATTATCAAGACTGTCTCAACGAGAACAGCTCTCTCAAGCGGGCTGTTCTGCGAAAAATAATGCTATTATAATTTTAATAAGTTTTTAACATCTTACTTACCATTACTTTGTCATGGATTTTCGCCAGGTAACGCTTGTTTCTATCCAATATTTTTTAAATTGTCACGTATTTACAACATAATAAACAGTTGGGTAATTTAAAACGCGTGGGTTTTTGTGAGGTCTACCAGCGACATGATAGCAAAACCCGGACGGTCTTGTAATCGATGAGTCATTGATCTTATTCAGGTTGATAACCCTGGCCTGATACAAAACCTAATAACACTTACCTTGTTTATTACATATATAGCTTTTATAGATATAAAAGATAACTTCCATAAATTACAACTGACTTTATATTACATGTTGGCTACAATTTGGGGTAAAATTTTTTTTAGTTAAGTTTCCTTGGTCGATAACTCTGGTCGTTACCCCACTAATGAAAATGCGCTCTATAGTGAAGCTAGAAGATAAAAGCTAGACGTAAGTTCTCTGAATGAAAACCCAGCCTGCTAAACAGTTTTGGTGGTTCCGTACTCAAATCCAACGAGACAAAGTTATTGTGACGTTCTAAATTCAATTTTTATATTACTGCTTATTTTTTAATTCTAATTTTGAACAAAACACACTATATAGGGGAAAGGTTTACACAAGTATTTTACATGACATAATATTTCCGTAGAGCGTGAATCGATTGCTCCGCGGAATTTTCGTATATTTCCTAGAACCTGGTCTGTCAATCAACCAGGTGTACTGCATGTAGATGAGGATTATTTGTACCCCAAATGGTTCATATTAAGGGCCCTCTTAGCACCCCTGTTATGGTAGTTATGGTAGTATACGGCTATAGAAGAGAAGCTTTTTTAAATAAAGAAAGATCCTTTTGCACAATTTGGTAGGTATTATTTACATATTTTTAAATGAACTCGCACTATAGAGTTCCAGTGGTAAAACACTGACGCTTATAATAGTGCTGGGCCGCTTCTCTCCAAGTCTACTAATTTCCTTTTGTCCCAAATTTTTGTAAAAGCCTCAAATTTTTATACTTGGAGTTCGAAGTATTAATTAAGTATAAAGTAATAAGAAGAAATGAAAATTTGTATATGACGTCTTAATATTGTTTTTCATGTTAGCTCCTATTCACTTACTAAGTTGAACTTTAATTTCGTTTTGTCGTAAAAAGTTAATTATAATTATATATGGAAAAACAAACGCCGCCGTCAAATTAAGTAATGGAAAATAAATGTTCTTTCGGTAGTCCTCCTGCAATGGACTATAAATATTTTCATCTGTTGGGAAGTCATTACCTTGACCTATAATTACTCAAAGAATCAATTTCGTTTATTCAGTTTAGGCACATAAACAGCACATATGAATGTCAAAATATTACAATTTCATGTCAAGCAATATTATTAAAATACAAAATTAAGTACATTAATAAGGTATACCTTTCGTTAACATAATACATGTAATCCTAAAATGGTTTGGCACAATGAATTTGGCATACTTTTTTTGGCATAATTATACTTGGTCATAATTGATTTTTAGCAGCATATGTACTGTGGCATAATTATATTTAGGCACAGATATAAGAATACTGGTCTAATATATTTATGCATAGTTATAATTTGCACAATGTTTTTAGGCATAGTGTACATTCGCCTAATAGTATATTTTACTAAAATTTTATAGGTATAAATTAATGAAATGAATGAAAAATAAAAAAGTTACTTTAACCAGTATTTCCTATATTATATAGTGTCAAAGTAGGTTTAGGTGCGGCGGCCCTAAGCCGCCTTTTAATTATTTTACATAGTTACTTATTCTGCCTTAGATGATTATGACTATATTCATTATAGTTTGATACGTTTATGCCTTTATAAAGCTATGCTTATAAATTTTATGCTTAAAAATGATTATGCTAATTTTATTTAGATTGATTATTAGATTGATTGATTAAGACAAATATGCTAAATTTGTTGTGGATAAAAACATTATGCATAAATATCATTAGCCTAAATTACCATATTTTATGCCAAAATATTTTATGGTTATTTTTTTTATGCAAATGGATAGTGAACCCATAAATAAACCATTTCAAAATGATTCTTTCGCTGGTTCGGTTAGTTGGTTCTACTGAGAAGATACGAGCAAGAAACTCAGGTAGATTATCCATCTATTAGTAGATTATATATCTATTGCACTACATCGTCTAGTGGCCATCGGCTCGTTCAATATAAGTCGCAGAAATGAAATTCTTGTATTTAAACCAGCGTCAGTTCCCTTTTTTTTTTTATTCCGCGTCCTGAGGTCGCGGCCGCACCTACGTCCATCGCCGAGCGCCTCCGGTAGAGACTGGAGAGAATTCCCAGTGGCGCCCGGCGGACCTTGGCCACCTGCGTGGTGATCGGGTGTTACCCCGCATCTTTGGGGTCGGGTTTTATCCCGCATCGGTGAGTGAAGGCGTGCGTGGGGTGTAGCCCCACATCACGCAGCCCTTCTAGCCTGCTTCTGTAAGGACGGTGGGTTGCTCATCCATCGTCCTCAGGCCCCGATCATGGAAGACGATGGTCCTGGGCGTAGTCACGACTGCGGCGCCCACGCCGCAGACTTCGGAACTCAGCGGGGAGGATACGCTCCCTCACCCTACCGGCCGCCTCTCTCGGCTCGCCGGAATACTCTGACTAACTAAGCTACCCAGCCCACAATGAAAGACATCAAAATTGTGATCCATATTTTACGTTACGTCTTTAGGGTGACGAGGAAACTATCTACAGTGAATCTTTCGAATTAGGTATGTCAGTCAACAATGGATGAAAAATCTTTAAAAACTTTAATATCATTCATTGTTTTTAAAAACAAATTTATCTAGAGGGGGACCTTTAGCACCATAGTTTTATTTTAATCTTATAATAAAATTCACCTTGAGATTCTGTGAACAAGAGACGTCGTATTTCCCTTACGAAATTAAAAAAAGAACCTCAAGTACACCCGTCACAAAAGGTTTGTTTGTAAAAAATAATTGCTTTATATACTTACGCCAATTACAAAGACAGCCCCTTCGCAATTCTTTTCATCTGTCATGCAATGACGTCAGCCCTGTAAACTCACACACGCATTGTGTTGTCAGTTATAACGGCCTATTATACCATACGAATATTTGTGTCAAGAACACGACTATTGGGTTTTCCTTTAGATCTTTTAAGGCTGGATGTTGATACGCAGACAAATTGAACGTGGGTGGCCTTATTTAATTTAGTCCTTATTTATCGAATTTTATGGACAAAAACATTCATAGGTGGAGTTTATAGGCATCCTTATATTATTAGTAAGGTTAGCAAGTTTATGAAGTACCTTCCTATACACCGCAAAGGTATTATGTTTGCTGACCTATTTATGCCTGGCATATGCATAATCCGCTGGGTATTATTGTACAGAAATTGTAGAGCTGTTCAAGCAGTTGGACTTTAGATTCTGATTACAGAGTTGTTATTGATTTTCTATTATATAGGTATGTATAGTGTTCGATAACAGCAATAGGATTGCCCCCCTATTGGATAAGGAGCATTGCTAGAGGAAGATAGGATTATTTGGGGTGAATGGCATTCTAATTTTTTGTCCATTAGTGTACGTTACCCACGGAAGTCCGTTAATGTTATATTAATTAACATTAGTAGGTATATCAATATAATCTTCACAATAATTAGTCAGTTAAGAACTTTTTATCGTGCCTCATCCTCTCGGACTTCCCACTACCTACAATATACATCGCATCCTGTATAAGATTATAATGAATGATTTATTATAAATTTCATGGCGTAAAGGTAATAAATACAACCTTGAGTTGTAGGCGCGTGCTCCAAATTTTTTGTTTGTTTGTTTAAAATTATGTTTTTCGCCCCAAGTCACGTAACATATTTGATTTAGCTGCCAAACAATTTGGCATTTATATAAAAAAAATTGGCGGTGCAGTTGTTTTAATCTAGAAATGCTAGGAAAATCGTTATACTTTTTTTTTTAATTCCGCGGCCCTAGACCGCGGCCGCTCTAACGTCCGTTGCCGGGCGTCTCTGGTTACTAGCAGAGGGTATGTCCAGTGGCACCCGGCGGACTTTGACCACCTCTGTGGTCTCTTCGGGTGTTGGGTCGGGACGAGAATCCCGCGTCGTTGGGGAAGGGTTTTATCCCGCGTCAATGAGTGAATCTGGTTGCGTGCTATGGGGCAAAGGCCCCGCAGCACGCAACCCTTCTAGCCTGCTTCTGTAAGGACGGCGGATGGCGATCCCGCCGTCCTCAGGCCCCGATCATGGAGGTCGATAGTCTTGGGCGTAGTCGCGGAGTCTAGGGCGCCCTGGCCGCCGACTACGGAACTCGGCGGGGAGGGTACGCTCCCTCTCCCTCCCGGCCGCCTCCTTCGCGAGCATCACTTGCTCGCAGAAGGACACTGCGCGTTCCACCTACTCCGGCTGGAGACCATGGCTTGAAGCATGGTCTCCAGCGAGAGGGTATCCACGCCCAGACCCACTACGAGGTCCCGGCGCTGACTCGCCCACGCTGAGCACTCCACCAACGTGTGGAGTCCGCACTCCACACGTTGGTGGAGTGCTCAGCGTGTGTCAACTCTGCGAGATTTCCGACGATGACACCGCTGTCATCGTCGGAAATCTCGCAGAGTTGACACCGGGGTGTGACCTCACGATGCATGCGAAACAGATAGCTACCGAAGCATCCATGCCCGGCAACGATCTGCGTCGCACGGTACGTGAGGTCACCATGCTGCCTCTGCAACCAATCGTCCATGATCGGTCTCACCACCGCGATGAAGATGGCACCCCCCTTGGGTTGCTCAAGTCGCACCCTCCATGACTCCATGAGATCCTGGCGGAGTTGGGACCGCTGGTCCTCGATTTCTCGAGACACAGGCCTGTGGTCCCGCTCCAGCGCCTCCTTGCGCCATTGGAACAATGACGCAAGGGCTCTCGCTTCCAGGTCCCATGGAGGGGTCCCGGCTAGGAGACATGCAGCCTCTCCGGAGATCGTGCGGTACCCCCGTACGGTTCTGACGGCCAAGGTTCGAAGTGGTCTGTTTAACAGAGTCAAGTTCCCCTTGACCGCCAACCTATCCGCCCATACGGGAGCCCCGTATAGGGCCATACTCCGCACGATCCCCAGGTACAGTCTCCTGCAGGAGCCGTTGGGTCCCTTTAGGTTGGGCATCAGTCGCGAAAGCGCGACCGATGCCTGCGTCACCTTGGGGACCAAACTTCGGAAATGTGGTCCGAAGTTCCATCGGCTATCAAGTACGATCCCTAGGTACTTCATCGAGGGCTTGATGCCGATGCTAACGCCTCCCACATTTATGCTGGAACCTTCGGGTGGACCGTTCCGAGGTCTGTGAAAACACAGAACCTCGGACTTGTGCAAGGCCACCTCCAGTCCCAGCTGCCGTATCCGACCCACGACTCGAGCAACACCCGTCGTGACCTTGAGTGCTGCCTCCTGGTACGTTGCACCCCGCGCCGTGACGAGGGTATCGTCGGCGTAGCACGTTACGCCGACGCCCCTAGGCAACGCACCCCGCAGCACCCAGTCGTAGCCGATGTTCCACAGAAGCGGCCCCAGGACCGACCCCTGTGGAACACCGCACGACACATCTCGCCGAGCTGGCCCGAGCCAGCTGGGGAAAGCTATGGCCCTCTCCGAGAGATAGGCCTCGACAATACGACGGAGGTAAAGAGGCGTTTCGTGATACACGAGCGCCTCCCTAACGCAGCTCCATGGCAAGGTGTTGAACGCGTTGGCGATGTCAAGAGACACCGCCACCACCACCTTGCCCTGCGAGACTGCTTCCTCCGTCAGGCTGTTCACGCGCATGATCGCGCTCACGGTGGAGCGTTCCCGACGGAAACCGAACTGGTTATCCGCCAGGTCTGGCCCCACACTCGTGAGATGCTCGACGAGGCGTTCCGCGATAATTCGCTCCAAGAGCTTACACACCTCGTCGAGCAACACGATCGGCCGGTATCCGGACGGTGAGTCCACCGGCCGCCCCGCCTTACGGATCAGGACCAGTTTCCCCGTCCTCCACACCTTGAGAAACTGGCCCCTTTCGAGGCATGCGCTAAAGAGCCCCATCAGTCGAGGCCCGAGTTCTCCGAGGGCCAGGACCCATGCACGGCCAGGAATGCCGTCGGGTCCGGGGGCAGTGATTTTCCGGCGTTTAAGCCGGAGTGCTGCCGCACCTAGCTCCCCCACGCTGACTTCGGGTACGTCGTCTTCGCTGGTGCTATCCGCGTCGGGCAGAGACGGAGCCATGCGCGGAGGGACGTGCTCCTCCGCGCTCGTCGGAAACAGGGAGCCCATGACCCGCTCCAGCTGCTGCGGCTGGAGACTCTGGGTCAGTGGGGGCGCCCTAGGTCGGAGTTTCTCCCTGACCTGTAGGTACGGGCACCCCCATGGGTTCTGCTGCAGGGTCTCCAGGAGCTCCTCGCGGGCCGCCGTCTTGGCCCGCTTTATCGTCTCCTGGAGAATACCTTTGGCCTCCCTGTATGCCTGATAAAGCTCCGCCTCTCGGGCTGCCGCGTCGTTTGGGCGGCGATGCCTCCGGCGAAACCTGGTGTACCGGCGGCGGGCGGAGATGCATGCTGCGCGCAGCTCTGCAATCTCCGGCGACCACCAGTACACCTGCTTCCTGGCCGGTCTGGGTGTAACCCTAGGCATCGCCGCATCACAGATTTGCGACATGGCTCTCCTGAACCACTCCGCCTCTGTATCCACATCGGCAGGCCGGTCCGGTGCCGGAATCCAGGCCTGCACGATGGATGCCTCTAGGAAAGCTTCCCGATCAAGATGGTGAAGTGCCCAACGCGGATCTGGGGGATTTGCTACCGGCTGTGGGATGTCAGGTGAGGGGACGACATCGAACCAGATGTACCGATGGTCCGAGTGCGTCTCCTCACCCTCCTCCACGCGCCAGCCTGTAATACGGCGGGCGAAGTCAGGGGATGCGAACGTTACGTCTACGATCGATTCCCCCCCTCGCCGCCAAAAGGTTACAACATTCCCCCGGTTGAAGACCTCCAGACCACGTGTTCTGGTCCAGTCCTCAAGAAGCCTCCCCTTGTCCCTGGTTTCCCGGGAGCCCCACGCCTCACTCCAGGCGTTGAAGTCTCCCAGGAGCAGGACAGGGCGAGGACGGCACGCAGCGAAGACGACGTCGAGCTCAGTGAGCCATAGCTCAAACTGAGACTCGTCAATGTTCGGCGAGATGTAGGCCGACACGACCGCAAACCCTTCAAATTCCGCCGCAACACACCCCCGGCCGCTTGCAATCAATGCAAGGCGCGAGGTGTCCACGGCGGAACCCCCAAAAATGCAACAGGCCGAGCCGTCCTGGTCCACCGGGCTTCCCGGGTGGACATAATACGGCTCGCCAACCACGGCCAAGTTAATGGACCACTGCGCGATGCTCTGGTACAGAAGATCCTGAGCAGCGCGGCAGTGGTTCAAGTTCACCTGCAGGATGCGGACATGGGCGCACATTAATGTACGTCCATGTCAGCATCCCGCTGCGAACCTGGCCGCGCAGAAGCGGCTCCCCCGCTGCCTACAGCGGACGGACGAGGTTTAGGCCTCGAGGCGGTGCAAGTACGGCTGCCGACCCGATGGTCCGCCGTTTTGCCCTCCGCCTCGCATCTATAACAGCGAGGCGGGGCCTCACAGCCATTGGCCTTATGACCGGGCCGGCTGCAGCGGAAGCACCGTTCGCCCACGGTGTCTTCCGCTGTGCACTGCACTCCGACGTGCCCCACCACCATGCACCGGAAACTCCTGGTTTCCCGGGCACGAAGGAGGTGCACCTGCGCCTTTAGGAAGCACCCTACAAGGAGGCTTCGTCCGTCCGCCAATTTAAGTGCCGCCGCGACGGGGCACTGGACGACTGTCATCCCATGACCGGTGGAGCCGAAGGAGATATCTCCAGCTTTCACCTGGTCATGGGGGCAGCCGCCCACCTCCACGACGGCGGAGATTACTTCCTCCGTCGTGGCCGCGTCATCCAGACCCGTGATGCGCAATGCGGTGCATTTGGTAGGTCTGGTGACGCGGACGGCTTCTGCGTCCAGCGCGACCCTAAGTTGAGCCGCTAGGGCGTCCGCTTTGGGACCGCTGGAGGCGCCGGAGACCTCGAGGAGGCGAGCACCGGTGCGGGTGTTTTTACACCGGAGCCCCCCCTGAATATCGAGGGCCGAGAGGTTCACTGAGGCTTTAGCCTGCCTCAGGACATCGGCGTACCCCACACTCTTCTCCACACCTGCCGGCGTCACGGTCAGGACGACGGTGGTGGAGCGAGGAGGGCGGGGCCTCTTCGGCGCCTTCGCCGCGGCGGCTTTGGCCGCTTTCTTTTTGGCCCTCTTGCGCTGCTTTTTGGCACCCACTACTTCTCATCCCTCCCGTCTGGAGGGATGTAAAGAGGCAGCAGGAGCAGCAGCGGGAGTGGCCCTGAAGGCAGCGGGGGTGGCACTCCTCTTGCCCTTCCCCTTGCCCTTCCACGAAATGGCCGCAGCCCCGGCTGGCGTCCGCCTCGCTGGGACAGCGGACGGGGGCAGGGTGGGGTGGCGGCTAGGAGGCCGGCCTCTCGGACGGGGCGCAACGCCGGCGCCAGCAACAGCCGCGTAGGATCACGCGGGCTGCGTCAGCGCAGGGCGGTACGCCCGGTCCTCAAGGACGCCAAGGTGCCTCTCGATCGCCGCCATGAGCTCGGTAAGAGTAGGCGGCACAGGCTGTGGCGGCAATACGGGCGCCGCATTGGGCGCGGTTCTGGGTGCCGTCCTTGATGGCCCAGCCTGCGGGGAAGGCGGCGTGGGTTGGTCCGTCTGGGTCCCGGTAGGCCCCTTGACCAGCTTGGTCAGGTTCGCGACCTCCTGTCGCAGGGCCTCCATCTGTAGCCGGGACGCGGCAAGTTCCGCCTCCAGGCTGGCCACCTGGCCCCGGAGCTTCTGCTCCTCTGCGGGGACGCTCCGCGCTAGGAGCTCATCCAGGGAAGACTGGGCGTGAGTCACTGCCGTCTTCACCACCTGCCTCTTACCCTGCAGATTTTTGGTGCCAACCTTCATGGCTTCTGCAATTCGGGTAAGAGCCAGCATGAGCTCCCGCGCGGCTGGCACCTCCTTGTCCCTGCCACTGGGCAGGAACGGCACTGTAGGGGCGGGGGCTTTAAATACCGGCGATTTTCGGTATTTACCGGACGTCGTAATCGCCAGGTATTTCGTCGAAACCCCCTCCTCGGTCTCGCTGGATGCGGTCCCCCCAGAGCAACTGGTGCTCCGGTCACGCAACGACCCCGCCTTCGGGACCACCTTCTCCCGAGTCCTTTTGACTGGGGTCTTCCACAAGGAAGAACCCTCCGTCTCCATGCTGCTGGGAACGACGTCTGTCCCAGCAGCGGTCGACGCGACCTCCGCGTCGGTTTGGGGCTTTGTTGACCCCACCCAAATACCTGATGGGGGTCGCTGTGACTGGTGCCGGGCCTGAGCCCCGCATCAGTCACAGCCGGGTGTTCGTGGAGGGATTCCTCACCTCCAGTTCCCCGTTGGGTAATCTTATTATTCGTAGTTTGCAAAGCCATTTTTAAATAGTTTAACGTCCTTCGACGGCGACACCCTAGGCGTGACAGCTCCCCTGCACGATTCATCCCCTCACCGGGTGTCAGAGCTTGGGATTGGGTTAATTTTTTATAGAGGTGTTCATCCTCGCGGCCCCGAGGGGCCACCGATCCTGTCAATTCAGGATTACGGCAGGGCCGGGCGGGGGTCTTTACAAGACCGTTCCGCCCGCCCCGTTGGTGATTTTTTAACGAGGTTTTCTTCCTCACGGTTCCGAAGAACCGGCTTCCCGCCTGCTGTCAGGCGGGGTTCGGCCGAACGGTGGTCTCTGTGAGACCGTGTCCGACACCGCTGATGAGCTCAGTGATGTCGGACCCGTCGCCCTGGTGGTTTCTCCGCACAGCAGCACTCTGCTCTGCAGAGTGTTGACGGAGAGACTTGGGCCGCGCTAGGCCCCCGTCGTGGTGGGTCTGCGTTCCTCATGCGAGGCGGCAAGACCCCCACCTTGGCCAGAATTAGCCGTAGTAGCTACAACTCTGTGGTACGTTGCCGCAGAGTTGCAGCCACTGCCGTTGCCCGGGGTGCACCACGTGGAGGAACTGACCAAAGCACCCCAAATCGTTATACTATTATAAATCGGTGTCTACGATGTAGTGAGAGCCATACTGCTATTCTATAATAGTTTTAGGTACCTACCTATTTTAATATAACGAATAAGTAAGCATACGTGGCCTTAGATCCAGTAAGAATTAATAAAATAAAATCAAGGAACACTTGTGCCAAGTTTTGTGAAGATCAGATAAAAACTGTAACTGCTAGCCCGGAACACACATACAGACAGACGGACGAAAGGAAAAATTGTCCAATCTCGAAATGTATATTCGCTTCGCTCACTCGGTCAATAACATGGTTATTCACTTTGAAGATATCTGCTAAAGAAAAAAAAATAAAGACAGACAGACACATATCACGCCCATATCCCCAAACGGTTAGACAGAGGTGCATTACACACCCACAATGTGCCAGTATTTTTGGTCCCACGTAATGGTGGGCAAGCCTATTGCCGTCTCCAGGCACACATACGATGGGTTATGTCCAAAATGGCCAATTGAATTTAATAAAAAGTAGCAGCAAAAAAAAAAAAATTAAATTCGCTGCCTTGCGATGAAATGTTGATGAAAGGCAACAAAATCTTTCGTGCCAGCCGGCACAGCCAAATAAAATCACGCACCAGTCGTCTCGAACTACAATACACTATAATAAAATAATAATAAATACATATGTTGTGCGCGCTCAAGTTTGCATAGACCTTGCCTGTAGTTATTTTATCATATAAGTTCAGGTATTGTCCGCCAGATGTCACTGTTCTTAAGAATATGCCAAATGACGGGAGTCAGAAAATGAGCCTCTTTACAATTCACAGTTTTAGGGATAAGACATATTATCAGATAATCATTATATTAATCGTAATCTGATAGTGGTTTATATCGTTATTTGATGTGATGATTGTGATAAAATATTAAAGAATTATAAGAGTGATAATTTTCATAATAAAAATGCATGTAATTGTCATGAATGATTCTAGATGCAAAGTGGTCACACAAAGAAGGCTCACGTGCAAGGGGAGCAAATGCAGATCAAAGGACGAGGCTGCGCCAGATAAGCTGCAACAGGCTCCAATTTACGCAGGACCAATACATTTACTGACAGAAGTGATGTTATATACCTGTGACTACCAGCGTAACAGATGTGTATTTCTATGTATTATTACAGTTTTATTTGCAGCTAATGTTCAGTTCAGTACAAGATTCACCATCACCATTTCAGCCAGTTGACGCCCATAACTGGGTATAGGTCTACCCCAAAGATCGTCACAATATTCGGTCCTGTGCTATTCGCATCCAGTGGCTGCCCGCGACCTTTACAAGGTCGTCAGTCCACCTTGTACTTGCATCCACTAAGGTCAAGGTTATCACAATGAAATAGATACAAAAGTACTGTATATTTTCTTTTTTTTCGGCTAATATTATATTCCGTATGTTTTATTCTAAAACTTTAATTGTAGGATATTCATTGCAACTCAAACTAATACTCTGTTATTAATGTTATTGACATTTTTAATGCGAGGTATGATCATAGTCGGTGCGGGGATTTCATTTTCATAATATAATATCTCATTTTTATCACGCCTTTTTGATCTACCACATAGATAAGCAATTACACCAACTAGTATAACTAGTCCTACCGCACCGACAGCTATAGCTGCTATTATCCCCGGTCGTAATGTTATATCTTTTGCAGTTTGACGGATTACAAGGATATCTTCGTCATCGTCATCGCCAGTATCAGTATCTGCAGCATCATCCGTACTGTCAGAATCTTCGATATTTGTCCCATTTGATTGGCTATCATTTTCTATAGAAGATAAGACTTTCGTATAAATTGTTTCTACTAAATTGGTCTCACTTCGTATTATCTGAAACCATAATAAGTGTTCTGTTAAATTACATGATATCAAATTAGCATTTGATCAGTGATCTTAGTGCTCATTATGATAATCATGCTCTGTGTATGTATATTATGTACAATCTTATGATTTATACATTGTTTTTCTTTTAATGTATATAATTATATATTTTTTGTGATAACTACTTATGCTACCCAGATTATTGTGTCACCTCATAATCTCCACTACTTTGTAATTTTGACTACATAGGTGATACATAGACGACCTTGTCTATTCGTCTCTTTGTTAGCATAGAAACATTAAAATTTTAGTCAGTTAAACAAAAAAGCTTGATTTTTCTACTTATAACTTAACTTGTTTATAATATACTTACTAGATTGTCATTTTCTAGTGTACGTAGCACTCCATCTTGGGAAAATACTGGCACTATTATCAATATTAACACGAAAATTAACATTTATGTTGCAATTTGAAGTACAAACTTTATAATTTAAGGTGGATTTGATATAAAATTGTATTGAAAATGCTATTTTATGCTGATAATGACATCGTTTCTGTAAAATAATACTTATGCTTTAATATTTTGTGGTGATAATAAGTAGATAGTGTGTAATATAGGAAAATCACCTGGATCTTATTTTTTTAAGTAATATTTTTTTGTAATTTCTACTGAATTACGAACCATAACCAGCATTACATTTAAAACTATATGCATACAGATAATTACGCCTGTATCCCCGAGAGGGTAGGCAGAGGTGCATTACACACTAAAAATTTGTCAAAAGATTTGTTGGTCTCACGTTACAGGGGGTAAGCCTATTACCGTTAGAAGGCACCATCTGCAATAGAAATGCAATAACCATCCCATACCTAAATTCCAATTAATAACTATCCAAACCTATATTCCAACCAATAACTATCGAAACCTATATTGCAACCAATAACCATCCCATCCTAAATTTCAACAGCCACCAGGACCAATGTTACATACTTACAATCGATGTAGTCCTTTTACAGGTGTTCGTTATCTGGAACAGGTCCGGCTGTGAGGCTGCAAGAAAGTCGTATTTTCATAGTAGGTTGACTACCCAACCATATAAAAAGGGCATCGAATTTTTAATAAATGTTGCTACTTTTTCCTTCATTCCGTTGCAATTTCTCTTTTCATCAAATGTGGGTAGCTTTTAAATGTTTTTTTAGTATTGTACTCCTGAAGACTTGTATTATTTAATTTTAATACAAAGTTATGTGTTTTTAACATCAAACATTATCAAAATTTATAGCAATTTCTTTTTTTTTTTTTTTTTTTTTTATATTTAGGTCGACAAATTGACGCCTCCCGCCTGATGGTAAGCTGTGACGACGTCTGGCGATTGTGGGCAACTCTCACAGTACACAGGAATACTATAGAGAGTGACCCTCAACTTGACGACCCAGTAACGCTTCGCTTAAAGAACCCAGGGTTATATGTTGGAGGAAACACGTGCGCGGGCAGGGCGTTCCAAGCCACCATCGTTCGGCAGAGAAACGAACGTTTAAAACGCTCAGTTCTCGCGAAGACGGTTTCCACGGTACGAGAGTGACATCTCTGCCCGGCACGCGTTGTTCGGGATCGGAAGGGAGAGGGTGGGATCAGATTGAAGAGCTCTTCAGAACACTCACCGTGGTAAATACGGTAGAACGCGGCCAAGGAAGCAATTGTTCGGCGCTGAGCTAGCGGCTCAACTTCCCGTTACCTCCGGACAATCTATAATGCGAACAGCGCGTCGCTGCATAGCGTCGAGTGCGTCCAGCAAATACTTCACGGAGCCGTCCCAGAGGTGAGAGCAGTATTCGACGCAGGGTCTAATCTGCGTTTTGTACAGCAGACACCTCTGGTGCGGTGTAAAGAATCGTTGTAATATTTATTATTTTTTAAATAATCTTTTAATCCAAAATGAAATACACACTACACAGTCACGTCGCTATCCGCGAAGGGGTAGACAGAGGCATTTTATACCCCCACTTTTCACCTGTAACTTTACAACTTTAAAAGGGGGGAGGTAATTGCCGTTTCCGAGAACTTTCGATATAATTATAAATTGATACCCGTGGCTATGGTCTAGTAAATCTTAGATACCTACTTATAAAGTAGATGTTTTGATATCAAAAACTAAATTTTTTCAAAATGAAAATTTATTTGACAAACATACAATCACATTTTTTTATTATATGGCGATGACCTAATCAGTTGATAATTCCCATGATATTAGTCCATAAATGAGTCATAATTTTGGTCACTCATTGGATGTTCTTATCTGAGTGCTCAAGGAATGTATTTATCAAGTTTTTTTATCATATTATCTCTTCAATTACTTGAATTTAGAAAACTATTATCAACTAAAAAAATAAACAAAGGTATCCCGTGATATCTCCCTTCTTTTGTTCGAGTTTTGTCGACCGACATTGTATTCAACCAATGATTACGCGCCAAATTTTAGTAATGTGACCACATATTTTGGTTTTATGACAGTCGATAAAAATTCGACGCTGATTGACAGCCCTAGTTGTAGGTCCTTGAGTTTTGTGGCAATATCTATGTACTGGAATGTGTACTACCTGTGAAATACAATAAAAAACATAGGTATAAATGCATTATGATATGTATTTTGATTAAAAACAATGTATTCGAGATCGGTATGTACTATACTTATAACTAAATAATAATGTTTGTATACAACAATAACCACTGATGAACACTTTCGTAAGTTTATATATCGGAATAAGAAATGCTTCGTGTGTTTTTTCTCGAGTATCAAAATAGTAATTTCTTCTATGAGTCACAGTTTGAGTATTTATTGAATCATCATAATTATCAATGGCGTAAAATATTTTCTTACAATATGATTATCCCTAATAATGAAACTCATATTATACTTATTAAATAATACATAGCTTCATAATAAAAACTCAGGAACTATTAAAACTTTGTTGTAATTTTATATAACACTTACTTATTTAAAATTGTTTACGAGATAAGCCATAGGTACTTATCACAATTAAAGGTCTTTAAAAATTCTTTGGTGGTAACTAAATATTTATTGGCTAAGATCACTACTAGCCGCGATTAGAGATGTTTAAATCTTACTTAAGTTGAACTTAAGTAAAGTAAACAACCATCATCCGCCGAGCCTTACATACATCAGAAACTGTATGACACACAATAAAACATGATTAGTTTTGTGTAATGGTACAGCAGAACACTGACTCCCAAGATACAGGAATACGTAGTTTGGGAGCCAGGGCTTATTATTAGTGTACAACCTTTCAACTTTAAATTGTATCTCATACTACTACATTAAGTTTTTGTAAAAGGATTATGGCATCAATAAACATTTTTTCATTAAACATATTTTTATTTTCATTTTCTCAACCCTTGTTGGGGTAGGCTTTCCAGTCTTACTGTGATGTGGCTGAACTTCGATATTTTCCGTAACGACTGCCATATTATATTTGAAGACAACCGGGACCGAAGTGGCGACGCGGATTAACGTGGTCTCCGAGGCACGGAGGCGTCTCAATGTCTTAAGAAATAGTAATGGTCACCCTTCCTAAGACGTAGCTAGATGTGGGCTATGGTTTGCCATCCTGTTAATTTGTAGGTACATTGCAATCGTTAAGAAATATAAACATTAACTAATGTAAATAAATAAATTAATGTCTCGTGTACTCGTTAAAAGGACATAACAATATTTATAACAAACTTATAACAGGTACACATAATTAATACCACAACACACAACAGGTGCTTTAAACGGAAAGATTTTATCTGACAACATTATTGAATTAATTTCACACAAAAATATTTATATTGATTCCTATCAATAGGCAATTTATTTGACTACTTTTCACTTTTTATCGTAAATAGATCGAATCTTTGCGATTGGATTTAACGAAATACATTTGATAAAAATAAAATTGTGCGTTCCAGGGACCAAGTTCTTTAAGCAACTGCAAACGCTAAAAAAACCTGGATTTGGGTTACTTTTTAACAACGCTGAAGCTAAATTTCCAAAAAAAAGCAGACCGTAATTTGGTTTCTGCGGACCACCGCACCGGTTGAGAACCACTGATAAGAGTAACGTGACGATTTCTACTAAATTGCACTACCCGTAATCCACGTTAGAGAACTTCGTTCCATAAGCACGTCAAACATTGAAAATAAAAACTGACTTCAAATTACAGGAATAACTTTTGGAATGGGACCAAATAGAATAACTTTTCTGAATTGACCAAATTGAAGCATTCAATAAAAAAAAATCAAAATCGGGTTCCCCAGTCGAAAGATTAACAAACAAAAAATACTGTTGAATTGAGAATCTTCTCCTTGATTGAAGTCGGTTATAATGTAAATGTTTTGTTTGTTCCTCTAACAGTAACAGCTTTTGAAAACACACAAGGTTGGATTTGGGAACAACAAAACTTTTCTACAGTATCTCATTCATAACGCAATGTAATAAATATCACTTTACTACAAGTAAGTAGTTTCCAAGACATTATCTAATCACATCAGACTTAGTTAGACAAAAACTCATTACTTCTTGCGAAAGGATTATCTTTAACATCAGGATAGACATGTTTAACTCTAGGCATTTTGAAATCGCTAGGCAGGTCATCCATATCAAAATAAGCTAATATTTGCGCCCGGCCTCTTTTAATTCCGAGCCAGTAAAATAATGCACTAAGTAGAACTACGATAAATAAACACGAAACAGTTAATATTGCTATAATGAGAGGAGAACCAAAACATTCATTGGAGTCGTCCGTGATTGGCAAAGTTGTGCCTTCTGTGGTACTCTCTAAATCACCACCTCCATTATCGGGTGTCCTTTCTGCTGAATCTGCGGTGGAATCATTACCCGGTGGAATATCAGTAGTGGTATGGTCCGGCTGATCAGTAGTGGTATCGTCCGGCTGCTCAGTAGTCGTATCGTCCTGTAGCTCAGTAGTGGTATCGTCAGGTAGCTCAGTAGTGGTATCGTCCGGCTGCTCAGTAGTGGTATCATCCGGTAGCTCAGTAGTCGTATCATCTGGTAGTTCAGTAGTGGTATCGTCCGGTAGTTCAGTAGTGGTATCGTCCGGGAGTTCAGTAGTGGTATCATCCGGTAGCTCAGTACTAGTATCGTCCGGTAGCTCAGTAGTGGTATCGTCCGGTAGTTCAGTAGTGGTATCGTCAGGTAGTTCAGTAGTGGTATCGTCCGGTAGTTCAGTAGTGGTATCATCCGGAAGCTCAGTAGTAGTATCGTCCGGTAGCTCAGTAGTGGTATCATCCGGTAGTTCAGTAGTCGTATCATCCGGTAGCTCAGTAGTGGTATCGTTTGGTAGTTCAGTAGTCGTATCGTCCGGTAGTTCAGTAGTGGTATCGGCCGGTAGTTCAGTAGTGGTATCGTCCGGTAGCTCAGTAGTGGTATCATCCGGTAGCTCAGTAGTCGTATCCTCCGGTAGTTCAGTAGTGGTATCGTCCGGTAGCTCAGTAGTGGTATCATCCGGAAGCTCAGTAGTAGTATCATCCGGTAGCTCAGTAGTGGCATCGTCCGGTAGTTCAGTAGTGGTATCGTCCGGTAGTTCAGTAGTGGTATCGTCCGGTAGTTCAGTAGTGGTATCATCCGGTAGCTCAGTAGTAGTATCGTCCGGTAGCTCAGTAGTGGTATCATCCGGTAGCTCAGTAGTCGTATCGTCCGGTAGTTCAGTAGTGGTATCGTCCGGTAGCTCAGTAGTGGTATCATCCGGAGGCTCAGTAGTAGTATCGTCCGGTAGCTCAGTAGTGGTATCATCCGGTAGCTCAGTAGTAGTATCGTCCGGTAGTTCAGTAGTGGTATCGTCCGGTAGCTCAGTAGTGGTATCATCCGGAGGCTCAGTAGTAGTATCGTCCGGTAGCTCAGTAGTGGTATCATCCGGTAGCTCAGTAGTAGTATCGTCCGGTAGATCGGTGGTGGTATCGTCCGGTATTTCAGTAGTGGTATCGTCCGGTAGCTCAGTAGTAGTCTCGTCCGGTAGATCGGTAGTGGTATCGTTCGGTAGCTCAGTAGTTGTATCATCTGGTAGCTCAGTAGTGGTATCATCCGGTAGCTCAGTAGTGGTATCGTCTGGTAGTTCAGTAGTCGTATCGTCCGGTAGGTTAGTAGTCGTATCGTCCGGTAGTTCAGTAGTCGTATCGTCCGGTAGGTCAGTAGTCGTATCATCCGGTAGTTCAGTAGTGGTGTCATCCGGTGGTAGTTCTGTAGAGGTATCGTCAGGTGGTGCTTCACTTGTAGCTGTGTCCTCGGATCCGTATATTTCACATTCATTTGGATCCATGCCTGGTGGTATGTACCGAAATGAATCCACTAAGACCGTCGACGTTGGTGATGCCATACCAAATATGGAAAGCTGAAACAAATGAAAGAAACAATAAGTCTACAGCCGTGATACATTATTGAATTTAATTCTATGGTGGGTGTATAATTCTTTTATAATCTATGGTCAGCTGACATTCACCCGGCGTCCACAACACCTTTGTGATGCCACTTGTCATTCTACGTCCACCATCTTTGAGACGTTCAAACTAATTTTCTCCACAAAATAAGCAATATAAAATCCAAAAACTACATATTAAAAGTGAGTGTGTAATAACAGCATCTCAGCACCGGCTTCCACCAGATTCAAGATACACAGGATTTCAAGGAGCACGTGTGAGGCAATCTATCTGACCATAATTCTAATTTATAATTAATATTCAATTAACTGGGTTATCGACATAATATGTCGCGGAGTGGGTGTAACATAGAGGGCGAAGAGCGCACGGTTCAAAACAGACGCAGTCTTTTAAAGGCCGATTTACGGCCTGGCCACGTGTTTCTGTGGTGACGGTGGTGGCGGGGGCGACGGCGGCAGTGGAGTGGGGACTTGCGTTCACCGTCCCGACTAGTAAGTAATTCCGCGAGTGAAATGTCAAACTCATTTGATCACTCCACTATTCGCCGCGAATTTCACCCGTCCCCATGGTATATGTGCTGTTTTATACATTTGATTCATTCGCAAGACGCGCCGCAATTCGCCTTCGCGTTCCGCTCGGCAATTTCCGCTGGTCGCCTCGCCATTCAACGTTGGCTAGTACATTCACGCGAAATTTCACGGCCTCGAATGTGCCTTGTTATACTAAACGGGCGAATGATCATTCTATCCGGCGACAGCGTATACGATGACCACTTGGTCTATGTTCTATCCCCTTTCTGTCAAATTCTTTTAATGTAATCAGAGATCGAACATTCCTTCCCTATTCTAACTCTGCTTGCATAGATCTAGAATTTGGTGCCTAGAGATAAAGCATGTCGTGTTTCCTTATCCCTACTTCTTTGAATTCCTGCTCATGCCTCTAGTTGTTATGACAATTCGTTTACAATCCAGACTGTCAGATTATGGAACTCACTACCACATGATATCCGTGCTAGTCGTTCATTGGACATTTTTAAGAAAAGGGTAAAGGAGCATTTCCTCTCCCAACTATGATTTTCAATAATTATTCTTTTGACTTTCATTGGTTTCATATTATCTCCTTCTTATTTAGTAAGTATATTTACATCTGTATGTAGCATGTAGGTATTTAGCTTTAGTCTTATATTATTAAGTTCTTATGTGTATGTATTTAATGTCTGTTATATGTATTACATTTATTAGTTTCATTCTCTTCTTGTATTATATGTAATGTTGTATGTGTACGTGTTTACACTTTCCTCTTCTCTCTTTAGTATTATTTATTTATCTCCTCTATACCTCTAAGGTCTGCTGGATGAAAAGCCATTACTGGCTTAAGCACGCCTTTGTACATATTTTATTGTTTGTTTTATGTTTTGTAAATCTGTACAATAAAGAATAAAAAAAAAAAAAACTATGGGATATTGTAAGAATGCTAGTTCACTTGATGTAAACGGGAGTAAAGAAACACGTTCATTGGTGTTCGAACGTGCTCGCTTCCTGGATCGGGCTCTCCAAAGTGTTCTAGCGATTTGAAAAGCAATTCAATGTATAAAAAAGTTTCAAACCAAAAATTGTTGTAACCATCCATAAATACAAATTCCGAAAAACCTTACGCAAACGAGATAATATATATTTGCAAAGAAATATTTTTGTGACCTTTTGACCTCAGAGTTTAAAATACCACTGTACCATATAAGTATGTAGCTTTGACACAGCTTTTAGGATATCCAAATACAATTTTATACGAGCCTATAGCTGCGTTTATACAGCATTAAGCTGAGAGGGGGCCTAATTTGTGCATTGGGATGGCACCCAGATGGTTTTCACCGGCGGTGCGGCGGCGCGGCGGCGGTAGCGTATTGTTGCCCAATTTCCTACATTTTTTTTTGTTTTTGCTTTGTACTTACCTATCTGTATTTTTATTTTTGTTCGCTTTGTCTGTCACTGTTACTTGTTTTCAACCCTTTTTTTATTTTTATTTAATTAATTCGTAAGTTCTTTTATTTTTTGTTTTCCTTTCAGCTTTTGTGCGAAATTGTGTAACATCTTTTCAATGAAAAAAACGAAAGAAAAAACATTTAATTTGTACAAAAAAGATGAAAACACATGTCATCTTTTTTGTACAAATTATACGTTTTTTTTCTTTCTTTTTTGCTTTCGTTTCAAAAGTTCGATATTTTTCCTAACACAGTGTCTATTTTCTGTTTTCTCTTTGTTTCATTGTTAAATAGCGATGACGTCAGTTTTTGTGATCTTATTATTTTGTGGTTTACGACTGGGACTCAAGTCGTGGGTCGGATACGGTGGCTGGGACTGGACGTGGCACTGAATAAGGCAATGAAGGAGGCTCTGTGTTTTCACGGACCCCGGCGTGGTCCACCTCCAGCATCCAGCATAAATGTAGGGAGCGTTAGAATCGGCATGGAGCCCTCCATGAAGTATCTGGGAAGTTTGGTCCCCAAAGTGACAGGGGCAGTAGCCGCGCTCTCACGAGTGATGCCCAACTTAAAAGGACCCAACGTTTCCTGTAGGAGACTGTACCTGGGGATCGTGCGAAGTATTGCCGTGTACGGGGCTCCCGTATGGGCGGCGATACTGGCGGCCAACAACGCTGCTATATTGCACAGATCGTTGAAGACCTTGGCCGTCAGGACAATAAGAAGGTACCGCACGATCTCCAAATAGGCTGCATGTCTTAGCCGCGACCCCACCATGAGACCTGGAAGAGAGAGCCCTTGCCATTGTCATTGCTACAATGGCACAAGAAGGCGCTGGAGAGGGACCACAGGCCTGCGTCTCGAGAAATCGAGGCCCAGCATCCTAACTCCGCCAGGATCTCATGGAGACATGGAAGGTGCAACTTCAGCAACCTAAGTGGGGAACCACCACAATCGCAGCGGCGACACCGATTATGGGGGTGTGACTGCAGAGACAGCACGATGGTTCGCGTATCGTGCGACACAGATCATCATCGGGCACGGAAACTTCGGTGAGTATCTGTTTCGCATGCATCGTAAAGTCACACCCGCGTGTTAACACTGCGAGGTTTCCAGCGAAGACACGGCCTTCCACACGTTGGTGGAATGCTCAGCGTGGGCAAGTCAGTGCCGGGACCTCGTTGTGGGCCTGGGCGTAGATACCCTCTCGCTGGAGACCATGGTCTCTAGCGGGATCCAGTGGAATGGGACCGTTTCCTTCTGCGAGCAGGTTATGCTCGCGAAGGAGGCGGCCGCCAGAGTGAGGGACGCCCTTTGACTTTTAATAGTCAATTATATGATATATTATAATGTTTATTGCCATTATATGATTTATTATGATACGAAGAAATATGATAATAATACAATGGACTCATAAAACACTAAAACTTTTATATGAGTTTAATTTTGAATCAAGACAAAATGGATGATACGAATAGTTGTAGATAAAAGACTTTATTTTTTTTGATACTATTTAAATTTATTATACTCGTCAATGGTCGATGCTGTGACAAGTATTAAAGTTGCGGTAAACGGCGACAGGCGCGCTTCTTATTACATGGAACCAACAAAATGTCTTACGAAAAGAAAATAAGTTATCCGCCATGGGACTGAATGTAAAACAACAAATCATAACTCAACATTTTCAATTTTAAGGCTACTGCTACTTTAACTATTTGGGCCTATTTTAACTAAAACTGATAAAAACATTTAAAATCGAACTCTGCCAGAACCTCGTCCGTCTGTCAACACGTATGTACATCACGTGTCAGGATGACAGTGATGACGGAAGTTAAATAAAATGCAATCTTGCCATAAAAAAGAAAACACTGTTTTCTATTTCACTAACACAAAAAGAACCTTCCCTGAGCTTCTACAAATATGTTAGGACCAAAATTAGCCAACTCGGTCCTTTGTCACTGAACTCCCCCTAAACGACTGGACCGATTTCAATGAAATTTATAATGTGTATTTAGATGGGTTTGAGAATAGTTTAGATTTATAATTGGACCCGGTAGGTGGCAACAACTGTTTTTTTCTTTAAAAGAACCTTCTCTTTATAATAACAAATACAACAAAAAAAGAATTAGCGAAATTGGTCCAGCGGTTCTCGAGCCATTAGTCTCTTAACCAACACGACTTAGTTTTATATAATATAATATAGATTTGTAATATTGAACCGATTCTGACGTACTTTTGCGTTTATGTTATTACACCAATAAAATCCCTAAGTAACCAATACCACTTATATTTATATTAAATCTATCATGATAATTAAAATAAAAGATTAATTTAAAACCAACAAAAAGTTCACATGTCACTTAAATTCTATTTTTAAATATTTTGTTTCAATTCAAATTGAATAAACTCTAAAGTTGACAAAATAATTAAATGAAAATAATAACCCGTCAACACTTACATATCCATCAAATGAACTTCTGCCAGTAACTTCAATTCTCAAAGTGGTCCATCCAGGTATAAAGTCAGGATCGTTTGGGAACAACATGATAGCACCTGTGACTGTTAAAGCATCATCATACGTGACAATGCTTATACCACCGTCATTGCTTGATGTTGACTGCATAAAAACATTTACTTCAACTACTCCTCCAGAATTCATACGAAAAAGGAATGATGTCGTACAGCTATTAACTTCTTGAGCTTTTATAAACGAAATACTATCCTCATGAAACCTTGGGATATCTATTTTATCATAGAAATCAAGTAACCATGGTCCTGCATCATTGCAAGTATAAGACGAAAATAATTCATCGTAATCTTCTTCAAAGGTATATTTTACACATCTCTCACTAAGCACTATTGTTATTAAAGTTAGTACAAGTAACGTATGAATCATATTAAGTTATCGTAACAAAGTATTAGAAAAATATCATGGGTAAGAATGTCTCAGTAAGCCGCTATTACAAGTAACCGACCACCAACTGCCATAGTTGACGAATAGTTGATTAATCTCAACTAACTTAAGTTCGCGGCTTTACTACACGTCATTGATAAACGTGTATCTCATTATTCGTATTTGTGATACGTCCACTTGTCATTATTGTTACATACCTGAGTATTTTATCATCAGAATTATTGATATTTAAGCTATATAAATATTAAGAGAGTTCCAACATTTACGGGATTTAGTTTGTTGAGCCAGGATATTGTATTGTAACATATACAAGGCACAATACAGGCACTATATTTGTGCCGTTTGGCGTCTAGTCAATAGTTTCATGGGTTCCTAGGACTCGCCTATTGTACCTATGAAGACGTTAAAAGGCGATTAAGTGGATGCTCCGTACCGTACGTAACTAAAAGGCTGACTTTTTGCATATAATATTGGTATTGCCACCGAGAGTTTTGGATTCCCAAACTATTCATTCACGCTTTATAATTGGTATTTTTTTATTGGAAAGAGCATTTATTCTGTGTATGTATATTATGTACAATCTTATGATTTATACATTGTTTTTCTTTTAATGTATATAATTATATATTTTTTGTGATAACTACTTATGCTACCCAGATTATTGTGTCACCTCATAATCTCCACTACTTTGTAATTTTGACTACATAGGTGATACATAGACGACCTTGTCTATTCGTCTCTTTGTTAGCATAGAAACATTAAAATTTTAGTCAGTTAAACAAAAAAGCTTGATTTTTCTACTTATAACTTAACTTGTTTATAATATACTTACTAGATTGTCATTTTCTAGTGTACGTAGCACTCCATCTTGGGAAAATACTGGCACTATTATCAATATTAACACGAAAATTAACATTTATGTTGCAATTTGAAGTACAAACTTTATAATTTAAGGTGGATTTGATATAAAATTGTATTGAAAATGCTATTTTATGCTGATAATGACATCGTTTCTGTAAAATAATACTTATGCTTTAATATTTTGTGGTGATAATAAGTAGATAGTGTGTAATATAGGAAAATCACCTGGATCTTATTTTTTTAAGTAATATTTTTTTGTAATTTCTACTGAATTACGAACCATAACCAGCATTACATTTAAAACTATATGCATACAGATAATTACGCCTGTATCCCCGAGAGGGTAGGCAGAGGTGCATTACACACTAAAAATTTGTCAAAAGATTTGTTGGTCTCACGTTACAGGGGGTAAGCCTATTACCGTTAGAAGGCACCATCTGCAATAGAAATGCAATAACCATCCCATACCTAAATTCCAATTAATAACTATCCAAACCTATATTCCAACCAATAACTATCGAAACCTATATTGCAACCAATAACCATCCCATCCTAAATTTCAACAGCCACCAGGACCAATGTTACATACTTACAATCGATGTAGTCCTTTTACAGGTGTTCGTTATCTGGAACAGGTCCGGCTGTGAGGCTGCAAGAAAGTCGTATTTTCATAGTAGGTTGACTACCCAACCATATAAAAAGGGCATCGAATTTTTAATAAATGTTGCTACTTTTTCCTTCATTCCGTTGCAATTTCTCTTTTCATCAAATGTGGGTAGCTTTTAAATGTTTTTTTAGTATTGTACTCCTGAAGACTTGTATTATTTAATTTTAATACAAAGTTATGTGTTTTTAACATCAAACATTATCAAAATTTATAGCAATTTCTTTTTTTTTTTTTTTTTTTTTTATATTTAGGTCGACAAATTGACGCCTCCCGCCTGATGGTAAGCTGTGACGACGTCTGGCGATTGTGGGCAACTCTCACAGTACACAGGAATACTATAGAGAGTGACCCTCAACTTGACGACCCAGTAACGCTTCGCTTAAAGAACCCAGGGTTATATGTTGGAGGAAACACGTGCGCGGGCAGGGCGTTCCAAGCCACCATCGTTCGGCAGAGAAACGAACGTTTAAAACGCTCAGTTCTCGCGAAGACGGTTTCCACGGTACGAGAGTGACATCTCTGCCCGGCACGCGTTGTTCGGGATCGGAAGGGAGAGGGTGGGATCAGATTGAAGAGCTCTTCAGAACACTCACCGTGGTAAATACGGTAGAACGCGGCCAAGGAAGCAATTGTTCGGCGCTGAGCTAGCGGCTCAACTTCCCGTTACCTCCGGACAATCTATAATGCGAACAGCGCGTCGCTGCATAGCGTCGAGTGCGTCCAGCAAATACTTCACGGAGCCGTCCCAGAGGTGAGAGCAGTATTCGACGCAGGGTCTAATCTGCGTTTTGTACAGCAGACACCTCTGGTGCGGTGTAAAGAATCGTTGTAATATTTATTATTTTTTAAATAATCTTTTAATCCAAAATGAAATACACACTACACAGTCACGTCGCTATCCGCGAAGGGGTAGACAGAGGCATTTTATACCCCCACTTTTCACCTGTAACTTTACAACTTTAAAAGGGGGGAGGTAATTGCCGTTTCCGAGAACTTTCGATATAATTATAAATTGATACCCGTGGCTATGGTCTAGTAAATCTTAGATACCTACTTATAAAGTAGATGTTTTGATATCAAAAACTAAATTTTTTCAAAATGAAAATTTATTTGACAAACATACAATCACATTTTTTTATTATATGGCGATGACCTAATCAGTTGATAATTCCCATGATATTAGTCCATAAATGAGTCATAATTTTGGTCACTCATTGGATGTTCTTATCTGAGTGCTCAAGGAATGTATTTATCAAGTTTTTTTATCATATTATCTCTTCAATTACTTGAATTTAGAAAACTATTATCAACTAAAAAAATAAACAAAGGTATCCCGTGATATCTCCCTTCTTTTGTTCGAGTTTTGTCGACCGACATTGTATTCAACCAATGATTACGCGCCAAATTTTAGTAATGTGACCACATATTTTGGTTTTATGACAGTCGATAAAAATTCGACGCTGATTGACAGCCCTAGTTGTAGGTCCTTGAGTTTTGTGGCAATATCTATGTACTGGAATGTGTACTACCTGTGAAATACAATAAAAAACATAGGTATAAATGCATTATGATATGTATTTTGATTAAAAACAATGTATTCGAGATCGGTATGTACTATACTTATAACTAAATAATAATGTTTGTATACAACAATAACCACTGATGAACACTTTCGTAAGTTTATATATCGGAATAAGAAATGCTTCGTGTGTTTTTTCTCGAGTATCAAAATAGTAATTTCTTCTATGAGTCACAGTTTGAGTATTTATTGAATCATCATAATTATCAATGGCGTAAAATATTTTCTTACAATATGATTATCCCTAATAATGAAACTCATATTATACTTATTAAATAATACATAGCTTCATAATAAAAACTCAGGAACTATTAAAACTTTGTTGTAATTTTATATAACACTTACTTATTTAAAATTGTTTACGAGATAAGCCATAGGTACTTATCACAATTAAAGGTCTTTAAAAATTCTTTGGTGGTAACTAAATATTTATTGGCTAAGATCACTACTAGCCGCGATTAGAGATGTTTAAATCTTACTTAAGTTGAACTTAAGTAAAGTAAACAACCATCATCCGCCGAGCCTTACATACATCAGAAACTGTATGACACACAATAAAACATGATTAGTTTTGTGTAATGGTACAGCAGAACACTGACTCCCAAGATACAGGAATACGTAGTTTGGGAGCCAGGGCTTATTATTAGTGTACAACCTTTCAACTTTAAATTGTATCTCATACTACTACATTAAGTTTTTGTAAAAGGATTATGGCATCAATAAACATTTTTTCATTAAACATATTTTTATTTTCATTTTCTCAACCCTTGTTGGGGTAGGCTTTCCAGTCTTACTGTGATGTGGCTGAACTTCGATATTTTCCGTAACGACTGCCATATTATATTTGAAGACAACCGGGACCGAAGTGGCGACGCGGATTAACGTGGTCTCCGAGGCACGGAGGCGTCTCAATGTCTTAAGAAATAGTAATGGTCACCCTTCCTAAGACGTAGCTAGATGTGGGCTATGGTTTGCCATCCTGTTAATTTGTAGGTACATTGCAATCGTTAAGAAATATAAACATTAACTAATGTAAATAAATAAATTAATGTCTCGTGTACTCGTTAAAAGGACATAACAATATTTATAACAAACTTATAACAGGTACACATAATTAATACCACAACACACAACAGGTGCTTTAAACGGAAAGATTTTATCTGACAACATTATTGAATTAATTTCACACAAAAATATTTATATTGATTCCTATCAATAGGCAATTTATTTGACTACTTTTCACTTTTTATCGTAAATAGATCGAATCTTTGCGATTGGATTTAACGAAATACATTTGATAAAAATAAAATTGTGCGTTCCAGGGACCAAGTTCTTTAAGCAACTGCAAACGCTAAAAAAACCTGGATTTGGGTTACTTTTTAACAACGCTGAAGCTAAATTTCCAAAAAAAAGCAGACCGTAATTTGGTTTCTGCGGACCACCGCACCGGTTGAGAACCACTGATAAGAGTAACGTGACGATTTCTACTAAATTGCACTACCCGTAATCCACGTTAGAGAACTTCGTTCCATAAGCACGTCAAACATTGAAAATAAAAACTGACTTCAAATTACAGGAATAACTTTTGGAATGGGACCAAATAGAATAACTTTTCTGAATTGACCAAATTGAAGCATTCAATAAAAAAAAATCAAAATCGGGTTCCCCAGTCGAAAGATTAACAAACAAAAAATACTGTTGAATTGAGAATCTTCTCCTTGATTGAAGTCGGTTATAATGTAAATGTTTTGTTTGTTCCTCTAACAGTAACAGCTTTTGAAAACACACAAGGTTGGATTTGGGAACAACAAAACTTTTCTACAGTATCTCATTCATAACGCAATGTAATAAATATCACTTTACTACAAGTAAGTAGTTTCCAAGACATTATCTAATCACATCAGACTTAGTTAGACAAAAACTCATTACTTCTTGCGAAAGGATTATCTTTAACATCAGGATAGACATGTTTAACTCTAGGCATTTTGAAATCGCTAGGCAGGTCATCCATATCAAAATAAGCTAATATTTGCGCCCGGCCTCTTTTAATTCCGAGCCAGTAAAATAATGCACTAAGTAGAACTACGATAAATAAACACGAAACAGTTAATATTGCTATAATGAGAGGAGAACCAAAACATTCATTGGAGTCGTCCGTGATTGGCAAAGTTGTGCCTTCTGTGGTACTCTCTAAATCACCACCTCCATTATCGGGTGTCCTTTCTGCTGAATCTGCGGTGGAATCATTACCCGGTGGAATATCAGTAGTGGTATGGTCCGGCTGATCAGTAGTGGTATCGTCCGGCTGCTCAGTAGTCGTATCGTCCTGTAGCTCAGTAGTGGTATCGTCAGGTAGCTCAGTAGTGGTATCGTCCGGCTGCTCAGTAGTGGTATCATCCGGTAGCTCAGTAGTCGTATCATCTGGTAGTTCAGTAGTGGTATCGTCCGGTAGTTCAGTAGTGGTATCGTCCGGGAGTTCAGTAGTGGTATCATCCGGTAGCTCAGTACTAGTATCGTCCGGTAGCTCAGTAGTGGTATCGTCCGGTAGTTCAGTAGTGGTATCGTCAGGTAGTTCAGTAGTGGTATCGTCCGGTAGTTCAGTAGTGGTATCATCCGGAAGCTCAGTAGTAGTATCGTCCGGTAGCTCAGTAGTGGTATCATCCGGTAGTTCAGTAGTCGTATCATCCGGTAGCTCAGTAGTGGTATCGTTTGGTAGTTCAGTAGTCGTATCGTCCGGTAGTTCAGTAGTGGTATCGGCCGGTAGTTCAGTAGTGGTATCGTCCGGTAGCTCAGTAGTGGTATCATCCGGTAGCTCAGTAGTCGTATCCTCCGGTAGTTCAGTAGTGGTATCGTCCGGTAGCTCAGTAGTGGTATCATCCGGAAGCTCAGTAGTAGTATCATCCGGTAGCTCAGTAGTGGCATCGTCCGGTAGTTCAGTAGTGGTATCGTCCGGTAGTTCAGTAGTGGTATCGTCCGGTAGTTCAGTAGTGGTATCATCCGGTAGCTCAGTAGTAGTATCGTCCGGTAGCTCAGTAGTGGTATCATCCGGTAGCTCAGTAGTCGTATCGTCCGGTAGTTCAGTAGTGGTATCGTCCGGTAGCTCAGTAGTGGTATCATCCGGAGGCTCAGTAGTAGTATCGTCCGGTAGCTCAGTAGTGGTATCATCCGGTAGCTCAGTAGTAGTATCGTCCGGTAGTTCAGTAGTGGTATCGTCCGGTAGCTCAGTAGTGGTATCATCCGGAGGCTCAGTAGTAGTATCGTCCGGTAGCTCAGTAGTGGTATCATCCGGTAGCTCAGTAGTAGTATCGTCCGGTAGATCGGTGGTGGTATCGTCCGGTATTTCAGTAGTGGTATCGTCCGGTAGCTCAGTAGTAGTCTCGTCCGGTAGATCGGTAGTGGTATCGTTCGGTAGCTCAGTAGTTGTATCATCTGGTAGCTCAGTAGTGGTATCATCCGGTAGCTCAGTAGTGGTATCGTCTGGTAGTTCAGTAGTCGTATCGTCCGGTAGGTTAGTAGTCGTATCGTCCGGTAGTTCAGTAGTCGTATCGTCCGGTAGGTCAGTAGTCGTATCATCCGGTAGTTCAGTAGTGGTGTCATCCGGTGGTAGTTCTGTAGAGGTATCGTCAGGTGGTGCTTCACTTGTAGCTGTGTCCTCGGATCCGTATATTTCACATTCATTTGGATCCATGCCTGGTGGTATGTACCGAAATGAATCCACTAAGACCGTCGACGTTGGTGATGCCATACCAAATATGGAAAGCTGAAACAAATGAAAGAAACAATAAGTCTACAGCCGTGATACATTATTGAATTTAATTCTATGGTGGGTGTATAATTCTTTTATAATCTATGGTCAGCTGACATTCACCCGGCGTCCACAACACCTTTGTGATGCCACTTGTCATTCTACGTCCACCATCTTTGAGACGTTCAAACTAATTTTCTCCACAAAATAAGCAATATAAAATCCAAAAACTACATATTAAAAGTGAGTGTGTAATAACAGCATCTCAGCACCGGCTTCCACCAGATTCAAGATACACAGGATTTCAAGGAGCACGTGTGAGGCAATCTATCTGACCATAATTCTAATTTATAATTAATATTCAATTAACTGGGTTATCGACATAATATGTCGCGGAGTGGGTGTAACATAGAGGGCGAAGAGCGCACGGTTCAAAACAGACGCAGTCTTTTAAAGGCCGATTTACGGCCTGGCCACGTGTTTCTGTGGTGACGGTGGTGGCGGGGGCGACGGCGGCAGTGGAGTGGGGACTTGCGTTCACCGTCCCGACTAGTAAGTAATTCCGCGAGTGAAATGTCAAACTCATTTGATCACTCCACTATTCGCCGCGAATTTCACCCGTCCCCATGGTATATGTGCTGTTTTATACATTTGATTCATTCGCAAGACGCGCCGCAATTCGCCTTCGCGTTCCGCTCGGCAATTTCCGCTGGTCGCCTCGCCATTCAACGTTGGCTAGTACATTCACGCGAAATTTCACGGCCTCGAATGTGCCTTGTTATACTAAACGGGCGAATGATCATTCTATCCGGCGACAGCGTATACGATGACCACTTGGTCTATGTTCTATCCCCTTTCTGTCAAATTCTTTTAATGTAATCAGAGATCGAACATTCCTTCCCTATTCTAACTCTGCTTGCATAGATCTAGAATTTGGTGCCTAGAGATAAAGCATGTCGTGTTTCCTTATCCCTACTTCTTTGAATTCCTGCTCATGCCTCTAGTTGTTATGACAATTCGTTTACAATCCAGACTGTCAGATTATGGAACTCACTACCACATGATATCCGTGCTAGTCGTTCATTGGACATTTTTAAGAAAAGGGTAAAGGAGCATTTCCTCTCCCAACTATGATTTTCAATAATTATTCTTTTGACTTTCATTGGTTTCATATTATCTCCTTCTTATTTAGTAAGTATATTTACATCTGTATGTAGCATGTAGGTATTTAGCTTTAGTCTTATATTATTAAGTTCTTATGTGTATGTATTTAATGTCTGTTATATGTATTACATTTATTAGTTTCATTCTCTTCTTGTATTATATGTAATGTTGTATGTGTACGTGTTTACACTTTCCTCTTCTCTCTTTAGTATTATTTATTTATCTCCTCTATACCTCTAAGGTCTGCTGGATGAAAAGCCATTACTGGCTTAAGCACGCCTTTGTACATATTTTATTGTTTGTTTTATGTTTTGTAAATCTGTACAATAAAGAATAAAAAAAAAAAAAACTATGGGATATTGTAAGAATGCTAGTTCACTTGATGTAAACGGGAGTAAAGAAACACGTTCATTGGTGTTCGAACGTGCTCGCTTCCTGGATCGGGCTCTCCAAAGTGTTCTAGCGATTTGAAAAGCAATTCAATGTATAAAAAAGTTTCAAACCAAAAATTGTTGTAACCATCCATAAATACAAATTCCGAAAAACCTTACGCAAACGAGATAATATATATTTGCAAAGAAATATTTTTGTGACCTTTTGACCTCAGAGTTTAAAATACCACTGTACCATATAAGTATGTAGCTTTGACACAGCTTTTAGGATATCCAAATACAATTTTATACGAGCCTATAGCTGCGTTTATACAGCATTAAGCTGAGAGGGGGCCTAATTTGTGCATTGGGATGGCACCCAGATGGTTTTCACCGGCGGTGCGGCGGCGCGGCGGCGGTAGCGTATTGTTGCCCAATTTCCTACATTTTTTTTTGTTTTTGCTTTGTACTTACCTATCTGTATTTTTATTTTTGTTCGCTTTGTCTGTCACTGTTACTTGTTTTCAACCCTTTTTTTATTTTTATTTAATTAATTCGTAAGTTCTTTTATTTTTTGTTTTCCTTTCAGCTTTTGTGCGAAATTGTGTAACATCTTTTCAATGAAAAAAACGAAAGAAAAAACATTTAATTTGTACAAAAAAGATGAAAACACATGTCATCTTTTTTGTACAAATTATACGTTTTTTTTCTTTCTTTTTTGCTTTCGTTTCAAAAGTTCGATATTTTTCCTAACACAGTGTCTATTTTCTGTTTTCTCTTTGTTTCATTGTTAAATAGCGATGACGTCAGTTTTTGTGATCTTATTATTTTGTGGTTTACGACTGGGACTCAAGTCGTGGGTCGGATACGGTGGCTGGGACTGGACGTGGCACTGAATAAGGCAATGAAGGAGGCTCTGTGTTTTCACGGACCCCGGCGTGGTCCACCTCCAGCATCCAGCATAAATGTAGGGAGCGTTAGAATCGGCATGGAGCCCTCCATGAAGTATCTGGGAAGTTTGGTCCCCAAAGTGACAGGGGCAGTAGCCGCGCTCTCACGAGTGATGCCCAACTTAAAAGGACCCAACGTTTCCTGTAGGAGACTGTACCTGGGGATCGTGCGAAGTATTGCCGTGTACGGGGCTCCCGTATGGGCGGCGATACTGGCGGCCAACAACGCTGCTATATTGCACAGATCGTTGAAGACCTTGGCCGTCAGGACAATAAGAAGGTACCGCACGATCTCCAAATAGGCTGCATGTCTTAGCCGCGACCCCACCATGAGACCTGGAAGAGAGAGCCCTTGCCATTGTCATTGCTACAATGGCACAAGAAGGCGCTGGAGAGGGACCACAGGCCTGCGTCTCGAGAAATCGAGGCCCAGCATCCTAACTCCGCCAGGATCTCATGGAGACATGGAAGGTGCAACTTCAGCAACCTAAGTGGGGAACCACCACAATCGCAGCGGCGACACCGATTATGGGGGTGTGACTGCAGAGACAGCACGATGGTTCGCGTATCGTGCGACACAGATCATCATCGGGCACGGAAACTTCGGTGAGTATCTGTTTCGCATGCATCGTAAAGTCACACCCGCGTGTTAACACTGCGAGGTTTCCAGCGAAGACACGGCCTTCCACACGTTGGTGGAATGCTCAGCGTGGGCAAGTCAGTGCCGGGACCTCGTTGTGGGCCTGGGCGTAGATACCCTCTCGCTGGAGACCATGGTCTCTAGCGGGATCCAGTGGAATGGGACCGTTTCCTTCTGCGAGCAGGTTATGCTCGCGAAGGAGGCGGCCGCCAGAGTGAGGGACGCCCTTTGACTTTTAATAGTCAATTATATGATATATTATAATGTTTATTGCCATTATATGATTTATTATGATACGAAGAAATATGATAATAATACAATGGACTCATAAAACACTAAAACTTTTATATGAGTTTAATTTTGAATCAAGACAAAATGGATGATACGAATAGTTGTAGATAAAAGACTTTATTTTTTTTGATACTATTTAAATTTATTATACTCGTCAATGGTCGATGCTGTGACAAGTATTAAAGTTGCGGTAAACGGCGACAGGCGCGCTTCTTATTACATGGAACCAACAAAATGTCTTACGAAAAGAAAATAAGTTATCCGCCATGGGACTGAATGTAAAACAACAAATCATAACTCAACATTTTCAATTTTAAGGCTACTGCTACTTTAACTATTTGGGCCTATTTTAACTAAAACTGATAAAAACATTTAAAATCGAACTCTGCCAGAACCTCGTCCGTCTGTCAACACGTATGTACATCACGTGTCAGGATGACAGTGATGACGGAAGTTAAATAAAATGCAATCTTGCCATAAAAAAGAAAACACTGTTTTCTATTTCACTAACACAAAAAGAACCTTCCCTGAGCTTCTACAAATATGTTAGGACCAAAATTAGCCAACTCGGTCCTTTGTCACTGAACTCCCCCTAAACGACTGGACCGATTTCAATGAAATTTATAATGTGTATTTAGATGGGTTTGAGAATAGTTTAGATTTATAATTGGACCCGGTAGGTGGCAACAACTGTTTTTTTCTTTAAAAGAACCTTCTCTTTATAATAACAAATACAACAAAAAAAGAATTAGCGAAATTGGTCCAGCGGTTCTCGAGCCATTAGTCTCTTAACCAACACGACTTAGTTTTATATAATATAATATAGATTTGTAATATTGAACCGATTCTGACGTACTTTTGCGTTTATGTTATTACACCAATAAAATCCCTAAGTAACCAATACCACTTATATTTATATTAAATCTATCATGATAATTAAAATAAAAGATTAATTTAAAACCAACAAAAAGTTCACATGTCACTTAAATTCTATTTTTAAATATTTTGTTTCAATTCAAATTGAATAAACTCTAAAGTTGACAAAATAATTAAATGAAAATAATAACCCGTCAACACTTACATATCCATCAAATGAACTTCTGCCAGTAACTTCAATTCTCAAAGTGGTCCATCCAGGTATAAAGTCAGGATCGTTTGGGAACAACATGATAGCACCTGTGACTGTTAAAGCATCATCATACGTGACAATGCTTATACCACCGTCATTGCTTGATGTTGACTGCATAAAAACATTTACTTCAACTACTCCTCCAGAATTCATACGAAAAAGGAATGATGTCGTACAGCTATTAACTTCTTGAGCTTTTATAAACGAAATACTATCCTCATGAAACCTTGGGATATCTATTTTATCATAGAAATCAAGTAACCATGGTCCTGCATCATTGCAAGTATAAGACGAAAATAATTCATCGTAATCTTCTTCAAAGGTATATTTTACACATCTCTCACTAAGCACTATTGTTATTAAAGTTAGTACAAGTAACGTATGAATCATATTAAGTTATCGTAACAAAGTATTAGAAAAATATCATGGGTAAGAATGTCTCAGTAAGCCGCTATTACAAGTAACCGACCACCAACTGCCATAGTTGACGAATAGTTGATTAATCTCAACTAACTTAAGTTCGCGGCTTTACTACACGTCATTGATAAACGTGTATCTCATTATTCGTATTTGTGATACGTCCACTTGTCATTATTGTTACATACCTGAGTATTTTATCATCAGAATTATTGATATTTAAACTATATAAATATTAAGAGAGTTCCAACATTTACGGGATTTAGTTTGTTGAGCCAGGATATTGTATTGTAACATATACAAGGCACAATACAGGCACTATATTTGTGCCGTTTGGCGTCTAGTCAATAGTTTCATGGGTTCCTAGGACTCGCCTATTGTACCTATGAAGACGTTAAAAGGCGATTAAGTGGATGCTCCGTACCGTACGTAACTAAAAGGCTGACTTTTTGCATATAATATTGGTATTGCCACCGAGAGTTTTGGATTCCCAAACTATTCATTCACGCTTTATAATTGGTATTTTTTTATTGGAAAGAGCATTTATTTTATAACCAATTTTACATAAAATGATTTGGATAAACTTCAAAGTGTTTTTTTAATTTTTATTTTGGGACATTCTCACACCACCTCTTCATCTAGCCCAAATTATGCTAATATAAGCTTGTGCTATGAGATCTAGACGACTGATATATACATAGATATTTCTAAATACATACATATGATAAAGACACCAACTCCGAAACAAATATTTGTGGATCACACAAATATTTGATTCGACCCGAAATCGAACCTGGGACCTCAGGGCCGGCAATCGCATACTCATACCACTGCGCCACCGAGGCAGCTGTTGCGCCTTTTCCTTGTAGTAGCAAATACTATGTTGTTTGCTTTTAAATATATTGTTCTTGTCATTAAACACAATCTAGTGAATTCATTATTATTCCTATCAATTCAAAAGGTTACCCTGTTATATTATAAATACTCTAAGTTTGAAAGTAAAGAAGCACATTTTATTGAGCTGAGTTTACGAAGCTCTTTCTTAGGTGACTCGTGTATTTCGTTCGTAATCGAACTCCTCCTAAACGACTGGACCGATCTTTTTGAAATTTGGCACGGTCATAGTGACCATCACCGTGAGTGCATATATCTGAATTCATAAAGATCGGTCCAGTCGTTTAGGAGTTCGACCCGGATCGACGAACTCAGCTCAATTATTGCAACAGCAAAATGTATTGCATACCTAGTATTTCATGTTATTGTTCTATCCATCCTAAGGTTGCCTGGAAGAAATCGCTGTACGCGATAAGGCCGCCCTTTGTACATAGTCTGTTTGTTTAAATTTGTATACTTAATTTTAAGATCTGTATTTTATATGTACAATAAAGAATACTGTATTGTGTATATTATTACTCAATAACACTCTTATTTAATTTATAAGTGTTTAAAATACATAACATACCTACAAACAAATTAAGTATTTACTATATAGCCGATTAACATCTATCACAGCACATTAATTTGTTTAGATAATAATGTAGGTACAAACGAGACCACTTTGTAACTTTAAAATTGAATAAATCTGTTTTGATTATAATTATATTGATAACACATTCATACAAACCTATCCGGACCTAATGTGGTGCTGCTTGTTTAATTTTTTTTTAAAAACAATCCTCACTATGCAATCAAGACATACTTTATGAAAATTGGAAGCTCTCAAAACTGAAGCCAAACAAGACCATATGAGATTACAGGGCCGCTTAACCTTACTATTTTCTCAGTGACAAAATAAGAGCCGGCCGGCACTGAAAGTTTTTACCGAGCTCACCTGAGGCCGCCGGGAATGGACCGCGGACATAAAAAGAAGGGACAAAATAAGACGGTACAATAGTGTAGTATTTTTTTTAAATTCCGCTGCCCATGGATGCGGCCGCTCTCACGTCCGTTGCCGGGCGTCTCTGGACCGCACGCAGAAAGTATTTCCAGTGGCGGCGCCCGGCATAGTGTAGTATTAGAGTAACTTATGTCAATGACCTATTCTCTAGCGTTAAATGCTAAAGGTAGTAAAATACTCAATTTACTTAGGTAAGTACAGTGTAAGTTAGCTTTTTAACCTATTACGTATATTTCGTAAGTCCACCAATCATAGAAATCTAACATCCCAAGTGTATTTAGTGTCGCCATGAATTTGTATTTTATGGATGGTAATCAAGAGTTTGTTTAATAAATATATTCATTATAATTGTCTTGTAAATAGTTAATTAAAAAATCCGTTCTTTTTAGGGTTCCGTAGTAAGTCTCGGAAACCTTATATTTTCGTCATGTCCGTCCGTTCGTGTGACCGACCGTCCATTCTCGGCTTTCCTCCCAAACGGATGGTGCTAGAAACATGAAACTTTGCATGAATATGGTGTATTTACTACGCCAACCAGCAGAAAAAAATATGAATTTTTTGATTCAAGAATCCATTCGTGATATATTCAACTTTAAAGTGCATTTTTTTGTTAAAATAGGGCGTCTCCCCCCTCTTAAAGCTAACTCTAAACAAATTAAAACGTCCATGTAATGAACTCAAAAGGAAAACTATAAGAGATCAGGTAACTTCGTTAGTTCAGATTTTACAGAAGCTGTTAGGGGTGGCTACGGAAACCAATAAAATAATACGGTTCCCCCAACGTCTTTTGCCGGGCGCCCCAGGTGCATACTCGCAAGTATTCCATAGAAGTACCCGCAGCGCGCCGCGCGCGCCGGCTGGAGGAAATGTATATAGTCTAGTATATAGGTGCCAAAAACCTCTTTTAACATATCTGGGGCCCTAGTTATCCACTTGCTAACAGAGGGACAGGCTCTGGTTTACAAAGTACACGGTCACGGCAATAGGGTCGCACCATATTACGTGGAATAACAAAATGATTGGCTAAATAAATATGGACGTAATAAAACGCTCTGTCTACTTCTTCTTCTTTTTGGCGGCCTTGAGATCCATAAGAATAGCCTATTTAGGTCAAATTTTTGTATTTTATTTGCACAATCGTCTCATTTATCTTGGTCCATAGAATACCTAACGATATTATTATCACAATAATGAGTCTTGAATTATGATAGATGATATAATTGTGTATTAAACACATTCATATCAAAAAAAATACATTTGTATTTTTGTCTGTTCTATTTTTAAACCTTTAAAATATTTTAATGCAAGTACTTAGATTCTGGATTCTTAGTTTTTGGAATAATAGATAATATTATAAATGTACTTTTTACTAATAATAATAATAATAAGCCTTTTTATTTCCAAATAACCATTACAATAAAAATAATAATAATCATTACTGTACAAAATTACAAAACAGGAATCATTCCATTCTAAGCACCGAAAATTATTAAATTAAATTATTATATTATATTCATGATCGCTTGTGTTTAGCGCTAAAATAGAGTCTTGAATTATGATAGATGATATAATTGTGTATTAAACACATTCATAGCAAAAAATTGAATTTAATTGAATTATGATAGATGATATAATTGTGTATTAAACACATTCATAGCAAAAAAAAATACATTTGTATTTTTGTCTGTTCTATTTTTAAACCTTTAAAATATTTTAATGCAAGTACTTAGATTCTGGATTCTGGATTCTTAGTTTTTGGAATAATAGATAATATTATAAATGTACTTTTTACTAAAGTAGGATATTTTATAACAGCAGTGATTAATATAAAAGTATGCAAAGGAGTACGAGGCCTTTGTACATCGTTTAAAGCGATATTTTTCATACAACCTTTCGATTAAAAAGAAAAAAATTTGGTTGTGTTTAATGAGAATAATTAGATATTTACCAGAGCAAAAACAAAGAGTACTTGCTACTATGCCGTACTCGCTGGTGGACTCGCAACACTATCTAAAGTTAATACAAATCATTAGATTACGGATTATGCCCTTTTCAATGGAAAAATATCAATCGTAATGTGGAAAAGGGAAGTTTAAGAAATTATTCACGATGTAATTCCGAAGCAAACAGATTATTTTTATTCTATCATCGACAGATGCAAGAGTTGAATAACACGTTAGACTCCGTAGAAGTGGGGAAGGCGTTTTTGCAATGTTTAATGGAGCCGTATTCCTGGAAAGTTAAGTTAGAAAATCTCGAAAGTCGAAAAATTTATTTGTAAGTACCTGTTGTACGCAATTATCGTATGATTTTGAAAAATATTTAATATTTGGGTAATATTTGTTTAATTGGGTAATTTTACCAAATGGCTGGTGACTTTTCCACATAAGATTGCCATGCGAAACCTTTGAAATAAAGGCCACCCTTTTAGTTTGTCAAGTGTATCGTCGACATATCGTTTTATATCTTTTTTATACAATAAACAAGGACTAGGAACCCATGGACTCCAATCGGCTCGAATATTTTAATATCAAACTGCTACTTAATAGTAAGTACATATAACGTCCGACAGCTGGGTCCATAATGACTGACTCCCATGATCTTAGAACTCTATAATTCTGATGATAAATTACTACAAGTGGAAGAATCACGATCACAAATAAAGAAATACACATTTATCAATGAAGTGTACAAGTAAAGCCGCGAACTTGACTTCAGTGTAATTAATCTACTATTTTTGCACTTATTAAGGCAGTTGGTGATTGGTTTCTTAGAAAAACGGTTTTCTGTGATTTTCTTATTATTTGTTAAAATAACTTTATATTTTTGATTGACACGTGTAACGATATTAATAAAATTGTGTGTTGTGAAAGTTATGTAAAATATATCTTCGAAGAAAATTATGATAAACAATTTTCGCCATACGCTTGCGAAGATAGAGGACCATGGTTACTTGATTTTTATAAAAACGTACCTGTACATCTCAAGGTTTTATGGCAATAGTTCTTCAAAAGCTCAAGAGGTTAATACTTGTACGACATCATACAAGTTTCATATGAATTCTGAGGGTGGATTTGAAGTGAATGTTTTTCGATTTGTGAATAATCAAAATTGAACAATTGTGGTATAAGGATTGTAACATTAGGCGACTCTTAAAGAGTCATCACAGTATCCATAAATATATATGATAGTGTCCAAATATTTCCCCGGATTAGTACCTCGATGGTCCACTTTGAGAATTGAAGTTACTAGCTATGCATTTGATGGATGTAAGTATATATGGGTATTGGGGTTATTTTTTCATTTAAAGTTTTTTTTCACAACTCATTTGACTCCCCCAAAAAGGGGGATATTACAGAGATACCTTACCTATACCTTAGTGTATCTCTGTAATATCCCCGTTAAATACAAGTAATTATTTTTCTTTTTGTTTTTTTTTTTTTTTTTTTTTTTCCGCAGGGCGCCACTGGACATACCCTCTGCTAGTAACCAGAGACGCCCGGCAATGGACGTTAGAGCGGCCGCGGCCTTGGGTCGCGGAATTAAAAAAAAAAAAAAAAAGTAATTATTTTTAATAAATATCTTTATTATTACGAGTATTTTAAATAATTACTTGTATTTAACGTTTAAATAGTACACAGTAATTATTTTAAATAATATCTTTTTGCCGTTCAATTAAAGATGTTCCTCTTCAGTAGTTATGATATTAATCTTTTTAATAAACATTACGTATTGGTATCAATTTACTAATATCAGAAAGTTGTTTGTAAGTATGTTTGAAGCGGACAAACTTTGATTTGTATATAATTTTCGGAATTTTCGGAAATCGTAGGTAGTCATTACTTAATTAGCTGCTCAGGAACCCATATGTATAAAGCCCTCATGTGCAAAGATGTTTATTCAGTTCACACCTAATAAGTTACGTGTAAAACAGTACAAAGGTGCATAAGAAGTAACTAGCAAGGTATAGGTTTACCTGGATATTACAGTGCTAAGTCAACCTATTTTTGAAGACTGTCTACAGCACCATAGCAACGAAATCTGTATGGTTTGTAGTTAGCGTTACTGATTTCAATAGCTTGAAGATAAGTAAGGATTGCATAGCACGAGTACAGTGGAAAACCTTTCGTTAAGCCGTAAGGCGAAACCGGTCAGGTTTACAAGTAAGTAATAAAAACAATGAAATAAGAATACATTATGAAATGACTCACTTGTACAGATATTTCACAATTTTTGATTGCTAATAGGACCTGACAGGTTTATATAAAATATGTGAAGTGAATTAGTGTAAAACACCTTTGAAGATGCCATAGAGCGAAACCGGTCAAGTCCTATTACCAAGAAAAAAATGTGGAATATCTGTACAAGTGAGTCATCTCATAATGTATTACTATGGTGTTCCACAAAGTGCTGACAATCGAAAGCATAAATTATACATATAGTGAAATAAGAGTAGATACAAAGGAGTTTGTTTTATAAAGGACAACCAATGCTTAACTTTTCAGTTAAGCTGTACCTATTTTTTTGTACAATCTTGATTAAGTATCTTGATTTTGTTGATGTCATTAATTAGATCGTTAAGATGTAATCAAGAACCTCATCAATTTGGTATTAACGATTTCGGCACGAAGGCGACAAAGATTAGCATCGATACCTAAACGCTTATCTGTATATCATATACTGATTCCAAGAAATATATTTTAGCGCCACATATTTCATCATGCCAGGGTTCAAGAAGGACATTCTATGTAAACCTATTTCAATGTTGTAAATTCTCTTAGAATTCTTTTCACAAAAACTTTAAAGCTTAACCGAAACTGTCAATGATTCTGTCTTCTGTGATCTAGGATAAAATTTATATAAAGAAAGGATTGATCTTTTTTACTTATTATAGAAATAATAAGCATTAATTTAGACGTAAAGTTTTAAAAGTGAATGAAGAACTTGGGCAATTAATAAAAGGAATATTTCCGATTTATGTAAGTAAATTCAATTATATTATGAAACTAATTTAAGAAGGGGCTTCGTCTGTATGGTAATTATGAACGTATGATCGTGCATACTTTTTACATAAAACATACCGTCTCAATTATAGATGGTGTATAAAGGTTTTGGTTGTTTTTTGTTGTTTCCCGAATACTTTGTGGATTCTCATTTAAATTTTACTTAGGTTCTCCCAAAGTCTTTATCGCATTTTAATCGCTTGGATCGCGTTACACTTATGACTTCTTAAACTTCTTCAAAATTTCCATAATATTTACGGATACTCGTTCCTAAACTAGTATTTTTTCAAGAAATCTCTGATTTGGTCACAATATGACCACTGGCTTCTTTTATCTGTTTTGTCAAGTTCTGTCATTCATTTCGTCTATCCCATCCCTTTTAAAAAAAACAATGCAGAATTAAAATTCTGCGAAAAATTAATGCTATTATATAAATTTAAAAGGTTTTTTCTTAAAAACATTTTACTTACCATTGTTTTGTCATGGATTTTCGCCAAGTAACGCCTGTTTCTATCCAATATTTTCCATCCCTTTTACGTTAGAATAAGCGTTACGGCGTACTCGATATTCGGTGGAGCGTCGGACCACATTTCACGACTGATGCCCAACTTAAGAAAACCCAAGGCGCTCTGCAGGGGACTGTACCTGCAGATCGTGCGGAGTATATCTCTACTCTGTCTACCGTGGGTCTCCTGTATTGGTGAAAGGTGCGACTTAAGCAACCAAGGTCGCGATCATTGAGAAATTACTGCAGATGCGACACAGTGACCACACGCAGCATGCGTCACAGATGATTACCGGACACGGGTCCTTCGGTAAGTATCTGTTTCGACTTCATAGTAAAGTCACGCCCGAGTGTCAACACTGCGAGGTTTCCGACGAAGACACAGCACTCTACACGTAGGTGGAATGGTCAGCCTGGGCGAGTCAGTGCCGCACCGGGATCTCGGTGTGGGTTTGGGCGTAGATAACCTCTCACTGGAGACGGTGGGCTAGCAATAGCAACCCACCGTCCTTACAGAAGCAGGCCAGAAGGATTGCGTGCTGTGGGTGCACGCTTTCGCTTACCGACGCGGGATTAAACCCGACCCCAAAGATGCGGGGTAACCCCGTCCCGACCTCTTGCCAGAGGGCGCATCTATGGCCAAAGTTCGCCGGCGCCAAAGGGCAATTCCCCTAGGGCAATAGGTGATAGAATGTACGTGGTTCAGGGCCACGGAGCTAAAAAAATCCTGTCCCTTTCTCTTTATAAAAATATATATTAGGTCAATATTACTTCCATAAAGAGGGCGTTGCGACGAGCAGTCCTCAAGTACAGGCTAATTTCTTGATAGAACCTTTCGTAGAGGCGTAAAGCCATAAGAGTTAGACTTTGAAAAAGATTCGTTGAGATATGATACTTCTGAACTACTGTCACCGCAATATATAGATTACCAAATCACAATTTGAAAAATTTAGAAATTTTCAAAGTGCGGAACAAGACCGATGCTATAAATGCCTTTTTTATTTTTATTAAAAATCACCTACGTCCATTGCCGAGCGCCTCTGGTAAGCACTAAAAGAATTCCCAGTGGCGGCTATAAATACCTGGATAGTGTATTACCCCAATACTGTCCTGCCTTCACGCCTAGGCTCAGAGTACCTAACAATGTGATCTCCCGCTCTGTAAATTGAGAAATAATACACTAATTAATATTTCTTACAATTTCAGAGCGTGCACAGCTACAGGCTGTTGGAAAATAGAAGTCTCGGCTATGGATAGAGGTGCTTCCATTAAACATTGATACAACTTTCCACCTTGCCACTTGTCTTCAGCTGGGCACACGGTGTGTCTCTCCGCATCATTGCCACTGTAGACAAAGTCTCAAAGGAAAGTGGCGGTATATCTTTTTTTTATTTTTTAAGAGTTTCGTGTATGCTACATGCGTTGACACCTTGGAACCATTGAACTTTCCAAGGAAACCAAAATATCCCAACGCTGCTGTTGCTGCGAAGGGCCTACCCTAACGACGCGGGATTCTCATCTCTACCAAACCCCTGAAGAGGCCACACAGGTGGCCAAAGTCCGCCGGGCGCCACTGGAAATACCTCCTGGTGCATACCAGAAGTAGCGGTCTTGGGCGGCGGAATTAGTAAAAAGGCACCGAAATATTATTTACTTTTAATGGTTTCTTGAAATAGAACTTTTGAGTAGATGCCTACGATTCAATAGTAATCACTTGCCTCGTATGCAACCATAAATACTCATCAGCAACTCTTTTCAGAAGACACAAAAAAATAATTTAACAAACAAACATGTTATTTTTTTCAATCATTGCAGAGTACCAGGGAATCAGTGTTAGGATCTTTTTTTAACATAATATCTAATCAGCATATTCCCAGAAACTGTGGTACTGAGCCATTAGTGTTGAATGTAATTGATATCTTCACGATGACTATCTAATTGTCTTTGGCCCCCACTTCACTAATCACTTAACCAACCCTACAAACGTTTTAGATTTTACTGAATATACTCGCCTCGCTGCCTTTTTGAGACATCGCTAATCGTCTAATCGATGATTTTCAGGACCAGAATAGTTATTTCCTGGTTCAAAGAATAGATATTGCCCTCCAACGTGGCATGCAGCCTGCTTTAGAGGAACCTTCCTAGTCAGCAATAATGCGAATGATTTTTTTATATCTTTTGAAAATAGTTTAAGGTAAGTACTTAATTTTTTGTTGATGTAACTTGTAGCTTTGAGTGCAGTGATATTTTTTTATATTTCTTGAGTAAAATGCGGAAAAGCTGATGGTAGGTAGTTACCGCCATATTAAAGATGGAGTAATTTTTTTATATTATTTGCAACAAGCTTGTTAACTGATGGTAAGTAGTTACTACCATATACCTAAAGACGGTCATCAGAAGTATTTATTTCCTGAGTATGGTATATGTGAAAGAGAAAGGTAATAGGAGAAAAATATACCGAGGAAAGCCAAGGACAGTGAGTTTTTTTTTGTATTGTTGTTAATTGACATTGGTCTCAAGAGTACAGTTATCAGGTCGGGCTGGTCTGTTTGTGCTGGAACAGCATAGTTCTCAATGTAAAATATTGGTTTTTGGTGGTGACAGTGAGTATTATTTTCCAAAAATTGTGTTGCATTCTAAATTTAGATTTAAATTAAGACTGTAAAGCATGGTGTAGTTACAAAGGCTTTGACAACCCTCCACAAATAGATAACAACCGTATGCATTGTGTAATGGTAATAATAAATTGAAGAGTATGATAATTGATAAGGTAGGCATCGAAAAATCTGGTCTATTTTATTGTCTGTGTGTTACGTGTCTACGAAGTACATATGTACGCCGAATTTTCGTAATGTTGCTAGTCCAACGTAATAACGTAGCCTTTTGATGCTATCTAGACACTTTTATGTTTGTAGAAATTTCAGTAAAATGGGTAGTTTTCAGTAATACTTACCTACAAACACTGGATTTCAGTAGTGCGTTCAACTCCGTGGACTTCGATGTGTTGATTGGTGTCCTTAAAACACTTAACTTTTCCTCGGAATCTGTGTCTTGGTTCGATTCATATCTTCGTGGGCGCTCGCAGTTTATCCGCCTTGAAGAGTCATATTCGGATTGGCGCGATCTCACTACGGGTGTACCGTAAGACGGCGGCGTTCTTTCGCCCTTGCTTTTCTCCGTTTTCATTAACTCTGTCGTTCGAGTCATATCCTCTAACTTCCATCTATACGCGCACGACCTGCAGTTGTATCGGTACTTTGCGTTGAACGAATTCAAAACTGCTATTGCTGCCGTTAATCATGACCTAAGTGCTATAAATAAATGGGCAAAATCTTTTGGTCTCCTAATAAACCTAACTAAGTCTCAGGCCATGATTATTGGCAGTAGGCAGATGAGGGGTGGACTGGATGCATCTTCTCTTCCCCCATTTTACTGGACGGTTCCCCTATCGTGTACACTGATACCGCAAAGAATTTGGGTGTAGTTATGGACTGCAATCTATCCTGGAAGACTCATGTTGGCGAGGTAAGTAAGAAGTTGCATTTCACTTTCCACACGCTTAATGCCTCCAAAACATTTTGCCCCTGAATATCAGTCTCACTTGCTCAGACGCTAATTCAGCCTATCTTGGACTACGCGGATACCTGCTATTTGGATGCTACTGAGGAGCTGTTGGACAAATTTAAGCGCTTGCAAAATCTCAGTATCCGTTTTGTTTTCAATCTTCGTAAATATGACCACGTCTCACACTTTCGCAAGGAACTCGAGTGGCTCCCAATCCGAGACACTCGGATATTATGTCTCCTTTTTAATATCCTGTACAATCCCGCTTATCCTTCCTACCTGCGGGAGCGGTTCTCTTACGTGAACGCACCCGGTACCCAGTGTAGGTCTCCTCACCATAAGTACCGACTAAATTGTCCCTCCCACAAAACCGATTTCTTTTCCTTTTCCTTTACCGTTCACGCGGTCAGACTGTGGAACTCACTCCCCCCTGACATACAAGGCTGTAAAACTCTTCATCTCTTTAAAAAGAAAGTAAAAGCTCCTCACCTCTCCTCTTAATCTTAGCTACCTATTATATTGTAATGTAGTATACCTTTATGTAAATTTATTATAGCACAGTAGGTATGTATTTATACATGTATATATGCCCCCTTAGTTTATGTAAGTTTATTTACTTGCACAGCACACATGTCACCCTCTCACCCTTACATCTCCGTTTAGGCCTGCTGTAAGAGATTCCTTTAGGAATAAGCAGTGCCCTTGTACTATGCTCACTCTATTGTTTGTACTACGGTTTTTGTGTTCTTTTTTCTATGTGTGTTGTACATAAATAATAAATAAGTAAATAAAATAAACACAGATAATATAATAGGTAACAAGAAAATAATTAATAAACGCTAAAGACACGAACACACATACTTAATATCTTCTTTTCATATTAGTGTTTCAATTTATGTAAGAGATATGTAATCGATCACGAATTCTTTTTTATGCATTCTAGTATTTGTCATTAAATGTTAGTCACTTTTCACGAGAACTGATATTATAACTGATTGCTTTAGTTATTTGCATTAAATTGTTGTTTGTAATAGACGTTGTTAGAACGTGTGTCGAGTGATCATTTCGTTTCAAATCCTCTTCGCAGTAAGTTGAGTGAAGGTACCTCATGCACTGGCAGTACATAAGGTGAATAGTGTATTGTATTAAAATTAAATGTACCTATCCAATATTGATTTATTATCGACCGAGCGAGCGATACATTTCCAGATTGTTTATTTTACTGTCTTCCATCTGTCTGTCTTTCTGTCTGTATGTGTGTACCAGGCTAGTGGCAACATTTTTTTCATTCGATCTAAACGAAATATTTGGCTCAAGTGTTCTTTAATTTTTTTTTGTGATAGAGGGCACAATATAGGTAAAAAGCCGAAATAATGTTTTGAATATTCGCGAGGTCTTCTGTTCGAACATAATGGGCGACCGCTAGTCTACTTTCTTCAGGAACCATTATGTTGTAACCAAATTATTTATCTAGTTGTATGATGTATCATGTTTAAATTGTGTAGGTTTTTCAAGTTCTACAGGAGTAGGTATTTCTTTCAAGTTTTATTTCGTAATGTGGTGTTCTAGTGAAAGAATAAACCAGTGTATCCAGGGTTTTTAAATATAGTATTGTCTAGATATATATTTTCTAGATAAAAGTCCCATTAACCATAAACCAATTAAGGTATACAGAATGAGATTCTGCTACATTGATTGTATGAAATGAAACTTTACGACTTAATAATTTAGTTTACACAACTTCATTAAAAACACAAATAAGACTACACCTACCATATTTATTATTATATTCTCAGCTTTACCATAATCATAACATAGTATAAAACAAAGTCGCCCTTTCCGTATATATGCTTAGATCTCTAAAACTACGCAACAGATTTTGATGCAGTTTTCACCAATAGATGGAGTGGTTCTCGAGGAAGGTTTTGGTGTACCTATATAATTTCTCAAGCGGGCGCAGCCGCTGCCATCCACTAGTAGTAAATAAATCTGTTAAATTTATAAAAATTATGTCATTCGAAATTATAATTTTTTATAAATCTTGAGTTTTTTTTAAACAACGTTACCTTTATCTTTACATGCCTCTTTTAAGTCTAAGGTATTAAAAATACCAGACTTAAATGCATTAAGTAGACTGGCGTCTCAATGTATTACAGAGATAACCCGTATCAACTAAATGATATAACAATCCGTATTGGGTATAATAATGCAATCAGGTTCCTTAATCATATGACGATTTGTTTCTTAATAATCTGGGGTGGTAATATAAAAAAAGTAAATACCTAATATTAAAAAAGGTAGTAACGGCCCACCTAAATGATAGCGCGTGGTGGGGTGACATCAATGAGTTAGGTACACACATACACACTTTTTTTTATTCAGGAAACAAACAATTGTACAATAAATATTACAAATACAGTAATACTAAACTTAGAGTAGGTAAAAGTATAGCGTGAGCGAGTCAGCGCCGGGACCTCGTAGTGGGTCTGGGCGTGGATACCCTCTCGCTGGAGACCATGCTTCAAGCCATGGTCTCCAGCGGGAGTAGGTGGAACGCGGCCGTGTCCTTCTGCGAGCCAGTTATGCTCGCGAAGGAGGCGGCCGAGAGGGAGAGGGAGCGTAACCTCCCCGCCGAGTTCCGTAGTCAGCGGCGAGGGCGCCGCAGACTCATCTACGCCCAAGACCATCGACCTCCATGATCGGGGCCTGAGGACCGCGGGTTCGCCACCCGCCGTCCTTACAGAAGCAGGCTAGAAGGATTCACTCATTGACGCGGGATAAAACCCTACCCCAACGACGCGGGATTCTCATTTATTTTATTTTATTTTATTTAATAGGTACAGAAACAGACACCAAATTATGGAAAAAACAATATAACATTGTAGTATACAAGTTGTTAATCTAGCGTCCAATTAAATCTATACTCAACATTTAAAACTAATAAAGCACAAAACTAAAAAGAAAAAAAAAAAAAAAAAAAAAAAACGTTGGTAAGGTTATAAAAAAAATAAAAAGACAAAAAGAAACCTACTTGAGTATTGTAAATTGTAACTAATACATCAATTGTTAATAGTTGCCAAGGCTTTCTTAAAGCTATTAAAATTATCAAAAAATACATCAACTTGTGAGCAAATAATATTGTGCTGAGTACACATTCTGTTGATTGGGCTGTTTTGTGACACATTATTTCGACTTAGAGGTATGGCAAACAACTGAGGAATGCGCACAGATCGTGTTGGCACTTTGATTTTAACATATTTATTAAGATCACAATCAAGAAGGTCATTGAGAAGTTTATAAAGAACACGTAGGTCATTGATCCATCTACTCTTCTCCAAACTCATAATATCAAACCTCTCAAGCCTACCCTCATATTCTCCCGCCTCAGCCCCTGTCTAATACATAAAATCCTAACAAATCGTTTTTGGATCGCTTCCAAATCGTCCGTATGTACTTTATAGATAGGTGACCAGACGGATGAACAGTATTCAACTATAGTTATCACTAGAGCGTAGTATAAGGTTATCAGGGATCTATCCCGCCGAAAGGGCTTGGCAGTGCGTAGTATGAAGGATAACATGCGCTGGGCTTTGCTGCAAACATAGTCATAGTGAGGCCTAAAAGACATTGCAGTATCAAACAACACACCTAAGTCGCGAATAACACCTACTCTGTCAATACTGACTCCCTTGATATTATAATTATAAACCAGTTTATTTATATTTTTTGTGAATGTGATGACTTGACATTTTGCTATATTCAAGGACATAAAGTTTTCATCACACCATTGTACAATTGTATCTATATCTGCCTGCAGGACCTCACAATCGCCAAGGTCCTGAATTCTTCTATAAATTTTAATATCGTCAGCATATGCCAGACATTGACTGTCGATTTTATTGAGCAGGTCATTGATAAATAGCAAAAACAAGAGTGGACCAAGATTTGAGCACTGTGGCACCCCCGATGTTGCCAGGAATGGGACTGACTCGTATCCACTCAATACAACTAATTGACTGCGATTGACCAAATATGACATGAGCCATCTATGCAGGTTCCCATGCACTCCAAGATGTTGAGCCTTTGACAACAGTATCATATGATCCACACGGTCAAAAGCCTTAGCAAAGTCCGTATATATGGAATCCATCTGCTGTCTATTATTAAAAGACTCACATATGTAGCTTGTGTAACAAAGGAGGTTAGAACTTGTAGATCTACCAGACATGAAGCCATGCTGAAGAGGGCTCAATACGTGTCTGAGATGGTTATAGAGATGGTTATAAACGATACCCTCAAATATTTTAGCAAACCAATTAAGAATACATATTGGTCTATAATTGGCAACGCTACATCTATCCCCACTCTTGTATATAGGTGTTACTTTGGCAATTTTCCATATACTAGGGAATATGCCCTCCGCAAGTGATTTTGTGAATATAATTTGTAGTGGTGTTACAAGACTGGACGCACAGAGTCGGATGAATATCGACGGTATGCCGTCAAAACCACCATTCTTAGAGAGATCAACGTTCCGAAGTCTTTTGAGAAGTTCATCGTCCGATAGAGAAATATCGGTAATTGAATAGTTAGAGCTCTGAAAGTTGGGAGAAAATTCATTGTCTGGGGCCGCGCAGTAAACAGATGAGAAATAACTGGCAAACAGATTTACAATCTCATCCCCGGTTGTCCCCACTGAGTCCTGATAGTACACGTTACTAGGGATGCTATTAGTGACACGCTTGCTTTTTGTATAACGCCAAAATGCTTTTATGTTAAGTATAAGGTCATCCTCAATTTTTTCTATGTACTCCCTAAAACACTGAACAGTGACCCTCTTGGCTCGGACTCTCAATACAGAAAAAGTATCATAGTCCCGAGGATTGTTGTAGCGCTTATATTTACTGTGGGCCTTGCTTTTTTGTCGCAGTAATCTGATTAAGTTCCTAGAAAACCAAACTGGGTACCTAGTGCTAGACACTTTTGTATAAGGCGTATGCTTTTCTATTATGGCGTAAATGTTGTTATAGAAAAACTGTACAAAATCATCACATCCAAGAGTGTCCGCATGTTTTGCCCAATCTACCTCGTTTATATCTTTTTTACAATTATCATAATCAGTTCTGCGATAACATAGTTTTTGTAACGAAGCGTTAGGTGCCAATATTTCAGGTGGTCCTTGGAGAATCAACTCAAAAGGCGGGTGATTATTGTCCAACCGACTCATAGGTGCTGCAGGTACTATAGTAAATAATTCTGGATTGGCTGTTATAGCCAGATCTAGTATCCTCCCATTACTATTAACTGTAAAGTTAAGCTGACGTATAGTCGTACAATTAAAAAGATCAAACAATGCCTTAGATTTCTCACAATAATAATTGTTAGGAGTGCCCGTTTCACTCAACCAATCTATACCAGGTAAGTTAAAGTCTCCTATAATACAGGTGGTCTGATTGGATAGCTCATTAAATGTAACATTACACCTATCAAGGAAATCGCATACAATATTCGCAGGCAGATAGCTGGGTAAGTAAACTACACATAGATTTACAGTGCGCCAGCCTGGCACCTTTATTTGCACCCAAAGGTCCTCCAAGCTATCTGATCGCCAGTCATCCCTAATAGACACCTGCAGTTTTCTTGAGTGGGCAACCATCACACCACCGCCATAATCCTTGTTAAACCGAGTACAAAAAGCGGGATCACGGTCCCTACGCACAACGCAATATCTGTCATCAACGAGTTCAGATGACAAGAAATTGTCATCAATCCAGGTCTCACAGAAACATATGATATCAAAATCATTACATAGAATAGTATTGTAAATGTCAGTAGTCTTAGTCCTCATACCCCTTAAATTTTGGTAATAAATGCATAAATACATTTGAATAGCAATAGTACCACATACAAATATAGTAAATAATACTTAGATATTAATACTACTAACAAATTAAGCTTAGACTATTCTCACTTTTAACTAGTATGAATCTGGCATCACAGTCTTTTCTGGCATAAATACGCCCATTTCTTACCCACACATATTTGTACCCAAACTCTCTGGCCCTTATACGCGCCGCAGCGTGCAGCGATTTGTTCGCCGGTGACAAATGTTCCGACATGTACACGGGTGACTCTTTACCTCCCATTCCCAGCAATGCAGTGTTGAGTTTATTTGTGGGGTGTGCTTTGTTATATCTGTGCACTGCAGAATAAAACTCATCTCGATTCCTTACGTTTCTGAACTTGACCACAATAGAGCGAGGTGATTTATTTTCCTTGTTCAGCTTTGATACTCTCAAATTGTAGCCAACCACTTGGGAGCACTGCTTCAGCAGATTAGGTAGGTGTTCGTTATGGTGCTCAGGCACACCCTGTATTTCCAAATTGTTTTCACGCAAGTGCTGTTCCAGGTTATTAAGGCGATCCGACAAATCTCGCACATTCGCCTTGAGGTCGGTATTCTCTTTTTGCAATATGGAATTATCACTACTTAGAAGATCCATCCTATTCTTCATATCGTCGTGCATTGCGCTCAGAAAATCCATCGACTGACGAAAGTCCTGCAGGTCAGCCTTGATTGATGACAGTTCGGACTTTAGTATGTCGGAAATCATCCTCGGCAATTCGTTTCTAATTGCCTTCAGGACCTGGTCGCTTATGGCAGACAGAAAGGCATCATCACCAGCCTGTGCGCAGCGCAAAGAAAGCGGGCTAACCGACTGAGCTCCCATAGGGCTAATAGTTTCCTTCCTGCCTACGGTAAAACCATCCGAACCGGCAGCATCCCCAGACAAATCGACGCCCGCACCGTCATTCCGCAAACCACGCACAGGCGTGTTAGTGTTGCCCACCTTTGGTTGCTTACTCTTACACTCCTGGCAAATCCATTTTAGTTTTTGGTCCTTAGTCATTGCCTTGAAGGTTTTTTTATCGGGTATATTTGCACACGTGAGGTCATAGATGCTAATGCATTTATTGCACTTCAAATATTCTCGATCCTCAATAATACTCCGACACCCAGCACAATTAATAATCATAACCTTAGGCGGCATTTTGTGTCCTGAAACGCTCCTGTGTGAAGGGCCCGTTGCCACAGATGTCCGCTTCACTCACCAGTCTTATTAAATTTTGTCCCAAAACACTCCTGTGTGAAAGGCCCGGTGACACCAAAATGCCCAAAATGTCCGCTTTACGCGCCAGCCCTCAGCCCTACGCAGATTGATGGATGTGGGTAGTACGAAAAAAAGTGTTAAATTGACGTTTTAAAATATTATGTTTTCCCATATATTTTCACAAATGGAACAGTATTCATGAAACCCAACACCGCCCCCCTCCCGGTATCACTGCGCACAAGATGAAATACGACACTTGTGAAAACTATTACTTTAAATTTAATATTATATGATAAACAATGGACAAACAATACGTGACCACCAACGTTTTTTTGATTTTTTTTTTTATCCCGACCTAACCCCCGCAGAGACCACAGGGATGGTCAAAGTCCGTCGGGCGCCACTGGAAATACGTTCTGATTGTAATCAGAGACACCCGGCAACGGACGTTAGAGCGGCCGCGGCCTTGGGCCGTGGAATTAAAAAAAAAAAGATAAATGTACAATCAACTACGTTTCCACTATTTACTAAACTAAAGATACAAGTGCAACTTAAGACAACATCACGGCCCTATCTTCGAAGAAGCAGCCAGAGGCGTTCACGCCGCGTTATACCCATATTTTATTGGTTTTAGGGCAGATATTAAGATACTTTTGGTCCTGATTATTTGTTCCCGTGTCTAACTACTACTAATTATAATACTAAAAATACTGCTACATTGGCACACTATCGCACGGACTGCAGAGATTCCATTTAACATCTGTAACGTCTGTCCTGGCTGTCATAATTTTGGTTTGAATTACAGAGTGGTTCCGTAGGGCAAGGGCAAGCCTATTACCCGGAAACTACTTATACCTTATAGGCTTGCTCCCTAATACGTAGGACGAACAAAAATACTAGCGAAGTGTGTAATGTGTAGGTGCATTAAGGGGTACCTTCGGGGATATTATATATGCATGATATAAGTATGTAATTATGTATTGGTTCTACTACGTATACTTAAGATAACAACCCAACCTTTACGTATTTTGTTAGCAATACACACACAGCCAATTGTCATTAGCTTTTGTTTTAATAATTGGTTGTAACCATTTAGATGATAAATAAATAAATAGGTATTTTTGGACATTCACACAACGTCACCTAGCCCAAATTAAGCTAATATAAGCTTGTGTTACGGGATCTAGACGACTGATAAACATACATATATATTTCTAAATACGAGTACATATATATTATACATAGAAAAATACTCAAATTCCGAAACAAACATTTGTAGATCACACAAATAATTTGATTGGACCCGGAATTGAACCTGGGATCTTAGGGGCGGCAGTCGCATACTCATACCACTGCGCCACCGAGGTAGTCTGATAAGGGTACTTTCAACATCGTTAAGTTAGGGCCCAACTTCGCCTACAAGTGATGCATCTGTCAGTCAATGGACGAAGCTCTCGTAAAGTTCATAAACTAAAAGTTTGAAAATATAAAAGGAAATCGCCATATATTAAAATATATCGAAGGCTTTCACAGCAAAATGGTGACTACGACACTCTGGGGGCACGTCACAACTTTTTAGATAAATACAGCGTATAAATAATTCTGTTATAGCAAGCTTGGGGAGTCGAATATATAAATCATAGTATTAGTTTCTTTGCAAAATATAAGTTGTTTAGAAATACGAATTATTCATTACTAGCTTCTGCCCCCGAATTCTGCGTAAGATAACTATGCTATTTTCGTTTCCTAGGTCCAATTTATGCTTAAACCAAACTTTGTCAGTTTTGCGGCTTACGTGACATGTCTCCACAGATAATAAAAACACAAAAGTATAAGAGAGTATGGGGGTTGGCTTTAACAGTCCAGAGTTAAAAGATCTGCTTCTCACACACTATCAAACAATATTGCAGCTATGGTCTATCTCACTGACTTTTGTGCAGAAAAGAATCATAGTTTCCTTGGGTGCATAGGGGTTCCACTAATCTTACTCTTGATCTTAAAGCCTGCCTGCCGATTAACGGACGACGCTCTGTAATGTCAGGTGTCCAGTTAGCAGCAATAGGCTTGCTTTCTAATACGAAGGAACTATAAGGTTCAATCTATGATAAAAGACCGTTAATCTACAGTTCTACACTACTTACATCTGTTGGGAATTTTATGTGTGTTAAAAATTATCAGACGGCCCCATTTCTTAGTATGGGATGGGGCGTCTGTGTATCACTGTCTCTACCTAAGAATACCCAAAGTACGGTAACTGCAAGAGGCTTATTTCAACCAATCAAATCAACTAAAATCAAAAATCCAAAGAGACCAACAAAGTGACTAGTGATACGTTTAATAAACGTATCTTTCTACCCATTCAGGTACCTATATATACGTGATTAAGAGTGTGTGTGCCTACTATAGATATTATTAAATAAACGATAGTCTTGCTTTGGTTTTGGTCCACCTCAAGACAATCGTTGTTGCAATTTATACTTATTTATTGTTTTATTTGAAAAAGTTGGCAAGCATCCATTTGCTTAAAAAAATACCTATATTTACTTCTAATCTTTGAACAAATTTTTATTTTTTCGAGCGTTCTCAAGCTGATCGCAATGGTACCCTTTACTGAACCAATTTAAACCAAGGCTTTGTGAGCTTTGAACGAGTTTGTTCGTCGCCTCGAGTAGGTAATTAATCAAACAAATTGATTCGTTCACAATCTCTGAAGCTTCAACCTTATTATCAGTAGCGCCCGTGAGTCTGAATCTTATTGGTAGATTCTGAAAGCTGCCGTCAGTCGTAAGAATCGCATTGGTAGATTACCGGAATCTGCCAATGCGATTCTTGCTATTCAACTTACAGGTGGCAATTATTTGTTGTCATCAGTAAGTCGAATCGACCACGACGATGATCACGACTAACGACGTGTCGTCGGTAGTTTTGCATTAGATTTCTTTTATTTATGAAAGACTGACATATTATAACTGTTTCGGTGGCGTGGTCGGTAGTACATTGGCTTTCGACTCCGGAGTCTCAGTTTGGGACCACTAGTTGCTAATATATTTTTGTCAGGCTCTATATTATGCTATTTAACAACCTTTTGAACAGACTTCCAAAAAAGGATGAGATTCTCAATTCGACTGTATGTTATTTCATATCTTCGGAGTGGGTGAACCGATTCTGATGTTTTTTAATTGAAATTGACTGCATTCCGACAATCATTTGGTCCCATTTCAGTAATTGGAAGTGTTTTCATTTGTAGGTACATAATGCTTCGAGAGCCATAGGAACCTGCTGTCCGACGGACGAGACTCTGGCAAATATACCCACCCAAAGTACTTGGTAATGGCAATAGGTTTGAACCCCATTACGTCGGACTCATCATCCACAGTCTTTTTCCAACGCAGTTGGGGTCGGCTTTCCAGTCTAACTGCGATTCGGCTGAACTTCGATAATTTCCGTAGAGTGACTGCCATGTGACCTCCAGAACCCATGGACGATATCGAAGTTCTGTAGTTAGAACGGTCGGATTTTTGTTTTAGGGCTTTACTTTCCCCTGACGAAAAGATTAGTTTTCATTCATAGCAGTTGCAAATTTTCACCAGGTTATGGGATATGGGTGTCTGGTATGCAGGATTGAGAGACCACCTTAAATCTATACTTTTACAAACTAATGGTTAAATTTACAATTGTTTGTGGGTTTTTCCTAAAGGATGACGCATCTATAAAGTCGAATCGAAATTATGAGATGGTCTCTCAATGGCAACGCATACTAAAGACGTTGTGTTCACCTATCTATCTAATGTGATGACCTTTTTTTTGAAGTCGCTAAAAATGAAACTGTAAACTATAGTGTCCACCAAATATTACGGGTTAGGGGCGAGTCATCCACATTGGAAATCGTGCCAGGCCCAGTTGCCCCTTCTTTAAAATTGATAATGGACAATTAGCCCACACTTTTTTCTTTTTATAAGCAATTTTCCAAGTGACTTATATTTTATCTGTTCAGATCACTGAGTTCATAAGGGCTACTATCCACTTTCATGTCATCAACATCAACGGTATGATCGAATAGTTATTGGATACGATCTTTATTATCAATTGACTAGGTGTAACTCGATAGGAACGATCGTTTCAAATCGATTTTCTTACAAATGTGTCTCATTTTGCATCGGTCATTTTATTATTTATTTTAACCTCCTACGGAAAACGAGATGTTATAAGTTTAACTTGAGCTCCACCCTGGTGGGAATCAGCTAATTAGAAAGAATAAAGAAAGAGAAAAACATTCTCCACGGTAGTAGTTAGACGAATTATATACCTAAAAACCTTCCTCGGGAACCACTCTATCCATTGGTGAAAACCGCATCAAAATCCGTTAGGTGGTTTTAAAGATCTAAGCATACATAGAGAACGGAAGCGACTTAGATTTTCACTTTTTTTTTCATCTAACGTCCGTTGCCGGGCGTCTCTGGTTACTAGCAGAGGGTATATCCAGTGGCGCCCGGCGGACTTTGACCACTTCTGTGGTCTCTGCGGGTGTTTGGTCGGGATGAGAATCCCGCGTCGTTGGGGTAGGGTTTTATCCCGCGTCAGTGACTGAATCTGGTTGCGTGCTATGGGGCAAAGGCCCCGCAGCACGCAACCCTTCTAGCCTGCTTCTGTAAGGACGGCAGGTGGCGATCCCGCCGTCCTCAGGCCCCGATCATGGAGGTCGATAGTCTTGGGCGTAGTCGCGTAGTACTACGGAACTCGGCGGGGAGGGTACGCGAGCATGACTTGCTCGCAGAAGGACACGGCCGCATTCCACCTACTCCCGCTGGATTAGATTTTCACTTAGATTAACACCACTGCAGGCACATAGGTTATGCTAATTTTATTTTTGATCAACTAACGTAAGTATTACAAATATTACGAAAAAAAATCTTACTTTTACTTCGGCTTTTGGTAATGGTTAAATTTTAAATTAATCACATTTACAGCAGCATGTATCTACATAACCAGAGACGCCCGGCAACGGACGTTAGAGCGGCAGCGGCCACGGGCCGCGGATCTAAAAAAAAAGCATGTATCCACACAAAGTTTTTTGTTATTATTAATAATTTTACGAGTATCATCAATAATTTACACTTTTTAAAATCATTGTTCATAACCTTTGGAGTGGAATTGTACCCACAAATAGATTAGAATATGATTCAAAGAGAACGTTATCCTATTAAGAACAGTAAACGATAACTTATACCTTGATAAATAATTACAAACTTCGTTCGAATTGTTTTATTTTTATATATTTTACACAAGCAGACGCCCACGGCTTCGCCTACTTGACAAATTATGTACACAAAAACCTTCCTTAAGAACCACTCTATCTATTGCTGAAAACCACATCAAAATCCGTTGCTTAGTTTTAAAGATCTAAGCATACATCAGGACGGACAGATTTTGTTTTATACTATGTTATGATTATGATGATAATTATGATACCTTTAACTTGCGGCACTTTGTGGAACTATTAGTAAGTAAGTAACACATTATGCATATTAAATTCACTTGTACTCTTATCCCACTGCCTTTAAAATAAACCTAACCAGTTAAAAGTTAAATAGACGTGATTGTGTGTATGTGTTTGTGTGTGTGTTTTTTTATTTATTTATTATTATTAGACATATTACAATTTTTTTAGTTACACATTGCCCCACAAAACCGTGTTGTCGGTTTTTAGGTTGTTAAAAACTAAGCTAAATATCAGAAGTAAATTAATACAATCTTACATTGGTACATACATACGGACATACATATACGCATATACACGTGTGGGCGTGTATTTGATAAATAAGGGCTAGCGACCTACCTAGTGAAGCAATGAGTAGTCGTAGGTATAGGTATACCTAGTGATAAAACGCCTGTTAGAAATGAGTTAGCATTACATTAATTTACACTTTTGAAAAAAATGCGTTTTTTTAAATCCTTCCTTAATGTCCATTGTCAGACCCCCCAGGTACGCCCTCGGAAGTCAAAAACCCAAACAACAGTTGTAATGTAATGGTAACTAAGATGTTAAAACTTATTAAAATTATAATAGCATTATTTTTCGCAGAGTTTAAAAAAGACAACAAAACGTCGACAATTGTTTCGCCTCTAAACGAGGCGTTATCAAGACTGTCTCAAAGAGAACAGCCCAGGCTGTTCTCTTTGAGACAGTTTTGTTGTCTTTTTTAAACTCTGCGAAAAATAATGCTATTATAATTTTAATAAGTTTTTAACATCTTACTTACCATTACTTTGTCATGGATTTTCGCCAGGTAACGCCTGTTTCTATCCAATATTTAACAGTTGTAATGTTTAACGAAATATGAAACACAATCTCTCTACTGGAATATTGAACAGATACCTACCTACTGGTATTATCTATGGATACTTGTACAGTGGTACACACTTTTGATTATAGCGTTGCGTTTGTTTGCTATAACTAACTCAATATGGACGCAATTAGTGTTGCACCTACAATATGACGCAAACTGTCACCAGGCGACTAAGTTCCCAGTACAAGCTGAGCTCGACCTTCCCTTCGAATCAAATTAGAATTAGAATGGAGCGTGATTGGCGGTGCTGAGTTCCGGCTGAAACTTCGTCAGCTTGCTTGCCAAGTTCATGAGATCGTTCAGAATTCTGACTCTAAATTACGTAAAAAAATAATGGACTGTTAATTGTGGATTTACAACTGTTACATATTTACTGCCTCGGTGGCGCAGTGATATGAGTAAGTAAGTAAGATTGCCGTCCCTGGGGTACCAGGTTCGATTCCTGGTCGAATCAAATTTTTGTGTGATCTACAAATGTATTTTTCGGAGTTTGGGTGTTTTCTATGTATAATATGTATGTATTTAGAAATATATAAGTATGTTTATCAGTTGTCTGGACCCCATAACACAAGCTTATATTAGTTTAATTTGGGCTAGGTGACGCTATGTGAATGCCCAAAAAATTTATTTTTATTTATTTTATATACTTAGTCATATATAACTTGTAGTTTAGTTACATAGGAGGATAGGTATCGTCAGGTGTCCGATATAAGCCATAGCCAAGCTCGGCCACAAGCTAAACATAAAACATTATTTTGGGCTTACTTTTCGTTTTACTAACGACGCCGACGCTAAATTTAAAAAAAAAGAGCACAATATTTTAGCTTCTGCGGACCACTGGTTGTTGGGAACCACTGATAAGCGTAACGTGACGATTTCCACTAAATAAAACTTCCCGTAAGCCGCGTTAGAGAAATTCGTTCGTTCCAAAAACTCACGATAAGTAAATTGTTTTAATCTAGGTATAAATAAATAAATAATTTTGGACATTCTCACACAACGTCATCTAGCCCAAACTAGGTATGCAATGCATGCTGCTAATTGCAAATGTTGAGCGGAGCAAATGTTTTTATTACATATCAGAATCAGAATCGAACACTTCAATTAAATAATCGAATGAAAAAAAAATCTATTTTCATTGTTGACGCACGTGTTTCCATGGCCACCATTTAATCATCTGGTTTTTCGGTGATGTCCAGGACATTTTCGGTAATTATTCCTCCGTGGTCAGCTCTATTTTCATGATTTCAGATATATGCACTCCCGGGTAGGATGTCGACCTGCATGCCAAATTTGGTCAAAATCGGTCGACCCGTTTCGGAGGAGTAGACACACAAACGATTTACACTTGTCGCCTAAGATTGAGCTCCGCTTGGCTCCGCTCAACAAAGGAACTTGCACTTGTGCCAAGTTTTGTGGAGATGGGATAAAAAATGTGACCGTTGGCCCAGAACATACACACAAACAGACGAGATCAAAGTAGTCCGGTATTCTAGTATGTTTGGTCGCAGATTTCTCGCTACTCAGAGGAAGTTAAGATCACGTTCTTTAACGCTTATTGCCAGAACATGTACACGGGAAATCTGTGGATTACGTATGCCAAAAGATAGCTGGATACCTTGCGTATCCAATACAACAATATCTTCAGGATGCTGTTGGGACTGCCCCGTTTATGTAGTGCATCAGGGATGTTTACTAAATATCAAACAGATGGCTTTGCAGCTATCATTCGCAAAAAAACCACATCCCTGATCCGCAGAATACGTTCCAGTGGCAATAGCTCTGGAATTGTCTCGTGAGGAGAGTGAATACTGAAAGTAATACACTCCAGTAATTACTCTCTTTATATTTATTTCTTTTTTTTTTCTTTATTTATTAATGTACACACATGTAAATAAAATAACAAGAAGATGAACAATAAGGATAGATTGAGTACAAAGGAATCACTTATTTCACAAGAAACCTCTTCAAGTGGGCCATATACTTGTGTTTTGTTATTTTGTTTGTATGTTTTTTCCACTTTGTTTCTGTTTTATTTATTTTTAATAATAAAATTTTCTTGGTATACACTTTTTAATAATATGTATTTTTATTTTTTATTCTACCTTCTTTGTTCTTTTTTGCCGCACTTACATCCATTGCCGAGCGCCCCCGGTAAGCACTGAGAGAATTCCCAGTGGCGTCCGGCGGACGGCCACCTGAGTGGCCGCTGCGTGTTACCCCGCATCTTTGGGGTCGGGTTTTATCCCGTGACGGTGAGTACAGGCGTGCGTGGGGTGAAACCCCACAGCACGCAGCCCTTCTAGCCTGCTTTTGTAAAGACGGTGGGTTGCTAATCCATCGTCCCCAGACCCCGATCATAGAGGCCGATGGTCCTGGGAGTAGTCACGTCTGCGTCCGAAGTGTGCCCTCGCCGCACACTTCGGATTCTACCTACTTATAAATTTAATATCATGATCATAGTAATTAACCTAAAATAACATAAACATAATTATTGAGAATAATAGTCTTATCTATCTGGCTCACATAGGGCAGGAAGACCTAGGGTATAATGATCTCAATTTTAATACATGCTATCAAAGATCAGGTATTAATTACTGATTGTAATTGGATATATAATGTAGATTGTGACAAAAAACAATAACAAATCGTTCTGATCTTTCAGTGTTTTGAGTTGAAATGATGCGTCAAGTTTGTGTGCTGTTCATGTTGCTGTCACAAGCATTATCATGTGTGAAATATACGTTCGAAGAGGATTTTAGTGAGTTATTCACAAGTACGGGATTCTGTAGCGGTTTGGGTCCATGGAAAATAGGGAAATATGAAGATTTAGGCATGAAAGGCTTCCACGAGCAAAGCTCTCATTTCATATATCCGAATGGTGCCGTCAGCGGAGTCAGTCCACTTTCTTGTGTATCGTCTTTCTCGTTTGATATGTCATTCGGTGGGCGTATTGTAGCAAACGTCTTCATGGAAAATCACGTCCCCACTGATTTATTACAACTGTTAGTGTTTGATGAAGACGGAAATGATGCTGGTTTCAGTCGATTATCTGGATCTGATATCAAGGGTGGGTGGTATACCATGTCGTTACAAGTTGTAGCCCAAACGCCGTTTAGAAGTCAAGTAAGTATTATTTTGAATTTAGTTGTAAATAATGTTAATTACTAAACCACGGTTCATCTTACGTTAATTTCGCATACCCGTGTGCTGCAATAATTTTGTATGATGACTAACTGAGGCCCGAAGCTCCGCATTCGTGGAATAACTTATAATTACGAGTATGATGTTAAGTTTTTTATGTCATCCGATTGATGAAACAAAGTCTATAATTTTGCCTTGAGTTGAGGTTTATCTGTTTGTGAAAACCACGCAAAAATCCGTTCAGTCAGGCGGAGCGGTAGAAGTCAGTAATGTACCTCTGCTTACTGCCACGGCATGATTTTCTATATACTAAAAATCAGTATTGGCAACATAAAATATAGAAACCCAAGAAGGCGTTTTCTTAATATTGGTCTCTCTGTATGTACACGCTAATATCCGTAGCTGCAGAATGGATTTTCTTCAAAAGTCACCCATTATGGGATTTCGAAACTCAGTAGAACCTACCTCTAGTACTCTAACTCCTCGTAGAACCTACTTTGACGTTGAGGCACCTTAACATTATGTGATGAGGCCTGCCTTTACCAGTACAGGTCAAACCCAGGAGAGATTTCCATAAATACATAGGATAGATATCATAAGTACCCTCACCTGCTCGTGGTATGCCGACCGCTCCGGTAGGGAGTCTAGCAACCATTAAAAGTCATAGAGTAACTCGGTCGTCGTTGTTAAAAGTACCCCGTTAGCGCAATAGGGTCGCCCCTATTACGCGGTATGGTAAAATTAGGTACGGAGGAAATCTGACTATCCTATTTGGGGATTTTGCCTAGGTATGCCTAGGTGTGATTTTATGTTTGTATTTATGTAGACTATATAAAACTATAATGACTCATGTCATTGTTTCAGCTACACATATTCGGTATGTCTTCTCCAACATCTACCGTCTTAATAGATTCGTTTCGCTACATCCCACCAGGCACGGATCCATATGATTGTGAAATTTATGACAATTCTACTACTGTCACTGAAATTATAAAGGAAACCACAGAGAATATTATTAAGAGTACTACTGAATATCATACTGATGCAAGTGACTATACTACTCAGGCTACGGGTGATACAACGGCCGAGGGTTCTGAGACCACCTATGAAGATGCCACAGATAATGTCACTGATGATCCTATTGACTATGAAACTGAATATACTAAAGATACTACAAAGTATACATCTGATAGTACTACTTATTATACCACTGAACGTTCGACAGACGATATTACCCAGGACACTACTGAAGGGACTACAGTGAATGTTATAGATGAAAATACAGATTACACAACTGAAAATGTTAAGAGTACTACCGATAGTGCTGCGAGCACTAAAGATGACAGTGTTGATGATACTGACGATATTAAATGCACCACCGAAACCAATGTTCCATCGACCGAAGGACTTCCTGTAGTCACAACGGATACTACTGAAAACCCAGAGTGTATAACTGAACTTCCTCCAGAAAGTATTCCTGAATGTCCTATTGAAAAAGTCATAAAGATTGAAATAAACACTTCGATTGCTATTAAATTTGTATAGAACATAATGTTTTATTTGCATTAACCACGCCATCTCCTAGAAAAGGTACGCATAGGCATATTATACGCCCAATACATCGGTGGCGTAGTTTAGCAACCACCAGAGGTTTACCACCGTTATGACTGTATGACACATACATTTGTGCTGTAGTCTGGGTGTTTCCTATGTATAATTATGTATTTATTTACAAAAAAATGTACATAAGTATTTAGTTAGTATATTAGTATTTCAGTTTATCTAGTACTCATATAACAAGCGCTGCTTAGTTTGAGACTAGATGGCGATGTGTGAATTGTCCTTAGCTAATATTAAATAATTGGTTATTATTTAATATTAGCTAATAACTTTATTTTTGAGTCATGTATATGTAATTCAAAATGTGGCTGCCCGTTTTTACTTGAGACGTAAAAAGAAACAGGTAATAAACAGACACAAAGACAAATATTGACTTTGACTTAAATAATTTCAGACTCCAAACTAAATAATTGGGTAATTATTCTTACTGAGTCAAATATTTTTCGTTGTAATTAATGTGCCAAATTTTATTTATTTTTATGGTTTTATAATTTATCTATTACGAGATTTAGTAACAGCAATTAGTAACGTACATGGTGGTTACAAATAAAATATTCAGGTGGATCATAGTTATTTTGCAGGCATTTAGCCTAAAATTAAAAAACAGTAATAATATATTTTTTTCATCTCTCATGCTCTGAAAGTGGGTCATTACTTACCTGATATGCGGGTGAAAGTGATACATTTCGGCCCTAGGGTGAAAAAGTAAAAAAAAAAAACTGTATATCTTAAGGCGATGGCAAAAACGTATACTGCCAATGTGATAAAGTCAATACAACATTCTGGTTCTTGATTGGTCATAAACAAAAAAGAGTTGAGTTACAGTAAAATAAGATGTAAATAGGACAAACCATAATTATTTGGACAGTTATACCTTAAAATACTGAGTATTTTACTCAGTATTTTAAGGTCGAGAAACCGACTAAACCTGATTAAATCGCCCGCCGTAACGCGTCAAATCATTAAAGAAATACTCTATAGCTCTTCTAAAAATATGTGCGTTAAAAAATTAACTGAAGAAATTAAAAACTGAAGACTATTTTGCATGGAAAAATATAACTAATGACAAAGCGGTATGATCAAAAGACTACAGCCTACCTGAAAAAAGCGCGAACAAAAAACAAAAGTTTAAAAAATTAGGCGTAAAGTACAATACTTGGTACCTACGTGATCAATCTCAATTGTTATATTTTTTTATCTGACTATTTATTTGCTTTCCTCGTATTCGAAATGAAAAGTAGAGTACTAAATGGAGGCGTTACCTGGCGAAAGTCCATTATAAAACAATGCAAATATGATGTTGAATTTTTAAATAATTGCAATGATTTCGCTAAACAGAAGACATTTTTTAAACGTCGACATATGTTTCACCTACTCACGAGGCATTATCAAGACTGTCTCAAAGAGCACAGCGCAGCACAAAAGTAGAGTGTTTCGGGTGAAAACACACATTTCTGCTTCGAACTATTGGCCAAAATATCTCGTCAGAAATGGAATGATTTCATCCCTTGGTTAACAATCTACTATTACGTTCTCACGCAACGTTATCTAGCACAAACTAAGCCATAAGCTTGTGCTATGGGATCTAGACAACTAATAAACATACTTATATATTTCTAAATACATACATAATATACATAGAAAACACCCAAACTCCGCAACAAACATTTGTGGATAACACAAATATTTGACTCAACCCGTGAATCGAACCCGAGACTCCAGAGTCGAAAATAGATGCAGTAGTGCATTGGTCGGACCACGCCACCGAAGCAGTTAAAATTACATAGTTACATATTGGGAATGATACGTATCTCAACCACGTAAAAAAACCCGGCGTTGTCAAAGCCGGTAGGTATACTTTTCTTTCAGAGTTCATTACATTACATGATAGTCTATGTCATAATGAAGTTATTCAGAATTTTGGACCCAGCCGTTTAAACACATAAAACACAGACAAATATTTTACAGTAACCAAGTTTTTATCTTTGTTCTGACCGAATACTCAAAAATTTAAGCGCTATTTTAATGCAGCCCTTAAACTTCTTCTTCTTTATTAAAAAACATGGCTCCATCGATGTTCATCGATGATTTCGCCAATGTCAAGGTAATGCTTGATTTTTCCCGCACAGAAGAACTAGTTCGCGGTGCGGGACAAGGAAACGTTGTTCGGTATTGTAATTGTGCCTTTGGGCCTGAATTTTTGCCCATCGCCAGAGGTAATTTAAAAGGCAACCAGCCACGCACTCCACAAAAACCTAAGTCCACCCTTAAACTTAAAATTTTCATACCCAAACGTCACTTTTGATAATCTGAATATTTGAGTGACGTTTCAATAGTCGGCCGTTACAAACTTATATATTTTTGTTTTAGACTCAACATTAAGTAGGTACTTTATTGTTAGTTGTAATTAATGATCTGTCAATTTCTTTTTACGACTCAATAAATAATTTACGTATTGTGAGATATGAGTAACAGCAATAGTACCCAACTTTCATTGTGGTAAGAAAAAATATTCAGATCCAACCGCGGGGCACAGTTAGTTATAGTGCAGCTATCTAAAATAAAGTAGATTCGTATAGCACTGGTTCACTTATGGCCTGAAGATCTGCGGTAAAACCATTTTGATAAATATCAGGTGTCTTTTATCGACCTGGTTGGATAAGGATCTCGTTGATTTAGTGTCATATACTAAGAGATAACAACTACCGCTTTTAAGATTTTGATAATAAAAACAATATAATCGTATGTGTTTAGGATATTTCAGTATTCTGAGTCGAAAAGATGCGTAGAGTTTGTGTACTGTTCATGTTGCTTTCACAAGCATTATCCTGCGTGAAATATACGTTCGAAAAGGACTTTAATGAATTATTTACAAGTGAGGGTTTCTGTACCGGTATGGGGACATGGGAAATTGGAAAATATGAAGATTTAGGCATGGAAGGCTTGCACGTGCAAAGCACTCAGTTCATGTATCCGAATGGAGCCGTCTACCCACATTCTTGTGTAGCATCTTTCCCGTTCAACATGTCTCCCCGTGGGCGTATTGAAGCAATCATCTTCATGGCTAATCATGTTGGAACTGATATGATACAAATGCTAGTTTTTGATGAAGCTGGAAGGGTTGCTGGCTCTACTGGATTATCTGGATCTGATTTCGAGGGTGGTTGGTACACCATGACATTAGAAGTTCTAGGCCTAACGTCGTTCAGAAGTCAAGTAAGTTTTAGATTAGAAGTAATAACTAAATTCTATTATGATAGATGTATGTGTATGTATATTACTACCAGGTGACTGCGGTTCCACTTGCGATAATTTCGTATGTTTTGTACGAGCATAATTGACTCGAAGGACCACTAGCTGTATGGGGTTTTCAGAAATTTGACAGCAAAACGTTTATTGTTTGTAATTTACCTATAGGTTATAGATAGTCTGAGTCGCACTATGATTCACGTGAGTACACTTGTACCTAATGTCTAAGTAGCGCGTTGGGGCTTTAAAGTTACGACTGAATTCTATTGATTACTAGGGCATTTATTATACCGAATAAAAGTGCTGTACGAGCATAATTAGCTCGTACATCTTTGTATGTAAGGACCAATACCTGACAATAAATTTATATGATGACTAGCTGATCGCCGCAGCTCCGCCCGCATGATTTAGTTTACTCGTTCCCGGTTCCCGTGGGAATACATTACCGGGATAAAAAGTAGCCTATGTTACTCAGGGTGAATGTAGCTTTCCAATGGTGAAAGAATTTTTGAAATCGGCACAGTAGTTTTTCAGTTTATTCATTATAAACATACAAAATATACAAATCTTTCCTCTTTATAATAGTAGTATAGACTAGCTGTAGTAATGCCTGCAGTAGTACGTGTATTATTATAATATGCTCAGTGCCTGTAGTTCCGCCTGCGTAGAATAGCTTCAGCTATATGCACATCTATTTACCGCCGTGTCGTAAATTGTGTGTGTCTGTTTTATAAAAAAAAGTAGCTTTAAAGTTGAATATCTCACAAACGGATACCTAAATAAAAATTGATCTTAGCAACCTCCCAATAATTTTAAAAGAAATAATTATCTTGTTATCTCACACTGCGGCATAAATCTAAAAAAAATTTTTTTTCATGATTTTCTTTTGGCACTATGTCAACGTAGTAAATACATTTAACCATACAAAGTTCTATGTTTCTAGCATTCTACGTTTGGAAGGAAAGCCGAAGACGGACGGACATGACGAAACTATAAGTGTTCCAAAACTTGAACTACGGAACCCTAAAACAGGGAAGGTGAAAATTTAGGCACCTATTGTGACTCTGACCGGCCCATTCGGGGCATCAGACGTGATTGTATGTATGTGTCTATCCTACTAATATTATAAACGCGAAAGTTTGTGAGTATGTAAGTAAGTATGTATGTATGTATGTATGGATGGATGGATGTTTGTTACTCTTTCACGTAAAAACTACTGAATGGATTTTAATGAAACTTTACAATAATATAGCTTATACATCAGAATAACACATATGCTACAATTTATAAAGATATTGTGTGAATTGTTCAAAATATGACGCGGCGCGACCGGAACGGGAAAAAATCCAAATTACCACGCGGACGAAGTCGCGGGCCACCACTAGTGTAGAACTATATGGGTAAAAATTTAATTGGCAAATGTTATTATTTCAGCTCCACATATTTGGTATGTCTTCCCCATCATCAACCGTCTTAGTAGATTCGTTTCGATACATCCCACCAGGTATGGATCCAAATGATTGTGAAATTTATGAGAAACTCGAAACAACTTCCACTACTGTGACTACTGAAAGCACTACTACTGAATATATTAAAAGTTCAACCGATAATGCCGAGAGTACTAACAATGACTTTACTAATAGCACTAATGATATTCAATGCACCACCGAAGGCACTATTCCATCGACCGAAGGACTTTCTATAGTACCAACGGATAGTACTACGTATTATACCACTGAACGTTCGACAGAGGATATTACCCAGGATACTACTAAAGGTACTACAGTGAAACCTATAGACGACAATACAGATTACACAACAGAACATGTTAAGAGTACTACCGATAGTGCTGCGAGCACTAAAGATGACAGTGTTGATGATACTGACGATATTAAATGCACCACCGAAAGCAATGTTCCATCGACCGAAGGACTTTCTATAGTACCAACGGATAGTACAACTGAAACCCCAGAGGATACAACTGAACCCCCACCACAAAGTATTCCTCAATGTCCTATTGAAAAAGTCATAAAGATTGAAATAAACGCTTCGTTTACTATTAAATTTGGATAGAAGAGAATGATGTTTTATTTGAATTAATCACGTCCGTCTCCTAGAAGAGGTCGGCAGTGGCATATTATACGCTCAAAATTATTATTATTGTAAGTGGTGTATTAATTTGAATTTTAGAAAGCACTTCCTTTGTCCAATATAGGTACTATGTCGGACGATACCACTTTTTGCCTCGCCACATGTCTTCGTTTGGGTGAGCCATGTGTTTCTCCGCATCGTTGCCACTATGGAGAAGTAGTGCATAACCTTGGACATCACGGTCTTTCATGCAGTAGAAGCGCAGGTCGTATTTCTAGACAGGCTAACATCAATGACATAATCCGTCGTGCTCTTTCCACCGCCGGTATCCCAGCAGTTCGTGAACCAAATCAGCTGGTACGTGGCAATGGAAAGAGACCTGATGGAATGTCGTTGCTGTCATGGAAGATGGGAAGGCCTTTAGTGTGGGGCGCAACGTGCAATGACAACGTGCGCTGCTGCTGCATCAGTGGAAAGCCTCAATCGGCGCAAATACTCAAATTTAGCAGGAGACTACATATTGGAACCGTTTGGGGTAGAGACGCTGGGACCTTGGGCACAGAATAGGGAAATGTATGTACTTACAACTATTCCCTATTCTGTAGTACTTACTTACATACCTCGGAGTCCGAGCGCTCGCGGACTTATTAAAACAGTCTTCTTTGAATATTGTTAGTCGGCGACAATGCGGAGTTCTTTGACGCCTGTATATAGAGTAGATTTTAGTGTATATAGTACAGATTTTAGTAATAAATAAATATTATTGGACATTCTCACACAACGTCATCTAGCCCAAACTAAGCTATAAGCTTGTGCTAAGGGATCTAGACAATTACTTATAAAAATACTTAAATATTTCTAAATACATACATAACATACATAGAAACCACTCAAACTCCGAAACAAACATTTGTGGATCAAACAAATATTTATTTCGACCCGGGAATCGAACCCGAGACTCCGGAGTCGAAAGCCAATGCACTACCGACCACGCCACCGAAGCAGTCAAGTGTTAGTAAGTGTAATATTTTTTCTAATGTTAATTTCATTCCTTGTGTACGTATGAATAAATTTTCAATCAATTTTAGAATAATTTAAAATTATTTAAAAGTTGAAAAATAGTATTGAAGATAGAAAATTACCTTGGCTGTCCTTCAAAGTCGTTCCCGTCAAGATGTTTAAAAATAATAAACATCGTGATTTTTAGGTGATATGTACAGCAAGATTATAAATAACAGTTAGTAACATACGGGTGATAACAAAAAATATTCATGTCCAACCACAATATTAGCAAAAGTGTAGATAATATTGTGAGTGATAGTATTATCTCACCTGCGGCGAAACGATTAAGATTTTGTAAATGTTATCAAAGATCAGGTGTCAATTACAATTATATTTCCATTGAGATTATGATTTTAGATTGTTATTATAACTATAATATACTATAGTTCTGAGTTTAGGATCGTTCAGTAGGTATTCTTAGTTTAAAAGATGCGTCAAGTTTATTTACTGTTCATGTTACTTTCACAAGGATTATCATGTGTGAGATATACGTTCGAAGAGGATTCTAATGAATTTATTACAACTAGATTTTGTTACCATTCCAAGCCATGGGAAATTGGCAAATATTAAGACTTAAGTGTGACAAGCTACCACGAGCAAATCACTCAGTTCATACATCATTGTATCAGACAAGTTTTCTGCTCGTCATCTATCCCGTTTGATACGTCTCACGGTGGGCGTATTGAAGCAAACATCTTCATGGCAAATCAAGGCCCCGCTGATGTATTACAGCTGGAAGTGACTGATATATTTGGTGATTATGCTGGTTTTAGTTGATTATCTGAAGCTGATTTCCCCGGTAGTTGGTATACCATGTCGTTAAAAGTTAAAAACCCATGGTCATTTAGAAGTATAGTAAGTATTACTCATAATTTTATAAATAAATAAATATTTTGGGACATTCACACAGCGTCATTTAGCTCAAACAAAGCTAATTACGTATGCTGGAGTGCAACTGCCGGGAACCTTCTAGTGCCTTAACGGTAGCCGAGGGGCAGGTGCGCACCATGAGCAATGGATCAGTACATCTCCCATGCGCCCACGAGACAGAGATATATATTCAAGGCAGATGTACTGTTGCGCCCAATACCCCACACAACCCATTGCTTTGGTCATTGGCCGTGGGATGACGGGTTTAGCAGGCTCGCGGCTCGCTCACTCGTTTTTGGGGTGAGTGAACGAATGGACGTGGTTGCTCGCCGTCGCTTCGTCTGTGAAAATGTGATGCTGGCGAATTGATAGTGGCTGGGATAGGGGCCCTGGTGGTAGTGGGGGCGTGAGAGTCCGGCTCGCTGCCGCCTCGCCAGGGGCAGTCAGGTTTGATCACCGCAGCTTCGCCCGCGTGATATATAGTATAAAAAGTATCCTATGTTACTCAAGGATAATGTAGCTACATTTCAGTGACAGAATTTTCAAAATCGGTTCTTTTGTGATTGAGCCTATTCAATTCAAAGAAACAAACATTAAAATATTTCCAGTATATATAGATTTTTAAAGACATTAAAAACGGTACGGGTGCACTACCGACCACGCCAGCATAGAAGTCAATACATAAAAGTTAAATTAAGGTATTTACCATATTCCGTATGTCTTCTCCAACATCAACTGTCTTAATAGATTTTTTCGATTCATCCCACGAGGTATTTACCCAAATGATGGCGAGTTCTATGAGAAATTCGAAACTGCTTCCACTTCTGAGTACTAAAAGCACTACTACGGAATATATAAAGAGTATAACCGATGATGCTGAGAATCCTAATGGTACTGACGATAATCAGAGCACCACTAAAAGCACTAGTCCAACGACCGAAGGACTTCCCACAGTCACCCCTGATAGTACTACTGAAAGCCCAGCGGATACAACTGAACTACCGCCGGAAAGTATTCCTGAATGAACAGAACAGATTGTTGTTTTATTTGCATTTCATGACGCCAATCTCCGAGGAGAGGTAAACAAGCGCATGTTATCCGTCGTAGTCGTATACATAGTCTTGCCATAAATATTGTAACAAAGGAAAACCTTTTTTTTCTATTGCAAATAACTATTATTACTTTTACAATATAAAAAGCTTATTCGAAGTGGTCTCCATTGGCGGCAATACAGTCCTTTAAACGTTGAAGCCGGTTATCAACAGAAGCAGGAATTTTTCCATGTAAAGACTACATGGGAAAATTCTTCACTGTCAATCGTATGGATTGTTTTAGGGGCTTTAAATTATCATGGTGATTAGAGCAAGCCGTACTCTCCAAAACTAGCCATAAATCATAATCCAGCGCATTAAGATCGGGACTAGACAACGGCCAGTCTTCACCTCTGATGAAGTCGGAACCTTTGATTCCAACCAAGACTGCGTGGACTGAGCTTTGCGACCCGTCGTCGAGTCTTGCTGGAAGGAACATTCTTAATTATTAAACGTGGTGTTGTTAAGGGGCTTAACTACCTTCTCAAGAATGGTACACTTGTGCCGATGTTGTGATACCTTTTCCACAAAAGTATGGCTCAGTCTCTCCTTCATAGCTGACACCCCACCAAACCATCACTGAAGCTGGATAATGCCCTGGTTGCTCTCTGTCGACTAATTGGGAAGCTCCCTTAGAGTTTTGAGCATAAATACGGTCTTTTGTTTGTTAAAATGTTGCTCAATTGTAAAAATTCTCTCATCCGTAAACAATTTTTTTCTGTGACCTTCTGCCTCACTGTAATCACTGCTGTATTTGACACGGTATCTGAGAGCTCTTTTTCTTCTCCTCATTTCATTTTTCCTCTTTAAACATGTACACGTCTATTTATTTACCGCGTTCGTATTCGTTCAACTCACGATCAATTGCTGTGATCCTTTGCAATGATACCAGCAAACAAAAGAATACTTACTTGGCCCTTAAACGGCTTTGAACCTGGTATCTGAAAAGACATAGTACACCAACCTCCTGCATAGTCACCTCCCATTATTCCCATTTGACCCATTTGATTCCCATTTTCATCCCCTACAAATACGTGCATCAAATCAAAATTATCCTGATTTTCCATAAGTAAGTTCACTTGAATACGACCACCCGGAGTTATGTCGAACGGGAAAGAATTCAGGCACGATAACCCTCTAGGGATTGATATCGGATATATGAACTGAGTACTGAGTTCATGGAAGCTCGTCCTATTTATATCTTCATACCTCCCCACTATCCAAGGGTCCAAATAGAGGCAAGATATTCCTTCCTATGTAAATTGCTCTTCAAAATCCTTTTCGAAATTGAATATCAAACAAGATAGCGTTTGTGATGTCAACACTAACAGCAAACAACCAACTTTAATCATCATTTCGTCGTCACGCTTAACGGAATAACAGAAAACAATATGGTACTTCTGTGTATATGTTACTTTCTTATTGCCATTTATACAAGGTGTGCAGGAAGTCCTCTTATCGATATAATCAAAGATAAGACACAATAATATGTTATATTAGGTTAATTACTTGTAATGTAACTATCTGAAACCCACGGTTGGGTTTGGATAATTTTTGTTATTACTTTTTGCTATTTTAACTCAGGGTGACTAAATACGTAATCCTGAATTTGAAACCATGAATGTGACTATACAAAGCTAAATAAATAAACAACAATATTCATTGTTCTTTTTTAATATTGATTTACTTTTGAAATCTTTCTTGAATATCACTCATTATCCTACTAATAATACTACAAAATATTTCATATTATCCTACAGACAAACTTATAACTATTATAACTAATGTAGGTATAATAGAAACCTGTAAAGAAATAAATAAAAAAATTACATATTAATGTAACAGTTTTTGAATGTTGTGTGTGCTGACAATGGTCTTTGTACAATTGTACAAAATGTAGAAAATTGATGAAGATGTAGACAAAAGATATGATAATATCATTGTTGATTTGATTAAAGATGTTTTAAACCGCGAACAAAGAAGTAATTTTTATCAGTGATTAATAATAAGTATCTAATTTCCTGTTTTGAATAGTTCTAATCGCTGTATAGTTTTAATCTGAATAGACCCGTTGCAACATCATCAACATGAATCTATTTTCTACTGTATGTACATTTTCTCCGTTATATAATACTAGTTGGGTAACTACCCATGGAGGTACTGACTTTGTCCTGTATTACTCAGAGATGTGGCATGAAGTGATTTGAAAATAATCTTGTTTATCCCTCTATTCTAGGCTCGCCCAATATTTCACATACTTAGTCTGGCTATAAATGCTGTTACAATTAAAACTAAACAAAATATTACATTTACATTTGGTAACTGTCATTTTCATTGCGTTTTTTTAATTTTGGCGCCAATACATTGTACAATGTTTTGCGATATTAAAATGGAATGGGGTGATAAGGAGAACTTAATCGCTGTGATTGCATTACACAAAGTATGTATGGAGCCAAATGCAATTTCTAAAACTCTCCATACGCTTGGTATTAGTCAAATATTGGCTATTAATAAGTACAATGAGACCTCCTCGGCTTGTGACAGAAAAAGATCTTGCCGTCCACGTAGTGTACGAAAAAGGTGGTCAAAGCAGTAAGGAAAGAATTCGAAGAAATCCTGTCCGAAAGCAAAAGATTAAATAAATCTCGGGAGATGAACATAGCACCTAGAACCATGTCACGTATTTTAAAAGATGACTTAGGACTTGCAGCCTATAAGAGACGCACTGGTCATTTCTTAACTGATAATTTAAAAAAGAATAAGGTGTTAAACTCGAAACAACTACTGAAGCGGTACGCAGAAGGTTACAGAAAAAAATTGTTTACGGATGAGAGAATTTTTACAATTGAGCAACATTTTAACAAACAAAAGACCGTATTTATGCTCAAAACTCTAAGGGAGCTTCCCAATTAGTCGACAGAGAGCAACCAGGGCATTATCCAGCTTCAGTGATGGTTTGGTGGGGTGTCAGCTATGAAGGAGAGACTGAGCCATACTTTTGTGGAAAAGGTATCACAACATCGGCACAAGTGTACCATTCTTGAGAAGGTAGTTAAGCCCCTTAACAACACCACGTTTAATAATCAAGAATGTTCCTTCCAGCAAGACTCGACGACGGGTCGCAAAGCTCAGTCCACGCAGTCTTGGTTGGAATCAAAGGTTCCGACTTCATCAGAGGTGAAGACTGGCCGTTGTCTAGTCCCGATCTTAATGCGCTGGATTATGATTTATGGCTAGTTTTGGAGAGTACGGCTTGCTCTAATCACCATGATAATTTAAAGCCCCTAAAACAATCCATACGATTGACAGTGAAGAATTTTCCCATGTAGTCTTTACATGGAAAAATTCCTGCTTCTGTTGATAACCGGCTTCAACGTTTAAAGGACTGTATTGCCGCCAATGGAGACCACTTCAAATAAGCTTTTTATATTGTAAAAGTAATAATAGTTATTTGCAATAGAAAAAAAAGGTTTTCCTTTGTTACAATATTTATGGCAAGACTATGTATACGACTACGACGGATAACATGCGCTTGTTTACCTCTCCTCGGAGATTGGCGTCATGAAATGCAAAAAATCGAAAAAAATCGAAAAATCGAAGAAAATCGAAGAACATTCAAATTAATGGTGAAAAAACTGTACTTAATGGAACAGCTGGAAACTGTTTTATAACTTACTAAATTGATACTTACCCTTGTTTTTATTTTATCTCTGTTTCCTTGTACCTTTGTGGGTGCATGACTTCGATTTGTTTAGTGATTTTGTATTGATTTAATTTTGTTAATGTATCATATTCTTAAATAATGCCGAGAATGATTGCCGCGTGTCGTGACGTGTCATCTCATCAGTCTGTTATTCTTGTCGGTCTGGGTTGACGGATGACAGTACTGACAGCTGGCAGTTGAGTTGGTCTCGAACGCGAAGCTATGGTACCGGACCTATGAGTTTACCATAGACACGGCTTGTTTGTTTTTTGTTATATATAGACACAAACACACGACATATTATTATAAATATTACATACACTTATTTATTTTACTTGTGTATTTATGTATTTGATTTATTTATTATTTTTCTTGTGTGGTGGCATTTGGCAGCACAATATTGTGTTAATTGTGCTGGGTGAGATACTGCATGGGTGCGCCATTTTCAGTGTCACTGGCCTCCTCTGAAAACCAGCGCTGGCAAATGTGGGTCTGCCCACGTCAGCATAAGCTGAGAGGAGACCAATTTCTACGCAGATGTGGCGTGTACTAGCATACACCTACGATTTTCCTGTCCTTAACCTACTTCTAATATTTTACTTGTGTATTGTTATCGCCATGTCTGTTTAAGAATAAACACATTTTTCTTCTTTCTTCTTCAAATAAAACAACAATCTGTTCTGTCCAAATTTAATAGTAATCAAAGTGTTTATTTCAATCTTTATGACTTTTTCAATAGGACATTCAGGAATACTTTCCGGCGGTAGTTCAGTTGTATCCGCTGGGCTTTCAGTAGTACTATCAGGGGTGACTGTGGGAAGTCCTTCGGTCGTTGGACTAGTGCTTTTAGTGGTGCTCTGATTATCGTCAGTACCATTAGGATTCTCAGCATCATCGGTTATACTCTTTATATATTCCGTAGTAGTGCTTTTAGTACTCAGAAGTGGAAGCAGTTTCGAATTTCTCATAGAACTCGCCATCATTTGGGTAAATACCTCGTGGGATGAATCGAAAAAATCTATTAAGACAGTTGATGTTGGAGAAGACATACGGAATATGGTAAATACCTTAATTTAACTTTTATGTATTGACTTCTATGCTGGCGTGGTCGGTAGTGCACCCGTACCGTTTTTAATGTCTTTAAAAATCTATATATACTGGAAATATTTTAATGTTTGTTTCTTTGAATTGAATAGGCTCAATCACAAAAGAACCGATTTTGAAAATTCTGTCACTGAAATGTAGCTACATTATCCTTGAGTAACATAGGATACTTTTTATACTATATATCACGCGGGCGAAGCTGCGGTGATCAAACCTGACTGCCCCTGGCGAGGCGGCAGCGAGCCGGACTTTCACGCCCCCACTACCACCAGGGCCCCTATCCCAGCCACTATCAATTCGCCAGCATCACATTTTCACAGACAAAGCGACGACGAGCAACCACGTCCATTCGTTCACTCACCCCAAAAACGAGTGAGCGAGCCGCGAGCCTGCTAAACCCGTCATCCCACGGCCAATGACCAAAGCAATGGGTTGTGTGGGGTATTGGGCGCAACAGTACATCTGCCTTGAATATATATCTCTGTCTCGTGGGCGCATGGGAGATGTACTGATCCATTGCTCATGGTGCGCACCTGCCCCTCGGCTACCGTTAAGGCACTAGAAGGTTCCCGGCAGTTGCACTCCAGCATACGTAATTAGCTTTGTTTGAGCTAAATGACGCTGTGTGAATGTCACAAAATATTTATTTATTTATAAAATTATGAGTAATACTTACTATACTTCTAAATGACCATGGGTTTTTAACTTTTAACGACATGGTATACCAACTACCGGGGAAATCAGCTTCAGATAATCAACTAAAACCAGCATAATCACCAAATATATCAGTCACTTCCAGCTGTAATACATCAGCGGGGCCTTGATTTGCCATGAAGATGTTTGCTTCAATACGCCCACCGTGAGACGTATCAAACGGGATAGATGACGAGCAGAAAACTTGTCTGGCACTTGTCTTGGCACTTTCTCTATTAAAAACTGTTTTTGTGCTTTGTAATCCGCTATTTTCCAGTAAGTTTCACATATGTTAACTCGATCCTCGTCTGTAAAATGGTTTTGACACTGATACCGACATTTAATATAACATTTTACGGGCTTAGGTCTCTTTGCAGGCATGAGATTGCCCTTTTTACCCAGATAAGAACAAAAAATCTGAACAAAAAATCATTGATCACATAAACTCTTTCCCTCGACTCGAATCTCACTACTGCAGGAAAAAATCAAAAAGACAATATCTGGATACTAAACTTTCAATCGCCAAAATGTACGAACTATATAAAGATCAACTTACAGCTACTAATGAAACACCATGTTCATTTTATGTTTATAAAGGAATTTTTGGATCCAAATTTAATTTGTCATTTTTCACCCCAAAAAAAGATTTATGCATGACATGTACTCGTTATGATAGTGCAGGACGCCCAGAACATCTGAAGGAAGAGTATGACTTACACGTCACAAGAAAGAATGCAGCTCAACAAGCCAAAGAATTGGACAAACAGCGATCTATTATTGATGAAAATTACCTAGTTGTTACGGCTGATATGCAGTCTACCCTGCATATACCAGTCAGTGGTGTTGGCATTTTATATTATACGAGGAAACTAAATGTCCAAAATTACACTATTTATACCTCCAAACCACCGCATGAAGCATTCTGTATAACTTGGAATGAAATCAATGGTAAAAGGGGTAGTCTAGAAATCGCCAGTGCAATGAACTGGTGGTTCAGTCAGATACCATCGAATATCAAGGAAGTTACTCATCTCACTCACTCATCGAATATAAAGGATTATCCTTTGTATCCCACACATGATTATGCTAATACGTTCGAAGAGGGTTATAATAAAATATTTACAAGGAAGGAATTCTGTAGTGGTTTAAGTTTCTTTCACAAAAAATAGGAAATCTGAAGATTTAGACATGGCAGGATTTCACAATCATAGCACTTAGTTTATACGTCTGAATCGTGGCTGGATGTTATCTTGCATGTCATCTTTCCCGTTGATAAGTCTACGACGTCATTTAAAATTTAGGCGTTCGTGCCGTTCAGAGGTCAAGTAGCTAAGTATATTTCAATATTAAAATTCCAGTAGGTCTGCAGATATTGTTTATACGTAACACCGTTCCTCACCGTTGGAATTAAAGTTCGGGTTACGGTGCCCAGTTACGGCAATAGGTGAGACCGTCAAAATTATTGTCAAAATTTAGGTGCTTGATGCACCACTGCTTACCCCATATAATACCTATAAATCATCAGTAATGCTGATGTATAAAAAGGTTAAAACACTAAAAAGGTGGTTCCATAATGTGCGTGTCTTTTTTTTTTTATTTTAATTCCGCGAGACCGCGGCCGCTCCCATGTCCATTGCTGCGGGGTCTCTGGTGACATCCGAAAGTATAGTATTCCAGAGGACGCCCGGCGGACTTTGGCCACTTGTGGGGCCTCTTCGGGGTTTGGTCGGGGATGAGAATCCCGCGTCGTTGGGGTTGGGTTTTATCCCGCGTCGGTGAGTGAATCTGGTCGCGTGCTGTGGGGTTGGGGACCCGCAGCACGCGACCCTTCTAGCCTGCTTCTGTTAGGACGGCGGGATAACCACCCGCCGTCAGGCCCCGATCATGGAGGACGATGGCTCTGGCCGTTGACTGCATAACTAAGCGGGGAGGGTACGCTCCCTCTCCCTCCCGGCCGCCTCCTTTGCGAGCATGACTTGCTCGCAGAAGGACACGGCCGAATGTGCGTATGTCTGGATGTAGGTATACACTTCAAGTCCTTCTCAAGGAACAGTGCCACATCACCACTGTACCATAAAGTTTACTCTCATTATTAGATTTACTGTACATTACATTACACACAAGTCATTATAGCGAACTGTAAAGTTGAACATAAATAAAACACAAAATCTTTGTGTTAAAATTTTATTCAGTCCATCCAGACATGATATTATTGATATTACTAGTGGACGCGCTTGGAAATGGTAGGAGTAACGAAATGTCGTAAAGATCAATCACGCCATGTTTACGTTATGCCTGAACAAAGAAACTAATTTATATATCAAGTATACCCAATCTTAATGTGGTTTTAGCTGTATTGTCGATTGGGAGAAGAAACTCTCAAGCCATTGTGGCCTTTACTCTCTGTACTTCTTAGTGAATTTATTTCCACGACTCATAAATACAAAATATAACTTCAACTTTCTTATCTAGAGATAAATAAACCTATACAAAAAATTTGCTAAATTATTAACGAGACCTAAACTTCAAAGCCTTTGTCAGACATAATCTTAATAACAGATCACTGATTTAACAAATGATAAGTTTTCTTTGATCATCGGATAAAATAATTACGATTGGTACTGATTGAAGTAATTTATAGGCAATTCGCGCGGAATCAGCACTTGTGTTACAAATCAAAATGATATACAAAGTTTTTGTTCTGTTGCTGATTGTGCCATGTGTATTCTCATGTGTAAGATATGCATTCGAAGAAGATTTTCATGACTTATTTACCTCAAGACAAGGCCCGTGTAGGGCTTATCCGCATACATGGGAACTTGGAGAGTATAAAGACACAACTATAACAGGATTTCATGAGCAAAGCACTAAGTTTATATATCCAGAACGAGAACTCAGCTGCGTGTCATCCTTTCTATTCACTATAATTCCACGTGGTCAAGTGCATGTAACCATATTTATGCAAAATCATACCAGAAGTGATCTCATACAAATAACTGCAACTCACGAAGATGGATCCTCTAGGGGCTCGACAACACTCAGTGGGGCTTCATTTAGAGGTGGTTGGCGAAACATCAGCTTTACAGTATCTGGTCTCAGGATTCAACCGTTCAGAGGCCGTGTAAGTTAACATACGAGTACTACTGTTTAATATACAATCATATATTTCGATAAAAAGAGCCCTTTATAATTTGTGCATTGAAATTGTATTTAATCTTATAAATATAATCATGACTGGTTCTCTATACAATTTGCTATATTAATGCTAGGTCAGTAGGCTTTTGTATGTTTGTAACAGATTTTAACGAAGTGAGGGAAAATTATCTGTTAGTTAAGAAAGAGTTAGGTAATAATAAATAATAATAATAAATATTCTTTATTGTACATCTCACAAACTTAGTATAAATAACAAAAAATACGGTTACAAAAATTATGTACAATGGGCGGCCTTATCGCATAGAGCGATTTCTTCCAGGCAACCTTAGGATGGATAGAATTTAACATTAAATGTGATAGGGGCAGTGTATATACAAAAAGAAAGTCAATCTACAACTCCCGAGTCGATCATCAAACTATGGCAGCTTCCACAACCCGATGAAAGACCCAAGAACAGTCAATTGATATACATAAATACATACAAACACATATACATACATATATAGATACACATATACATACACACATACATATATATATATATATATATATATATATATATATATATATATATATATATATATATATATATATATATATATATATATATATATATATATATATATATATATATACATACACATACATACATATACACACAAATACATAATATATCCATACATACACATATTGAGTTGGCGGTAAAAATAATCAGAAACAATATACAACAGAAATATATATTAAGTATCTAATTAGAACCAGACAGATAATGAGCCTTTACCTACTAGGTACCTACTGAAAGCTTTATTAATATCTTCGACATCGATTCTGCTTAGCTTATGATATGGTCCCAGATTCCGTTGATATATGACGACGTATATTGTGCCGTTTCAAATGTATAATCTTTCCATTTATTTTATTCCAGATCACTATAACTGGTGTAAAAAATCCACGCTCTACAATCTTAGTCGATTCTTTTCGATACGTGCCGCCAAATACCCCTCAGAATGATTGTATGCTATATGATTTACCAAAACCAACTACCGAAACTACTACTGATTTTAATACTACGGCTGGAACTGAAAGTACTACTGATATTACCACTGAGAAGGTAACGGAAAGTACCAGTGAGATTACGACCGAAGGTGAAATTGATAGTACCACTTACTTTACCACTGAGATTGATACAACTTACTTTACAACTGAAGTTGATGAGAATAATACCACCGATTATACATCTGAGAATGGACTTGAAAGTACTACAGATTTAATTACTGAGGGTACAGAGGAAAGCACTGCCGATTATACTACTGAAGGAGCAATTTATAGTACTACTAATTCTACGACTGAGAATGCCAGTGATAGTACCACCGATTATAACACTGGGGGTTCCGTAGAAGATGATTTCACGACGGGCGATGATAATGAAAAGACAACTAATTTCACTACGGAGGGTAACACTGTTGATACCACTCATTTTACTACTGACGACGCCTATGAAACTACAAGTGATGTCAATACAGATGGTGTAACTGACGATACCACTGAAGTTCCTACTAAAAGTACCACTCAAAGAGCAACTGAGACCACCATTGATTATATTACAGAGTCTGTAACTGAAAATGCTACTGAAGATATTACAGATGCCACAACTGATGGAACAGAGGCTACTGAAATCATCACTGAGGGTCCTTCTACGACTGAAAGTGCCCAACTAAGTACAACTGAAAGTTATGACAGCACTACCGCTAGTGACAGTGATACAATACCTGAAGACACCACTGAAAACCCTCCGGATAGTACTCCTGAAAGCCCACCTGAATGCAATCCTGCAAAACTCATAACAATTCAGATAGTATCTACAATAACAATTAAAATTGGATAAATGAAAATTTGTTTTATTTTATACTAACGGACATCCACGGCTTTGCCTTGTTTTATAACATGTCGTGAAAATACTTATACTGACAAATAAATATATATCTTATCTTTTAAATATAATGGGGCTCATAATACTAAAATATCACTTGAACCTGACCCCCTGCGGAGGGAAGGGGTAGGGACAAAAGGAACAATAAGTAAAAGAAAGAATTAGGGGTTTACCGAACTCACACATAGCGTAGGAAAAACATCATAAGCTATTTGAAGTCATCTAGGTCTGTTTTGTATTAGATTATTTTAAATATTTTTCAGTGAAGTAGGTCGTCGTTATTTACTACAGCATTTCTTTTTTAAGCATGCTTGCGAATTAGTGCATTGTTTTGACAATGAATTCGGGCTACGTGTAGGGATACAAATTACCTGACAACTTCATACGTGTAAACCAGCTTTTTTTTTTTTATATTTAGGTCGACAAATTGAAGCCACCCGCCTGATGGTAAGCTGTGGCGACGTCTGGCGATTGTGGGTGACTCTCATAGTACACAGGAATACTATGGAGAGTGGCCCTCAACTTGACGACCCAGTAATGTGCCTCTTCACGCTTCGCTTGAAGAACCCAGGGTTATATGTTGGAGGAAACATGTGCGTAGGCAGGGCGTTCCAAACCACTATCGTTCGGCAGAGAAACGAACGTTTAAAACGGTCGGTTCTCGCGAAGACGGTTTCCACGGTAATAATGCCATGGTAATAATGTATCTATTTGACTGCCTCAGTGGCGCAGTGGTATGAGTATACGATCCACAAATGTTTGTTTCGGGTTTAGGTATTTTCTACGTATAATAATGTACGTATGTATTTAGAAATATATAAGTATGTTTATCAGTTGTCTAGATCCTATAGCACAAGCTTATATTAGCTTAATTTGGGCTAGATGACGTCGTGTGAGAATGTCCAATAATATTTATTTTATTTTTTATTATTTATTTCTAGTCACAAAACGGTTGCGAAGTGTAAATATTTACGATAAGGTGTGAATGTTTTCTTTCTTTCATTTACTTTGGGCATTGACGCGAATGATTTTCTAAACATAATTGAAACAAAAATAGATCAGGAATTGGTTGTCTGCCTGAAAACGCGAACAACCCTGTGCAATAAAAGTACAGGACTTTAAAAAGCTTAACCACTGGCAGTTACTTGTTCGTTATATAAAGTTGCGAAAAGTGATGAACATAAATTCGAAATAAGTATATACCTACCTAGTAAGTACTTATTTTATCAATGACTGAACTATTGATATAATTAGTACCTATGTAATGATCAAGGTATGATGCTCCTTGCCGGACCCAATTTAATGATTTTAAATTCGATAAGAAAGTAAAACAACCATATACAATTTTTTATTTCTCTATATGCAAAAAAAACTATATCTATAGATTCCTTTTCAAACAGAACAGAAAGTGGTCGCGCTGATGACGATACTCTGCTGCAGGGCCACCATCATAATTCAGCCTTTTCAAATGCGTATATATTATGCCAAAAAACCTACGAATTCGAAAATAAAAGAATCAAAGAATCAATTTCGTTTATTCACTTTAGGCAAATAAAGAGCACATAATGAATGTCAAAATTTTACAATTTTATGTCAAGCAATATTATAAAAATACTAAATTAAGTACGTAAATAACCATTTGAAAATTATTCTTTCGCTGGTTCGGTAAGTTGGTTCTCCTGAGAAGATACCAGCAAGAAACTCAGGTAAATCCAGAAAATTTTACACTAAGAACTGAAAGTTCGGAAACTTTGTTGTCGTTGGATCCCTCATGAACTGACAGCGGAGCAGAAACGGGCTCGCGTGGAATGGTGCTCACAGATGCTACTGAAGTACGACCACGGACATTCTAATGCTGTTTATGACATTGTCACAGGAGACGAACCGTGGATTTATTGTTTTGAACCCGAAAAAAAACAGCAATCTTGTGAATGGGTGTTTGAAAATGAGAACAAGCCAACAAAAGTGAGGCAGGCGAGAAACGTTGGTAAAAAAAATGATCGCTTTTTTTTCTCAGCTACGGGTCCCATCTGTACAATTCCACTTGAAGATCAAAAGAGTGTTAATGCCGAGTGGTATTCTACCATTTGTTTACCCAGGGTGTTAGAAAAAGTTCGCGAAAGACGACCCAAAAGCCGCGTTATCCTACATCATGACAACGCTTCTTCACACACGGCCAACAAAACAAAGTCATTTTTAGCTTCCGAAAAAGTACAACTCGTCACCCATCCTGCGCATAGCCTCGACCTAGCACCCTGTGATTTCTGTATTTATCCCAAAATCAAAGATTTGATGAGAGGTTTTACTTTTACCAACTTCGAAGAGGCAGTGATAGCGTTCAATCAGCACGTAGAAAACATACCTTCTGTGGTCATCTGTGGCTGTTTTAAAAAATGGTTCGATCGCATGAAATAATTTTTAAAATGTAAAGGAGAGTATTTTGAAAAGCAATAATCATAATATTTTGGTTTTTACATGTTGTTTTTTAGTTACGCAAAACTTATAGTGTGTCACACTATAAGTGTACATACGTATCTCGGGGATATAGTCCTGATTATTATGTATGTTTCAATTTCGATATCGAATCTTCGATGTGTAAATATATATCTGTAGGCCGACAACGGATCCCACAATTACTTACCTTAGATACTCAGGTTAACTTCACCTGCAAGAAGTACACCAACCCATCAGCGAATAAGGCTCCAACCAAGATAAAATTACCCGGTTGGCGGCAATAGGCTCGCCACGTTTCGTGAGACTAAAGCTACTGACGAAAAGTGGGTGTTTACTGTATGCAGGCCTAATTAGACGTGATAGTAGTAATATAACGCGTAATTTAGATAAAATAACGCTTTATCTATTGATATGATACATTAATTACTTTTTGAATTGGTTAGATATAAATCTTAATAACTATCTATGACTACCAATCATCTCCAATCCATCATAAGTTTCTATCTCTTAACTTTACTAACATTTATATAATATAAATAAAATAGAGGATGACGTTGTTCTGAGTAATTCTTAAAAAGCAATTTGTAAAATTACGAAGATATCAGTGACACTAAAACCTAAAAAGATAATCAAATTCAGAAAATATTACCAAAAATTTGGTAAAGATCAAAATTCCTGTAGTTTTTGTGGAATAAGCAGGTATTTAGACAGGAGTTCTGGAGACACAGAAATAAAATAAAATATTTTGTATCAAATCGTTCCATAAAATTCTGACCCGGGGAGATACATTATGTAAAGTAAGTGTTAATTTATTGAGCGGAGCGAAGCGTAGCGTATCTTAGACGACAATATAATAGAGATATAATAATAGAGATAATAAATAGATAATAAATAAATAATAATAAATAGATAATAATAAATAGATAATAAATAGATAATAGAGATAATAATAGAGTTTAAAAATAAAATTAAGAAAATTTGCTCCGCTCAACATTTGCAATTAGTAGCATGCATTGCATACCTAGTTTAGGACACATCAAGCTGTATATTGAGTAAACTCAAAACAGCACACGAATAAAATTTTGTAGGATTGGCAAAATATGGGTGTGTAATACATCTTTGTCCACCTTCGTGAATATAGGCGTGATTTATTTCTAATCTTAATTTTAAAAAAAATTAACACACAATAAAAAAAATATAAAAATAAATAAATTGTGCGATGGGAGGTTGCGGTTCCTTCCGCAACCTCCCATCGCACAATTTATTTTAAGTATGTAATAGGTTATGTTGTTCGTATAAAATTGGCTGTTTAAAAATTGGAAGCAAGTGGACCTGTAGGAATTAGTTTTACATACCTTACAAATCGCTTATCTTTATATATAGATAAACTTATTATTGATGATAAACAGATAACTTTGGAAAATGTTAGCGTCACTGTATTTATATTGGACGTAGGGCCACTAGCTACTATACATGGTAAAAACTTGGCCGAAATTAGGAGTCACCATGATGCGTTCAGTTTTTTTACTCTTAATCTTGGCTTCAAGTGCCTTTGCCTGTATCAAATACACGTTTGAAGAGGATTTCGATCACAAATTTATACATGATGATTACTGTTCTGGTATGAAGCGCTGGAACGTCGGGCTGTATGCAGATCGAAATAAGATAAGCTTCCACGAGTCAAGCAAAAGATTCCTTTACGCGAATGGCTACTCCTGTGGAACAACTCTCAAATTAGATTTAGTGCCTGGAGCAACTGTTGAATTGAACATCTATATGGGCAATCACCGCTCTAGCGACTACATATTGGCTATCGCGTTGGACGAAAACGAAAAGACTATAGGAGTGGCTACAGTTAATGGAGCTACATTCAAAGGTGGATGGGAAACTGTAACACTAAATGTATCAGACTCAGGCACTGCACCAATCAAAGGCATGGTAAGTATTCACCTTCATACTGTTATTTACGACGAATGAACTGACTCATGAAACTTTGTGTGAAGCACTGTTCTTATTAACAGGAAATTATAGTTCTGCAAGGTTTTATTTAAAGTATTTTTTAGCACCATTCATTTTATTTATTCAGTAGTTTTTGCTTAAATAAGAAAGAAACTTCTATATTAGTAGTCACCAAATTATTTTTTTCTCTTAATAGAAATTTTGATAGTTATTTTGAATAGTTAACAACGATTGTTAGGTACCAATTTATAATTTTATAAAATAAAGCGATTCAGTTTTTTATTGTAAAACATCGACGTACATTTTAAGAGTTCCTGTAATAGTAGTATGCATAAGCAAATTAAACTACCCAAAAGTTTCAACTATTGCAAATCTATCTGAATATTTTTTTTCGATTACAGATTGCCATAGTAGGAGCAGCTCATTACGACTCAGTAGTGATAGTGGATTCGTTTAAATACATTTCACCTGGTACGCTTGATTGCAAAATATATGAAGATGTAACAACAACTACTACCACTACTACTACGACCACTACAACTACAGAACAACCTACCACTACAACTACAGAACAACCTACCACTATACCTACCTACCTACCTGAGACAACCGCTGAAACCACTTCTGAACCAACCAGAGCACCCACCACCGACGGTACGACACAAGCAGATATCACGACTAAAGGCGTACCTGATAATACCAGTGAGAGCACGTCTGAGAGTATTAATGAGTCAACTTCTGAAACCAGTACCGACGGTTTCTCTCCAAGTACAACTGAAAGTGGTATTAGCTCAACTACAGATAGTATAATTGAAACAACGACTGGAACCGCGTCTGACGAAACTACAGAAGGCAGTGGTGACGAAACTACTATTGTAACTGATGGTACCACTGATACCTCAAATGAAATCACTTCTCCCAGTTATACAACTAATGATATTCCTAATACCACTTCTGAAAACACACCTGAAACAACCGCTGGGGTTGAGAGCACTGTAAATGACAGCACAAGTAAATTGCCAGATCAAACCACTCCTGATGATAGTACTTACACAACTACTGAAAGTCCTCCTGGTGATACTCCAGATAATCCATCTGAATGTGGCCCCTCTAAAGTTATAACGATTGAAATCAATACTACTATTACAATTAAACTTCACTAATTGAGTGATACACAAAATAATCCGCCTCCGGCTTCCTTACTTGTTCCTCTATCCAACGACAACCACTTCGATGTTCGGCAAATATTATAAACATAGTATAGGTGACATTTCCCTGGTGTTCAGTCCTCGCCTGATTATCCTACCAAATGTCAAAGTGTGTATTCAAGTAAAGGTATTTATGCTTAGTATGGGTTTACAAAGCACCTCGGTCGCTCGTCGCTAGGAACCGAATGCGGATAGCATTCGGTTCCTAGCGACGAGCTATCTATGTATCATATCATAGCTATCTATATATAATATCCATATATCATAGTATATATTTAAATATCAATATCTCACCACTAGTATATTTGAGTAGGTACCTTCCAGCTGATCACCAGGGCTCCGCCCGAGTAAATTAGTTTTCTCGTCCGTTAATCCCACGGAAACATATCACCGAGATAAAAAGTAGCCTATGCCACTGGGAAATAACGTAGCTACATATCAGTGAAACGATTTTTAAAATTGGTTCAAGGTTCAAAAAATACAAAAATAATTAGTATTGCAAAAGACAGCTGTCTACTCATACCCGTGGGACACGAAACAAAAGATTATTCATCATTCACCGAGCCTTTTCCCAACTTAGTAGGGGTCGGCTTTCCAGTCTAACTGTGATTCGGCTGAACTTCGATATTTTCCGTGAAGCGACTGCCATCTGACCTTCACAAACCATGGGCGATATCAAAGTTATGTAGTTAGACCGGTCGGATTTTTAAGGGCTCCAACTACCCCTAACGACTGCAATAGATGTTCGTATGACAACCGGGACTGACGGCTTAGCGTGCTCTCCGAGGCACGGAGGGGTCTCAGTGTCTTAAGAAATTGTCACCCATCCTAAGACCGGCCTGACTAGATGTTGCTTAACCTTTGCAATGTATTAATATTATCGGTTACCGATTAAAGATTATTATCTCTTAAAAATTTATTTAACAATTACAATATACATAATAGTAGATGAAAATACTATTTACACATACTAAAAACTATACTATACACATTAGGGGCGGGGCCCCAAGAGATTCGACTACGTCCTCGCCGTCCGCCCTGGACCCCAACTTGACCACGGTAACGCAGTGGCAAGTTGGGTGACCGAACGTCGATTTCGGGACTTGAGTGGCCAACATTGAGATGAATTGTGCTATCATGGATATGCCTGACGAGACCCCCGGTACTGACACTGCCCTTTCCCGGGCAGTCTCAGCCGACGACCTACCGCATGAAACACGGAATTCGATGCCTCTTGATTTGGGGGCTCGCGCCGCGCCGCCTAGTTGCAGCGCGACGTCGACGCCCCAAGGAAATGTTGCTGCTGGGACTGACGGTGGGTCAGCTCCCAGTAGTGTGAAGGTTAAGGGCCGTTCTGCTTCGCAGAAGAGGACCCTCGAGAAGGAGGGACCGCCACGCGACCGGAGCACTAGTTGCTCTGGATGGGGGTCCCTCCTCTCCAGCGATTCGGAGGAGGAGGTGCCGGTAAAGACGGTGCGCACGCGTCTCGGCGCCTACCGTATGCGCCCGCCAACACCACCCCCGTCATCTGTCCCGTCCCTGCGCAGTCGCAGGACCGCGCCCGCGCCCGCGCGGGAGATAATGAGTATCTTCTCCCGCATGAACGCGGCCATGCGGGGGAGTAAAAATATGTCGGGGAGGAAGAAGATTGTGGCTTCACTGGTGGATGAAGCCCAATCCTCCCTCGACAAGCTCCTCGAGCGGAGCGTCACAGAGGAGGAGGCGAAGCTCCGCAAGCAGGTTGCGAGCCTGGAGGTGGAGCTCACTGCCTCCCGAAAGGAGATGGAAGATCTCCGTCGGGAGGTCGCTGAGTTGACCAAAGCGGTCAAGGCACCTCCAGGTCCCATGCTACCTCCTCCTCTGACGGCTGGACCAGCGCCGAAGACGGCGCCTAGGACCGCGCCCACCATGGCGCCCGGCTCGCCGCCGAAGCCTGTACCGACTACGGTGCAGGTCCTGACGGCGATCGAGAGGCGCCTCGCGGTCCTGGAGGACCGGGCGTACCGCCCTCCGCTAACGCGCCCCGCGTTTTCATACGCGGCGGCTGTTGGCGGTGCTCCCGCTCCCGGTCCTAGCGGCACACCTGCTGTCCGCCGCCCCGCTCCGCCCCCGTCCGCTTCGGTGAGCCGGATACCGGCCGAGACCGCGGCCCAGGCGCGGAAGGCCAAGGGGCGCGGCAAGAAGAGTGGCACCCCTGCCGCCTCCTCTTCCTCTATCGTCGCTCCCGCTGCTTCCTTACACCCCTCCAGACGGGAGGGATGGGAAGTAGTGGGAGCCAAGAAGAGGAAGACGAAGGCCGCAAAGAAAGCGGCCAAAGCCGCCGCGGCGAAGGCGCCGAAGAGGCCCCGCCCTCCTCGCTCCACCGCCGTCGTCCTGACGGTGACGACGGTAGGTGTGGAGAAGGGGGTGGGGTACGCCGACGTACTGAGGACTGTGAAGTCCTCAGTCAACCTCTCGGCCCTCGATATACAGGGGGGGCTCCGGTGCAAGAAGACACGCACCGGGGCTCGCCTCCTCGAGGTCTCCGGCGCCTCCAGCGGCCCTAAAGCTGACGCCCTAGCGGCTCAGCTTAGGGACGCGCTGGACCAAGAAGCCGTCCGCGTCACCAGGCCCACCAAATGCGCCGCATTGCGCATCACGGGTCTGGATGACGCGGCCACGACGGAGGAAGTTGTCTCCGCCGTCGTGGAGGCGGGCGGCTGCCCCCGTGACCAGGTGAAGGCTGGAGATATCTCCTTCGGCTCCACTGGTCACGGGATGACAGTCGTCCAGTGCCCCGTCGCGGCGGCACTGAAAGTGGCGGACGGACGAAGCCTCCTCGTAGGGGGCTTCCTAAAGGCGCAGGTGCACCTCCTTCGTGCCCGGGAAACCAGATGTTTCCGGTGCATGGTGGTGGGGCACTTAGGAGTGCAGTGTACAGCGGAAGTCACCGTGGGCGATCGGTGCTTCCGCTGCAGCCGGCCCGGTCACAAGGCAAGTGCCTGTGACGCCCCGCCTCGCTGCTTTAGATGCGAGGCGGAGGGCAAGACCGCGGATCACCGGGTCGGCAGCACAACCTGCGCCGCCTCGAGGCCAAAACCTCGTCCGTCCGCTGAGAGCGGTGGGGGTGCCGCCCTTGCGCGGCCAGTTGTTTCGCGGCGGGATGCGGTTATGGACGTCAATTAATGTTTGACGCCCGTATCCGTATACTGCAAGTGAATTTGAACCACTGCCGTGCTGCTCAGGATCTTCTGTACCAGAGCATCCGGCAGTGGTCCATAAACTTGGCCGTGGTCGCCGAGCCGTACTACGTCCACCCGGGAAGCCCGGTGGACGAGGACGGCTCGGCCTGTTGTATCTTTGGGGGGTCCGCCGCAGACAACTCGCGCCTTGCGATCATTGCAAGGGGCCGCGGGTGTGTTGCGGCGGACTATGATGGGTTGGCAGTCGTGGCCACCTACATCTCGCCGAACATTGACGAGTCTCAGTTTGAGCTATGGCTCACTGAGCTCGACGTCGTCTTCGCTGCGTGCCGTCCTCGCCCTGTCCTGCTCCTGGGAGACTTCAACGCCTGGAGTGAGGCGTGGGGCTCCCGGGAAACCAGGGACAAGGGGAGGCTTCTTGAGGACTGGACCAGAACACGTGGTCTGGAGGTCCTCAACCGGGGGAATGTCGCCACCTTTTGGCGGCGGGGGGGGGAATCGATCGTGGACGTAACGTTCGCATCCCCTGACCTCGCCTCCCGTATTACAGGCTGGCGCGTGGAGGAGGGTGAGGAGACGCACTCGGATCATCGGTACATCCGGTTCGATGTCGTCCCCCCACCTGACCTCCCACAGCCGGTGGCAAATCCCCCGAATCCGCGTTGGGCACTTCACCATCTGGATCGGGAGGCTCTCCTGGAGGCATCCATCGTGCAGGCCTGGATTCCGGCGCCGGACCGGCCTGCCGATGTGGATGCCGAGGCGGAGTGGTTCAGGAGAGCCATGTCGCAAATCTGTGATGCGGCGATGCCTAGGGTTACACCCAGACCGGCCAGGAAGCAGGTGTACTGGTGGTCGCCGGAGATTGCAGAGCTGCGCGCAGCATGCATCTCCGCCCGCCGCCGGTACACCAGGTTTCGCCGGAGGCGTCGCCGCCCAGACGACGCGGCAGCCCGAGAGGCGGAGCTTTTTCAGGCATACAGGGAGGCTAAAGGTAATCTCCAGGAGACGATAAAGCGGGCCAAGACGGCGGCCCGCGAGGAGCTCCTGGAGACCCTGCAGCAGAACCCATGGGGGCGCCCGTACCTACAGGTCAGGGAGAAACTCCGACCTAGGGCGCCCCCACTGACCCAGAGTCTCCAGCCGCAGCAGCTGGAGCGGGTCATGGGCTCCCTGTTTCCGACGAGCGCGGAGGAGCACGTCCCTCCACGCATGGCTCCGTCTCTGCCCGACGCGGATAGCACCAGCGAAGACGACGTACCCGAAGTCAGGGTGGGGGAGCTAGGTGCGGCAGTACTCCGGCTTAAACGCCGGAAAATCACTGCCCCCGGACCCGACGGCATTCCTGGCCGTGCATGGGTCCTGGCCCTCGAAGAACTCGGGCCTCGACTGATGGGGCTCTTTAGCGCATGCCTCGAAAGGGGCCAGTTTCCCAAGGTGTGGAGGACGGGGAAACTGGTCCTGATCCGTAAGGCGGGGCGGCCGGTGGACTCACCGTCCGGATACCGGCCGATCGTGTTGCTCGACGAGGTGTGTAAGCTCTTTGAGCGAATTATCGCGGAACGCCTCGTCGAGCATCTCACGAGTGTGGGGCCAGACCTGGCGGATAACCAGTTCGGTTTCCGTCGGGGACGCTCCACCGTGAGCGCGATCATGCGCGTGAAGAGCCTGACGGAGGAAGCAGTCTCGCAGGGCAAGGTGGTGGTGGCGGTGTCTCTTGACATCGCCAACGCGTTCAACACCTTGCCATGGAGCTGCGTTAGGGAGGCGCTCGTGTATCACGAAACGCCTCTCTACCTCCGTCGTATTGTCGGGGCCTATCTCTCGGAGAGGGCCATAGCTTTCCCCAGCTGGCTCGGGCCAGCTCGGCGAGATGTGTCGTGCGGTGTTCCGCAGGGGTCGGTCCTGGGCCCGCTTCTGTGGAACATCGGCTACGACTGGGTGCTGCGGGGTGCGTTGCCTAGGGGTGTCGGCGTAACGTGCTACGCCGACGATACCCTCGTCACGGCGCGGGGTGCAACGTACCAGGAGGCAGCACTCAAGGTCACGACGGGTGTTGCTCGAGTCGTGGGTCGGATACGGCAGCTGGGACTGGAGGTGGCCTTGCACAAGTCCGAGGTTCTGTGTTTTCACAGACCTCGGAACGGTCCACCAGAAGGTTCCAGCATAAATGTGGGAGGCGTTAGCATCGGCATCAAGCCCTCGATGAAGTACCTAGGGATCGTACTTGATAGCCGATGGAACTTCGGACCACATTTCCGAAGTTTGGTCCCCAAGGTGACGCAGGCATCGGTCGCGCTTTCGCGACTGATGCCCAACCTAAAGGGACCCAACGCCTCCTGCAGGAGACTGTACCTGGGGATCGTGCGGAGTATGGCCCTATACGGGGCTCCCGTATGGGCGGATAGGTTGGCGGTCAAGGGGAACGTGACTCTGTTAAACAGACCACTTAGAACCTTGGCCGTCAGAACCGTACGGGGGTACCGCACGATCTCCGGAGAGGCTGCATGTCTCCTAGCCGGGACCCCTCCATGGGACCTGGAAGCGAGAGCCCTTGCGTCATTGTTCCAATGGCGCAAGGAGGCGCTGGAGCGGGACCACAGGCCTGCGTCTCGAGAAATCGAGGACCAGCGGTCCCAACTCCGCCAGGATCTCATGGAGTCATGGAGGGTGCGACTTGAGCAACCCAAGGGGGGTGCCATCTTCATCGCGGCGGTGAGACCGATCATGGATGATTGGCTGCAGAGGCAGCATGGTGACCTCACGTACCGTGCGACGCAGATGGTTGCCGGGCATGGATGCTTCGGTAGCTATCTGTTTCGCATGCATCGTGAGGTCACACCCCGGTGTCAACACTGCGAGGTTTCCGACGACGACACCGCACTCCACACGTTGGTGGAGTGCTCAGCGTGGGCGAGTCAGCGCCGGGACCTCGTAGTGGGTCTGGGCGTGGATACCCTCTCGCTGGGGACCATGCTTCAAGCCATGGTATCCAGCGGGAGTAGGTGGAACGCGGCCGTGTCCTTCTGCGAGCAAGTCATGCTCGCGAAGGAGGCGGCCGGGAGGGAGAGGGAGCGTACCCTCCCCGCCGAGTTCCGTAGTCGGCGGCCAGGCCGCCCCAGACTACGCGACTACGCCCAAGACTATCGTCCTCCATGATCGGGGCCTGAGGACGGCGGGATCGCCACCCACCGTCCTTACAGAAGCAGGCTAGAAGGGTTGCGTGCTGCGGGGCCTTTGCCCCATAGCACGCAACCAGATTCACTCACTGACGCGGGATAAAACCCGACCCCAATGACGCGGGATTCTCGTCCCGACCAAACACCCGCAGAGACCACAGGGGTGGTCAAAGTCCGCCGGGCGCCACTGGACATACCCTCTGCTAGTAACCAGGGACGCCCGGCAACGGACGTTAGAGCGGCCGCGGCCTTGGGCGGAATTAAAAAAAAAAAAAAAAAAAAAAAAAACTATACACATTAAAATCTACTTTATATACAGGCGTCAAAGAACTCCTCCGCCTCGTCGCCGACTGGCAATGTTCCCAGAAGGCTGGCAGCATTGCCACGTTTTATGGCAATGCTTATTCTTTGAGCTAAAAAGTAACCAGCCTTCTGGTCTAGAGAAGAGTCGATCATAAGGTTTGAGATGGTTTTAAAGAGTCCGCGAGCGCTCGGACCCCAAGGTCCCAGCGTCTCTACCCCAAACGGCTCAAATATGTAGTTTCCTGCAAAATTTGAGTATTTGCGCCGTTTGAGGCTTTCCGCTGATGCAGCAGCAGCGCCGGCACAACCCGCTTTACTAGGAAGGTGAGAAAGCGCCAGAGTGTCAACACAAGTTGCGTCCCAAACTAAAGGTCTTCCCATCTTCCAGGCAATAACGACATTCCATCAGATCTCTTTCCATCGCAACGTGCCAGCCCATTTGGTTCACGAACTGCTGGGATTCCGGCGGTGGAAAGAGCCCGACGGATTATGTCATTAAGGTTAGCGTGTCAAGAAATACGACCTGCGCTTCTACTGCATGAAAAACCGTGATATCCAAGGTTATCGACTACTTCTCCACAGTGGCAACGATGCGGAGAAACACATGGCGCACCTAAACGAAGACAGGTGGCAAGGCGGTAAGTGGTATCGTTCAACATAGTACCTATATTGGATGAAGGAAGTGCCTTGATGGATCAAGGCACTTCCTTCATCGGATTGTGGACAATCCAGACTCCCATTCTCCCACAGCCAGCAAACGCGCTCGTTCTGAAACATTTGAAGAAGTATTCATTAGTGCATCTCGTCTTAAATTACAGAGCGGTGCGTCCCACTGCCTCTGAGAGAATGGTTGAAGGTGCCAGTAACCTTCCAGGCATTTATGGCGTCGGTCTTAAACAACACCTCAGAATCAACCAATGAGTTAGTTAAATCTTCCTGGTTAAGTCTTCAGTGCTGTGAACCGATGACAAAAACGCCGGTAGCCTAATATCATTAATTTTACGGACGCCGAGCCCACCCATGCGAACTGGTAGGGACGCCTGACGCCAGGCCCGGTCATTCAAGGCCACATTTAAAATTTGACTGGGGGTGTTATGGATGATTGTGTCAACCTTTTCCAAAAGCTGTGGATGTTTCCAAAATGGTGATGAGCGAAGTGCATGAGTAAACTGTGGGACAAAAAGGCAAAATCGAAGTACATATTGTAAAAGCCGTGTGAATATTTAGATTAACTAATTTATTTGAATTTTCCTGAAACTTTTGAATTTTATCCTCGATGAATGATGAGTAACCGTTTTCTAATATCGGGGACCTTCCCTCACTTTATTTTCTATGAATTTGTGGTTATTACTAAATTTAAAATTTTGTGTATATTGTAAAAGACTGGAAATGGAAGAATTATTTAAACAGTTGTCTTTAATCTGAGCTGAGCTGAGAGTCAAAGATTAATTTTTGTTAGAATTATTTTTCTGTATATGTAGGACTCTGTAAAGGAAGGTGAGTAGTTGTTTCCAGGCCGTTGTGGAGTTCTCCCGCACGATAAGATCTATTACAGCTAGTTAGATTTTGAGCCACCGATGGTTTTGACTACCCGACACACTATTTAGGGTAGTCGTTGTAAGGCTTGAAAATACATTTTGGGATTAGTGTGATCTGCCAAAATGTATCTTCAAGCCATGCTCGCCTTTGAAATAACTAATTAATAGCCTAAAATAGCCTGAGAACAAATGGGATAGCGTACTAAGTTACTTGATAATGAGTGCAGGTCAGTCTAACTCATTATCAATCAAAGAATAATGCCTAAAAATACGAATACAAAACAAATGTCACTGTCTATAATATTTTTCACGCCTGCGCCTTGCCACTTGGAAACGCAGGGGGCATAGTCTCGTTGCTCCTGGAGCCTCTTTAGGTAGTTGAAAAAAAACTCTTTACCGCAGTTTCTCTACGTTACTCTATTGTCAAACGTAGCGCAGGATGAGCAGTTCTGTATTTTATTATATTCTGAATTTATTATGACTCTTAATAATATTAAAATTGTAAATTGAAAATTGTCGGCATATTGATGATAAGGGGTACTAACAACATCTCCATCACGCGGTGTACCTGATGACAAACGGGCGAGAGCCCGGAAACGGTAATAGGTAATATATGTAGCAAGCACATATTGAACAAAACCGTTGTACAGGTCGCGAGGGCTAAGCTGAGCTTTGCATTTGTGTGAGTGACCACGAAAAGTAGAGTAAAAACTCTTTGTGTAGCTATGTGTACACCTATGTGTGTATAAGAGGTCACATATACGTTCACCTACACTGCACTTACACAAATACAAAGCTCAGCTTATCCCTCGGGAACTGTACGTACTTGTATAATTATTTTTCACTGCATTTAATTCATCACCCGGTTTCGCTTTACTGCATTATCAAAGGCTATATTGCTACCAAAATCGGGAGTGAAATATGCTTATGTTTACATTAAGTGTTAATTATAATGGGCTCAGGTGTTATCCACTGGCAACATTTCAGTAAAATGAAATGCAATAACGATGCCTGAAGGCCCAATTTATTTGATGAGTGTCCATTTATAAGTGGCCATCGTGGTTATTTTATATATAAGGTACTTAATAATCGGGAAATATATATTGTATTCGTAAATGATATAATTTATTATTATGTAATATCAATTTGGATCGCTTAAATCTATATTGCAGAAAGAGAATATTTTATGCAGTTCTTTCTTTCTTTCGTTCTTATCCTCTGTGGTCATCGTTATCATTATAATCACGCCTGTTTCCCTATAGGGGTATTCACATTAATAACACACTTTTTTCTTAATCAATCTATCAATCATTTAATTTGTGATCATAGGTACATTACAGGTCTTAAAAAGTACATAATAGTGTTTCTCTATCTCTCTCTCAATTTTAGTATTAGTAAGTCATAATAAATTCAGAATATAATAAAATACAGAACTGCTCATCCTGCGCTACGTTTGACAATAGAGTATAGAGTAACATAGAGAAACTGCGGTAACGAGTTTTTTTCAACTACCTAAAGAGGCTCCAGGAGCAACGAGAGGGGCTATGCCCGTGTCCCTTCGTCCAGCATACTCACCATGGAATCCTGATATTTCATGAGTGCCAAAAAATTGTGCTGAAATAGTGCTAATTAGTGCCCAAAGGAAAAAAATAGTTAGTAGCTCTTATAACTAAGTTACTTTAAGTAACTTTGTTGTCGAAATCAGAACTGAGACGTGGTCATTGACGGTGCGTCTCATGCAGAAGCTCACTGTCGCCCAAAAACAATGGAAAGGGTTATGCTCGGCTCGGAGTGTCCGATCGAATCAGTAATGGGCGTTTTCACATTGCACGATATCGTGACGATATCGTCGATAGTAAGTAACAGCAGTAACATAACTTAATAAAGATTTAATTTACTATCACTTTAATGCAAACCTTATATGCAGTACCTTTGAATATAATAAAATACTATTTTTTGTATTTGCTACCTGCAATCGGTGCCAAGCCCGGTGACTTTGAGCGTGATACTTATATAATTCTTTTTTGTAAATACATACATATTATATATTTGGTCGCGTTTTAGTGCAAAATTTGAATTGAAACAATTAATTTGCATTTTTTTCTCCATGAATATGTGTTGTTAAGCAATTTAAGAAATGTTTAAATTGTCATTATGCAGATGGGTACTGCGGTACCCACCTCATAAGGTCAGAGTCACGTATTGCAATTGTAGCAAACTAGCATCGTATTTGCACGTCGAAGGCAATTTTTTACAGTTTTCGTAGTCTACTAACACAAACGCAGTCCAGTAGCGAACGTGCTAGCTTGTGACGCCCTAGTAGCTGTTTGCGTGCGTAGTCTACTAAAGTTTTAGCCCCCAGACCTACTCATAGAAACACGTCCAACTGTCACCTTTACTATCAAAGTTTTTGGGAAGTGGGATGGGAATTGGGATTTTTTTTATGGGAAGAGATGGAGTTTTATTACTTACGGGAGGTTCAAGAGGGGTCCGAAAATGAAGTCAAAATTGACCTGGGATGCTTAGTTTCCGAGATATCGGGTACTGGGAATCTTGGGTATTTTTGTGGGATGGGAATTCCCGGGATTTTGTTTGCGGGCTAATAGAATATATAATAATAAGTCTCGGTCGGAGTGCAGGGGAACAAAAAATTGCTCAGAATTGAGCTGGGAAGCTCCGTTACCGGGATATAGGGGCTTCAAGTTTTGTGGAAAGTCGGATGAGAATTGGGAAGAAAAATTTTGTGGGAAGATGGGGTTCAAATACTTACTTAGGGTACTATGGGGCCGGAAAAATGAGGGGGAAATTGACCTGGGATGCTTAGTTTTCGAGATATGGGGTACTAGGAATCTTGGGTATTTTTGCGGGATGAGAATTCCCGGGATTTTTTTTGCAGGCGAATGGAACTTGTGATGGGAGGGGGTGCAGGAGGAACAAAAATTTGCCCAGAATTTAGTTGGGAAGCTCGGTTCCCGGGATATAGGGAGTAACTAAATTCAATTTAGCCTAATGATAATTGTACTCTGAAAGGCACCAAACCGAATGACTGCAGAGTACAGTCATTAGACTAAGTTGAATTTAGTTACTCCCGACATTACCAACTTCCCAGCCCTGATATCTCGGAAAGTAAGCATCTCAGGTCAATTTTGACTTCTTTTTCGGACCCCACTTGAAACCCCTGCAAGTAATAAAACTCCATCTCTTCCTATAAGAAAAAAACCCAATTCCCATCCCACTTCCCAAAAACTATAGTATTTCCGGTGACAGTTGGACGTGTTTCTATGTTCCCCTACATCTACGTTTTATGAGTAGGTCTGGGGGCTATATCCTGGTAATACAACATCAACCATACCCCCCCACAGGTTTCCATGTTGCAGTTTAAATATCCTACTAATATTATAAACGCGAAAGTTTGTGAGTATGTATAGATGGATGGATGTTTGTTACTCTTTCACGTAAAAACTACTAAATGGATTTTAATGAAACTTTACAATAATATAGCTTGTACATCAGAATAACACATAGGCTACAATTTATGAAGATATTGTGTGAATTGTTCAAAATATGACAATAAGTGTCAAGTAAGTAGGAAGCGACGACGATGAAAAACCGAGTGCGCGATACTACGGAAACGGGAAATAATCCAAATTACCACGCGGTCGAAGTCGCGGGCGACCACTAGTGTAAAATATTAGTAGACTAGGTACACTAAATTGAGCGAGATAACAGATGCGAACAGGAGGAATCATATGCTCATATGCTGTGATTAATCACAGGTGAAATCACTGTGACTCCTTGTGTAGTCACGATATTTTGACGATATCGTCACGATATCGTAGCAGTGTGAAAACGATGAAACAATGGGTGTCACGATCCAAAGGAGGACCGGAGTCACCGACTGAGCCTAACGAATTGCCAAGCTCAAGTGACAGTGGGCAGGGTACATCGATTGTAGGACTGATGGCCGGTGGAGCCAAAAAGTTTTCGAGTGGTGACCGCATGCTGGGAGACGTAGCGCGGGTATAGACTCGCCACAAGGTGGACCTAGGGCATCGTGCAAGTCGCGGGAATATTTATATTTTTAAAAGAGTCAGAGTACTCGCCGGAGATGAGGTTGACTTGGTGTCCAAGACCACGTCAACCTCATCTGACTGACTGAGGGACTACCGAGATAATAAATAATAAATAAATATGTTAGGACAATTAACAACGCCATCTAGTCTCAAACTAAGCAGAGCTTGTGATATGAGTCTAGATAAACTGATATAAATACTTATATACATTTTTTTGTATACATTTTGGGTGCAAAGGGGCTCAACCAACATCTTTAGGGGCCCAGCGACCTCACCTGCTAGTGGCGCACCTGCTGATCAACGGACGAGGCTCGTTAATTTATGGTACCTATGGAGTGGCCTCGGCCCCTACGTGGGTACCAGGTGGTACAACAGTGTTGGTCTGGGGGGGTACCACCGTGCAGCTGTGATAAAGCCCCCCAAGTAACCCAGCCCTGGCTGGGTTGCGTTAGGGGTTCAGCAGCTGCACCGCCGGGCCCGGGGCGATGTATGGTGCAGCAGGCATGGGACCAGTGGGGGCGAAACGGAGTCTAGTGTGGGTGGTGTGGGTCGATTCGCCGGCCAGGGAGACCCTTAGTAACGGCGTTGCCGCGGCCGTCTGGGACCAACCACCCCAGGAGGCTGCCCCACATGTTGCGCATAATCCTGATGTGGGATCGCTGCTCCGGGTGGTAACCGGTGTGGGGTAGCGGCGGCATTGCATCAGGGGGGTTTGGGAGCCCTTCCGTCCGGCGAGTCGGCTCCGACCTAACCACACGGTTCTAGACAAAGCTAGCCCCTGCGCTTTGTCACTTACTGCTGCGCCAGATGTTGCCCTGTCTTCACGCTTCTTCTTATTCAAAATCTACAATGGCAGTGCAACAAAAAAAAAGTAAACGTTTCACAGCGGCCCTAGGAAACCCCACAACTTCACTTTTCGAGGTGGAGTTCACTAACGTCCGTGGACTCCATGCGAACCTCGATGCCGTCCACCAACACCTTGAGATGGCACGGCCCGCTGTGATGTTCCTCACGGAGACACAAATACGCCGCCCTGACGACACGTCTTACCTGTGTTACCCCGGCTATGTCATCGAGGAACAATTTCGAGACAAAGCCGGGGTGTGCGTGTTCGTTAGGGCGGATGTTTGCTGCCGCCGGTTGCGCTACCTAGAGAACCCCTCCAATTCCGTCCTTTGGCTGCACGTAGACCATGGCTCTATGAGCCAGATCTACGTGTGCGTCTACCGTTCCCACACAGGGGATTCTGAGACAACAAAGCTCTTCCAGTACCTCAGCGAGACGGCTGATGAAGCGCAGGTGCGGTTCCCGAACGCTGACCTAGTATTTCTGGGGTACTTCAATGGCCATCACATTGAATGGCTGGGGTCCCTCAAGACTGATCATGCGGGTAGGGCCGCCCATGCGTTCGCTCTCTCCCACGGTCTGACCCAGATGGTATGCGGGATCACCCGGATACCAGACAGGTCAGATTACGCGCCCGCTCTGCTGGATTTACTGCTGACGAGTCGCCCAGCCCAGTACAGTGTTTCGGTAGGAGCCCCATTGGGTAGTTCCAACCACTGTGTTGTTCACGCTGGCATGAAGGTATCACCTCCTGCACGTGCTATACAAATGTCACGACGACTATGGCACTACTCGTCAGCGGATTGGGACGGTCTACGCGATTATTATGCGTGCGTCCCCTGGAGCCAGCGCTGCTTTGTAGGAAAGGCTCCCTCGGATAGCGCTTCTGCAATTGCTGGCGAGATCAGTTTAGGGATGGAATATTACATCCCTTTCACTGATGTCGCCAGTATCCGCAGAGCCCGTCCCTGGTTCGGGCGAGATTGTGCCAAAGCTGTTCGACAAAAACAGTCGGCATATCGCGCCTGGATCAGGGCCCGGGCTGTGCGCGACCCAAACGTGGGCCACCTCAAAACAGCATACAACTGGGCCACAAAATCCAGCAAGAGGGCCTTTAAGAAAGCGGATGCCCAGCGCATCGCGCGGCTTGGTCAGGAGCTCACTTCCCATCCCACGGGCAGCCGTGGATACTGGCAACTGGCCAAAGCCGTGCAATCCAACTTCTGTCAGCCCACGCTGCCACCGCTGCGTTACCCAGATGGAACACTGGCTCACAAAGCCCAAAAGAAAGCGGATATGCTCGCAGACCTCTTTGCGGCTAATTCCCGGGTCGACGACCGTGGCCTGCAGCCCCCCGCCATCGCCAACTGTGGCTACACTATGCCTGACATTGTACTCAGGCAATGCGATGTACGGGCAGTGCTGCGATCACTCGACACGCGGAAAGCCAGTGGCCCTGACGGCATTCCGGCGGTGGTACTACGGAAATGCGCAGCTGAGTTGTCTCCTGTACTAACTCGTCTGTACCGCCTGTCTTACTCCACAGGAATCGTGCCGGAGGTCTGGAAAGAGGCGAACGTACAACCGATCCCCAAGAAAGGGGATCAGTCTGATCCGGGCAACTATCGACCCATAGCTGTCACCTCAGTCATCTGCAAGGTGTTTGAGCTCCTTATCAACAAGCAGCTCATGCGATACCTCGAAGATCACTCGCTACTAAATGATCGGCAATACGGCTTCAGGCCAAAACGATCAACGGGTGATCTTCTGGCATTCGTAACGCATGTCTGGGGTGAGGCTATGGAAAGGCACGGCGAGTCCTTGGCGATTAGCCTGGACATCGCCAAAGCCTTCGATAGAGTCTGGCATGCTTCGCTCCTTTCCAAGGTTCCGGCATATGGTCTACCTCCTCAACTGTGCAGCTGGATGGCCAGCTTTCTGAACGAACGCCGTATGCGGGTCCTCTGCGATGGCCAGGCTTCTCGCTTTTTGCAAGTGAATGCCGGGGTACCGCAGGGGTCCGTGCTGTCACCAACTCTCTTCCTTCTGCATATCAATGATATGCTATCCCTCGGGAGCATTCATTGCTATGCAGATGACAGCACATTGAACGGGAGCTACTGGGCTCGTCCGGCGGCAGGGCGGTTGGAGATTGAGGAGGATAGACTACATCTCGTGACTGATCTCGACAGGAACCTCGACTGTATCTATCAATGGGGTACCGAGAACCTGGTCGAGTTCAATGCCCGCAAAACACAGGCGTGTGCATTTACAGCGAAGAAATCCCCTTTCCTTTCCCTACCCTCTCTTCAGAATGCATTATTACCAATGAAGGACAACCTTGACATCCTTGGCATAGACGTTCGTCGAGAGCTCAATAATAAAAACTACATCGAAAGATGTATAGGGCTAGCTTCGCGGAAACTAGGAATACTGAATAAGGTAAAGAGATTCTTTACACCGGACCAGAGGTGTCTGCTGTACAAGACACAGATTAGACCCTGTGTCGAATACTGCTCTCACCTCTGGGACGGCTCCGCGAAGTATCTGCTGGACGCTCTCGACGCTATGCAGCGACGCGCTATCCGTATTATAGATTGTCCGGAAGTAACGGGAAGCTTTGAGCCGCTAGCTCAGCGCCGAACAATAGCTTCCTTGGCCGCATTGTACCGTATTTACCACGACGAGTGTTCTGAAGAGCTCTTCAATCTGATCCCACCCTCTTCCTTCCGATCCCGAACAACGCGTGCCGGGCAGAGATGCCACTCCCACACAGTGGATAGCATGTTCGCGAGAACCGAGCGTTTTAAACGTTCGTTTTTCTGCCGAACGATAGTAGCCTGGAACGCCCTGCCTGTGCACGTGTTTCCTCCCACATATAATCCTGGGTTCTTTAAGCGGAGCGTGAAGAGGCACATCAGTAGGTCGTCAAGTTGAGAGCCACTCTCTATAGTATTGTGTGCTGTGAGAGTGGCCCACAATCGCTAGACGTCGTCACGACTTACCACCAGGCGGGCGGCGTAAATTTGGCGAACCCAATATAAAAAAAAAAAAAAAACATCCAGACTTCGGTACAAACATATGTGTCATCATACAAAGTTTGTCCCGACCGGGAATCAAACCCGAGACTCCGGCGTCGAAAGTGGGTGCACTACCGACCACGCGACCGAAGCAGATTAGATGTATATTTTTAACCATTTGAATTATTGTACTGTATCAGGTTACGTTTGCAAACAAATAAACAAAAAATATTGGATAGAAACAGGCGTTACTTGGCGAAAATCCATGACAAAACAATGGTAAGTAAAAATTTTTTTAAGAAAAAACTTTTTAGCATTAATTAATAGCATTAATTTTTCGCAGAATCAAAAGGACAACAAAACGTCGACAATTGTTTCGCCTCTAAACGAGGCATTATCAAGACTGTCTCAGAGAGAACAGCTTTTTTTCAAATATTGGATAGAAACAGGCGTTACTTGGCGAAAATCCATGACAAAACAATGGTAAGTAAAAATTTTTTTAAGAAAAAACTTTTTAGCATTAATTAATAGCATTAATTTTTCGCAGAATCAAAAGGACAACAAAACGTCGACAATTGTTTCGCCTCTAAACGAGGCATTATCAAGACTGTCTCAGAGAGAACAGCAGTTTAGAGGCGAAACAATTGTCGACGTTTTGTTGTCCTTTTGATTCTGCGAAAAATTAATGCTATTAATTAATGCTAAAAAGTTTTTTCTTAAAAAAATTTTTACTTACCATTGTTTTTAAACAAAAAATAATACAACACGCCGAATCTTAGCAGCTGTAAATCGCAAAAAAACGTACGCAAACCGAAGGCAATTCGTATGAAATATGATCAGACATTACGTGGCGCGGACTGAGGCACTATATAAACTATGTGCCATTACCCCAATGAGAGTTTAAGTCTGCACAGAGTGCGTTCAAATGGAACGAGTGTCGTCAGCAAAGCAAACACCTCAAAGACCGCATTATTCATGAACCTATTTATTTGTATTGCTTACTTACTTTGTTTTCGTCACGGAGGTTTTTGGGTAATTTGACTGGGGAACACGTTTTTACATAACTATTTTGCTTTCTTATACCCTATTCCCAGAATACCAGGGTAAATATGTGCTGAAAGTTGCAGAAATAACTCGCCCGTTATTGAGGTTGTGATAAAAGTGTTTAAACACCATTTTTTCTCGAAACTTACTTACTGCATATGTTTGGTTTTAAACCATAACCGTAAATTTTAAAATCTATTGTTATTTATGAATAATCTGGTAGAATATGAAGAAGGTTTCGGCACGTCACCGGAAGTGTTATTGACGTCACACCCACTGGTGCTAGCAATATCCGGCCGCATAACACGTACGAAGTTTATCGGATTAAATCTAAAATAAATCCGTTCAAGATGAATTTTCTCCCTCAAAGCCACACAAATAATTCAATAAGCACTGTTTCACTTATAATCTAGCATTCGGTCGTACATTAGCGTACCTACAGGCCAGAAGACTCTCATTCTGAAAGTGTAGACTCTCATCCCACGCACGCATTCAGTCACCGACGCGGATTAAATTCCGAAATCTAAAGATGTGGGATGACACTTAACCGTTCGGCAGAGGCCGCACAGGTGGCCAAAGTCCGCCGGCGCCAGGAGGGGAATACTCTCAAGTGCGTACACGGGGCGCCCGGCAATAGACGATGGGGTGGTAGCGGCCTTGGGCTCTTTGCGGCCAAAAAAACACCATGACAAAGATGCAATTCCAACCCCCTTCCTATACTTTTAATGCAAATAAAACATTACTTACCCAGTTCTACAAAGAACCACACCCGACACATTGAAATTGCGATCTATAGTCACCATCTAACATATAATATATTAAAGCGATATCTATTGAAACTAAATCACTCATCAACCCTTATCTGGTTCAAAAGGATCTTTATTTTATTTTAAACTCGTGAAATGTTTTTCAATATTTATATTGAGGTATTTTTTTTATTCGCCGCTAATAATAGCTCTACTACCATCAAAAAACAGTCAAAGAAAGATAAGGGGACTGCAAATGACAGCTGTCTCCTGCAACCCGCGAGATTTGAAACAAAGATTAATATAAGGAACAAACTCCGCAATGTAAATTAAGAATGTTGTTCTTTTCGGGTCCCCTTAGACATCAGGCACGTAAAAAACAATGGCTCCTCTGGGACAATGTCGTAGAATTATATATTATCAATTCTGTCGGTTGTGATGCTTCTTTAGGTTGGAAATTTAGACCTTAGAAGTATGAAATATCAAATAATTAAATTGTACCTCATAATTTATGAGTTGATGCGAAGCTACGGACGGATGAATTAGGCTTTTATAATGTCCCGCAACGGCAATAGGCTTGACCCCTATTACAAGGGACCAACAAACTTACTGGCAAAGTGTGGGTGTGTAATACACCTCTGCCTACATTTTCGGGGATATAGGCGCGATGTATGTCTGAAAAAGAATTTAAAGTAAAATTAATCCAATATTTTAATTTTCACTTCCTAAAGTAACTCAAACATTGTTTCTCGAGAAAAATCTAAATTACCGTGACATTTCGTCTCAAGTTCAATAATACTTATCTTCAAATTACGGAAGGAGGCGATAAATGCGAAAGTAAGGGGCCAAATTAAATGAACGATTAGAACTGAAAAAGTCTGAAAGTAACAAATGATAGCGGAGTGGTTACAAATAATTCGAACGTAACCACAGATTATTTTAAATCGTCGCTAAGAAAAGTTACCGTAATAAAAATTACTTTATCTCTTAATACGTCTGCCAGAGAATTAATGGCTATCCAAGTTTCTTCCTAGCCATAAAAAACGTACAGACACAAACTTTGTCTCTTTAATAATTTATTGCGTGGGGTCTCAAGCCTTGGCCTTTTTTTACTCCTCGCCTCTAATTGTTACATGAAATGGAACGGAGTTTTTTTATTCCTCTGTAGGTGACATTTAAGCTACTGCTTCCAAGATAAATTAGGACTTTTTGGTGTCAAGGTTTTACATCTATTTGGTTTGTGAGTATATTTAAATATTAACTTGGTACTAAAGATTAGAAAAAGTAACATGGTCTAGTTCATTTAAATTACAAAAAAATAGGTGTCTTAAATCAAGAGTTTAGTTATTTATGTGATAAACTGCTAAATGGGTGCTAAGGGTTCCTGTCAACATCTCTGGTACCCAAGTCCTCCTCAACTGCAGTGCGAGCATGGCTTGTCGACATATTATACCTGTTTGCACCATCGCAGAAAATGACAAAAAATGTGTTAAGTAGCGATATTATCTGCGATTTAATTGGTGCAAACAGGTACATCGAAAATATTTAGACACACCGTGCTCGAACTGCTGTACGGCAGTGCACATGCTTGTTCGACTTTTATCAGTGGGTTCACTCCCGATCAATGCAACACGCAGCACATGCAATCAGCAACTGTCATAGATGACACACAAGCAATGACAGTTGTTGATGTGCGGTAGCTGTTTACATGTGCTTTGTGCTGCATTGATCGTACGTGGACCATTAGTGCACCTATCAGTTGTACTTTTAAGGGCCTAAGTTAATTAACTTAGGCCTTTTTAAATCTTGATGTGATCCCTATTCTTGATCCTGCATTTTAACAAGTAATAAACTGGCACATAGCTACACAAATTATTCACATTTAGTAACATTAATTTGACCATATAGCAGTTATACAGCCTATATAGAATCTTGGCAACTGTAATATGATCGTAGCACGCAGTAAAACAAACTTCCACCAAAATGAAACATTATATTACAACAAAAATAACGTTGGTGCTAATTAAAGTAGAGAATGGACGAATAAAAAATATTAATGGCCACTCAAAATTTACTTTACGATCTAATAAAGAATGTAGGACGGAACATTATGAGTTTAACTTACTAGCATGTAGGCATGTAGGTACCTATACTTGTGATTTATTCATCATCATCTACTTCTTTTTTTGAAATCCGCGGCCCAAGGCCGCGGCCGCACCCACGTCCATTGCCGAGCGCCTCTGGTAGACACTGAAAGAATTCCCAGTGGCTTTGGGGTCGGGTTTTATCCCGCGTCGGTGAGTGCGTGCGTGCGTGGGGTGAGGCCCCACAGCCCGCAGCCAATCTAGCCTGCTTCTGTAAGGACGGTGGGTTGCTTATCTATCGTCCTCAGGCCCCAATCATGGATGTCGATGGTCCTAGGCGTAGTCACATCTGCGGCGCCCTCGCCACACATTTCGAAACTCAGCGGGAAGGGTACGCTCCCTCACCCTACCGGCCGTCTCCTTCACGAGCATAACCTGCTCGCAGAAGGAAACTGCCGCGTTCCACTGGCTCTCGCTAGAGACCATGGCTCGTAGCATGGTCTCCAGCGAGAGAGTATCTACACCCAGGCCCACAACGAGGTCCCGGCGCTGACTCACCTACGCTGAGCATTCCACCAACGTGTGGAATGCCGTGTCTTCGCCGGAAGCCTCGCAGTGTTGACACGTGGGTGTGACCTCACGATGCATGCGAAACAGATACTCACCAAAGTTTCCGTGCCCGGTGATGATCTGTGTCGCACGGTACGTGAGGCCACCGTGCTGCCTCTACAGCCAGTCTTCCATGATCGGGTTCACCGCCGCGATGGTGGTGGTTCCCCAATTAGGTCGTTCAAGTCGCACCTTCCATGTCTCCATGAGATCCTGGCGGAGTTGGGACCGCTGGGCCTCAATTTCTCGAGAAGCAGGCATGTGGTCCCGCTCCAGCGCCTCCTTGTGCCATTGAAACAATGACGCAAGGGCTCTCGCTTCCAGGTCGAGATCGTGCGGTACCCTCTTATTGTCCTGTTAGCCAAGGTCCGCAACGATCTGTGCAATATAGCAGCGTTGTTGGCCGTCAGTCTCACCACCCATACGGGAGCCCCGTATACGGCCATACTCCGCACGATCCCCAGGTACAGTCTCCTGCAGGAAGCGTTGGGTCCCTTTAAGCTGGGCATCAGTCGCGAGAGCGCGGCTGCTGCCCCCGTCACTTTGGGGACCAAACTTCGGAAATGTGGTCCGAAGTTCAATCGGCATCAACATCTATGCCTTTTTATTTTAGGACAATTCACACAACGCCATCTACTTTCAAACTAAGCAGAGCTTGTGATATGAGTACTAGATAAACTGATATAATTACTTATATAGGTACTTTTTTTTTGTCTATGAATACATATTATACATAGGAAACATCCAGACTTTTTTCCAACATAGTTGAGGTTGACTTTCCAGTTTTACTGCACGATACGGCGGACCTTCAATATTTTCTAAAGAGCGACTGCCATCTTGACTACTTGTGATTCATTCTCTTTTATAAAAGTATTATTAGTTTTATAATTTTATATAATTGCCCAAGTAATTCCTATTTTCCTGACGAAGGATTACCCGAAAAGAACCCCGATAGTCTAAAGGTAGGTAATGTAAACAGCCTGTGTACGTAATTATTCGTGATAATACCCTTAGAATAATATACCTAATACAGATTATAAAACTCGATAGTTAATAATATGGTAAATAGTTTTACAATAGTCACTTAACTCATATTTGAATCTAGTAAATTACCTATATTACTAGGTAAAGTATAAAGTAAGCCACAGTTTAGAGTTTAGAGATTCGTAAAGTTTTAGGCGTAACTACGTAATAAGAGACGGTGTGCTAGTTAAGACACAATAAACTTGTGCTGAAGTGTTACTCGGTACACGAATTGGAGTATTTTTCGCTAAGAGACCGCATTAATTTCCAATTAGATTACTCATAAATAGCGGACGCCCGTGGTTTCGCTCGCTTGACAAATTATATACATAAAAACCTTCCCCGAGAACCACAATATCCATTGGTGAAAACCACATCAAAATCCGTTGTGTTGTTTTAAAGATCTAAGCATACATATTGAACGGAAGCGACTTTGTTTTACACTATGTTATGATTAAGATTTGCTTACATGTTGGTCAATTAGAGAGGAGATTGACGAAAAAGATACATAAGGCGAGTGTGAAAGGATAGGCCGGTAAGGGTCACACTACGCGAACATAATCCGACCAAATTGAAGATGTTTTGTCTAGAGACCAGGTTAAGAGTACCTGTAACCGGTGAATATGCATGAATAAATAAATAGTAATGAAACTGGTAGAAGCGAAAGAAGTATACTAAGATCGTTGCAAATGGAATTTCATAGTCTCTGCCCACTCGAACGTGAAAGAGGCGTAATCGTGTGAATGTATGCATATATTTATTATTAGTAATTTAAAAAACAATGGTAAGTAAAAAATTTTTTTAAGAAAAAACTTTTTAGCATTAATTAATAGCATTAATTTTTCGCAGAATCAAAAGGACAACAAAACGTCGACAATTGTTTCGCCTCTAAACGAGGCATTATCAAGACTGTCTCAGAGAGAACAGCAAAATTCGTGGTTGGAACGTGTTTGCTTATAAGTAAACGCGTGCAAATTTCATTATCGCGATGTAGGATTCTTTACAATAACCAATGTGGGTAGAAACCTCAGATCATGCTAACTAAGTTCCAAAAATAGGTATTCACCAATACTTGACCTTATCTGTTTGATTTAATTACTATCTCTTGATAAGTTGCATAGAAAACCCAAACAACACATACAAACCAACAACAGTTAATGTGTCTGTCTGTTCGCAAACAGATTAAGTAAGGGAGATGTGTGAAAATCTATTTGTTCGTTGAGTAAGGTTTCCGCATCTCTTCTAACTATTTCTAGCCTTTCCCAAACACTTAACTTGAACCCTTTCTCACATAACCGTAAAACTTTAAAAGTGTTACTATTGTTCAAGGAATGACCAGTGTCAAGAAGATGCTTCGCGAAGAGGGACCTTTCGGGACAACCATTGCGGGACGCCGCTCTATGTTCCTTATATCTAATATCGAAGGACCTGCCAGTCTGTCCCACATACTTCAAACCACATTCATCACAACTCAACAAATATTTGTTTGAACGAAGACGACGTAAAAACGGTGGTATCTAATTTGATGAAATTTAGTAGCGAGAATGAGACATACGAATCGTCAACTTTTCGCCAGTAGCATCGTAGGTAACAGGGAGCTTGCCAGGAAAATATGTAACCACATCCGTGAATCGAAATTTAAAATCTTATGTGTTAATCTTATCTTATCTTAAACTCACCCTAATGGGACGTCCTGGTTGTGTTAGAATTATAACTATCGTTGTTGTAAACAAACAAAATATAATGAAATATTGATAATAAAAAATAAGTTTCTTCAATTTGTGTGCCGTGTAATACCAATGGGCAACATCAGGCTGTGCAAGATGCAGCAACTTTCTGCCTCTGCTGACGTCAGCTCTCATAAACCTGGACAACGACCAACTAACTTGCGCCGTATATCATAAAGATATAATTATAAAAGGAGAGGCAATTATGGTTTTTATTTTGGTTTTTGAATTAACTGCTAGAGGAACAGCTGCTTATCAACAGACTATTCTCTGGCAAACGTAAAAGTTCCCAATTTGCCGTAATAAAGCTCCATAATCATAATCATAATCATAATCATTTATTTGCGAACATGAATCAAAAGAATCAAAGAATCAATTTCATTTATTCAGTTTAGGCACATAAAGAGCACATATGAATGTCAAAATTTTACAATTTTGTCAAGTAATATTATAAAAAATACTAAATTAAGTAAGTACATAAATAACCATTAGAAAATGATTCTTTCGCTGGTTCGGTAATTTGGTTCTCCTGAGAAGAGACCAGCAAGAAACTCAGGTAGATTATCCATTTTCTTTTTTAATATTGTTTTGTTTACATTGTTAGAATTCGTTTCTATTGTATTATACGAGTGGCCAACAACAGAAGATTAGGGTGACCATGCATTTTTATCATTAAGATATTCGTCTACATTACAGTAGCCTTTCATCATCAAACATTTTTTAACTACTATTTTAAACTTATTAAGAGGCATGTCAACCAAATCCTGAGGAATTTTATTATAAATTTTTATACATTTGCCAACAAACGAATTACCAACTTTATGAAGTCTTATTTTTGTCATTGCCAATTTATTTTTATTTCTTGTATTAAAATTATGGTTATCGGAATTTTTTTTGAATAGATCTATGTTCTTCCGTACATATAAGATGTTGTCGTAAACATATTGAGAAGCAACTGTTAAAATATTAATTTCTTTAAATAATTCTTTCAGCGAGTCACGGGGTCCGAGTCTATAGATTGCTCGTATAGCTCGTTTCTGTAATATGAATATTGTCTCAATATCGGCAGCTGAGCCCCACAGCAGCAGACCATATGACATAACACTATGAAAGTAGCTAAAATAAACTAATCGTGCCGTTTTTTCGTCAGTCAGAGACCTTATCTTTCTAACCGCATAGGCAGCTGAGCTAAGTCTTCCTGCCAAGGCTGTGATATGAGGACCCCATTGTAGTTTACTATCTAGAGTTATCCCAAGAAAAACTGTGGTATTGACTATTTGAACTAATTCATTATTCATAGTAATATGAGTATCAACCTGTCTAACATTGGGCATAGTAAATTTTACACATTTTGTTTTCTTCGCATTGAGCAGCAAGTTGTTACTTGTGAACCAATGCAATATTTCCGAAAGGGTATTATTTACATCGTCAAGTGCTACTTTTTGTCTATCACTTTTAAAAATTAATGATGTGTCATCAGCAAATAATACTATCTCACAAAGATTTTTAGTGAAATAAGGAAGATCGTTTACGTATATTAAGAATAAAAGGGGTCCTAATATAGAGCCCTGGGGTACTCCCATGACTAATGAGGCGCCAGAAGAGTCGGTGCCATTAATGTTTACTTTTTGTACTCTACCAGTGAGGTAAGACTCGAGTAAGCCAAGTGAGCTGTTCGAAACACCATAATAACCCAATTTTAGTAGCAAAGTCCCATGATCAACACAATCAAAAGCTTTTGATAGATCACAAAATATACCAATGGCATCCTGCTTTTCCTCCCAAGCATCAAATATATGTTTCACAAGTGCAACTCCTGCATCCGTTGTGTTCCTGCCTTTAGTGAAACCAAACTGTTTGTTATGAAGTAACTTATTGTCTGTAAAATGTGAAAGCAATTGATTAAATATTATTTTTTCAAAAATTTTACTGAGGGATGGGAGTATGGAAATAGGTCGAAAATTTGAAGGATCACTTTTGTCTCCTGCTTTAAATAAAGGATTGATTTTACTGTACTTCATAAGATGAGGAAACTGATTTTCATCTATACATTTATTGAATATGAATGCAAGGTGAGGCGCTATAGCGGGCACTATTGATTTTATTATATTAGTTGAAATGCCCCAAAGATCCTCGGTATTTTTTATATTTAGTTGTTTAAAAGTTTTAAGTATAGTGACAGAGTCAATATACTGAAAATCAAAGTTAATTCTACATTTATCAACACTAGATTTAAGAAGAGAATTGGCTACGTTTTTTGACGAATTTAACTTATTTGTAGTGGTGATTGGAACATATGTGAAGAAAGATTCAAATGCATTGGCCACTTCAGAATCAGTTTTAATATGTTTATCATCTATTTTTAACTCGAAGGATCGATCACGTGACTTTGCTTTACAAGTTTCTTTGTTAATAACATTCCATATTGCCTTCGTTTTATTATCAGATTTTTCAATTTTAGCCCGTATATAATTAGATTTAGCTGTTGAACATACTTTTTTGAATAGTTTGGAGTACTTTTTAATCTGTTCAATTACTTGTGGCTCATTAGTAGATGCCTTTGTCTCGTATAATTCATATAATTTCCTTCTACTTTTATAGATTCCAGGCGTAGCCCAATCACTAAATTTTATTTTAAATTGATTTACATTTATTGTTTTTTTAGTGAAAATGTTATCACATTCGTATTTGATTACTCCGAACAAATCTCCGTAATGATCATTCGGGTGTTTATCATTATTCAACTCCAAAAGAGGTACTTTATTCTTAATGTTTTCTTTAAATTTTTCTAATCTATAAGTTGTGATTGGTCTACAAACAATATTTTTTGATAATGGAACATGTTGGAACTTAAATCTAGCTAACTGACCTGCATGATCTGAATTTACAAAATGTATTATAGATTTCTCATCTACATCGCTGTTAGAAAAAATATTATCTAAGCAGGTAGCTGATGTGGCTGTGGTGCGTGTTGGTTCACAAAAAAGATTTTGTAAGTTAAAAGATTTAAAAAGGTTGAGGAACCTTAGCGCGTTCTGAGAGTTTTCTAAAATATTAATATTAAAATCGCCACATACAACTATAGTCTTCTTACATTTACATACCTTTTTTAAGGCTTCCTCCATAATGGACTCAAACAGGTAGTAATATTCATGGGTAATAATATTTAGGTCACATGATAGGATTGAGCACAGCCACATTCCACCTTACGGCAGGCAAATAGTTAGTGGTTTAAAACCACAAAATATAATTAAAAATCAGAAAACATTACAAAATCATAATAATATTCAGTATGTCAAAAATTTCATAAGTACAGTCAAAAATATTTTTAAAAAGATGTCATGTTAAATGTCAAAAAGATTAAGTCCAAAATAGAAACATGTCAAAATAATAATTAAGTATATGTACATTATTTGATTACCCAGTACAAGCCATGTCAAAAACACATCATAAATCAAATACCATGTCAAGAAATTTATACCATTTACCATATGTACCATTACTTCCATATAAATATTAACATATAATCATTTCATTATTGTGTTGAGATAATGTCTGCATAATACATTTATCATCCAAATAGTCTTTAACACAATAATAAGTCTTCTGGATAAGGATGTCTTTCAATTTTGTTTTAAATTCATGCAGGTTTTCAGTATTACACAAATCAATTGGGAGTTTATTATAAATTCTCGATATCATACATAAGATACTTCTATTCAGAAGAGTGGTTTTATTGGACATGGTTTTTATTTTGTGCCTATGCCTAGAGCCACAGAGATGATCGAACAACTGGATATTCTGCTTTACAAAGATTGCAACCTCGAAAATGTACATACTGGGGAGAGTTAATAGTTTTAAATTTATAAAGTGAGAATATTGGATAGAAACAGGCGTTACTTGGCGAAAATCCATGACAAAACAATGGTAAGTAAAATGTTTTTAAGAAAAAACCTTTTAAATTTATATAATAGCATTAATTTTTCGCAGAATTAAAAGGACAACAAAACGTCTCTGAGACAGTCTTGATAATGCCTCGTTTAGAGGCGAAACAATTGTCGACGTTTTGTTGTCCTTTTAATTCTGCGAAAAATTAATGCTATTATATAAATTTCAAAGGTTTTTTCTTAAAAAACATTTTACTTACCATTGTTTTATAAAGTGAGGTCTACAGCTTTCTGTTTAATGTTGCATATGGATCTAATGCACTGTTTCTGAGCTCTAAACACTATTTCCCAGTCTGTGGAGTTCCCCCAAAACATCAAACCATAGCGAATAACAGATTCTGCGTAAGAGTGGTATGCTATCAAAACAGTGGAAACATTGACTACCTTCGTCAGCATATACAACATATACGAAGTCCTACTAAGTTTAGAGCATACATCCTCCACATGTTGCTTCCAGTTCATGTTGCAATCAACATTTAAGCCTAGGAACTTTGAAACTTCCACCTCCTGTATTTTGTTGCCTTCGTATGCAATATTCAAATCCACTGGCGGTCTGACTCTGTTTCTGAATACCATAACATTGGTTTTGCCAAAATTCATTGCAAGGTTATTGAGCTTCAACCAGCTGACCAGATCACTAAAAGCATTATTAATGGTGTCGTTGAGTATGGATGGGTTTTCACTTGAAAATACCACAGTACTGTCATCCGCAAAAAGAACCATCGGAGCAGCAACTGATCTAGGGAGGTCGTTAATATATATCAGAAACAATAAAGGACCGAGCACACTGCCCTGTGGCACACCAAATTCGACCTGTTTGAAGTCAGACAGATACGTAGTTTCTGTTTTTTGTATCTGACATATTTTACTTATAGAAGTCGCTTGTTTTCTGTTAGTAAAGAAATAATGATGTCCAGTATATTGCCTCTTATCCCATTAGCGTAGAGCTTGTTTTTTAGTATTCTGTGATCTACACAATCAAAAGCCTTACTTATGTCCATGAAAAGGGCATAGACCGGTATATTTCGATCTAAATTAATCATGACATTACTTAGGAACTTATACAACGTGTTTCATATTAGTGTGGTCATATTTGACCCTCGTTACACATGCGCGTTGAGTTAACTATACGCATGGACAAAATTGCAAATACAAGTTTAGTTAAAACTTTTAAGGTGTCATGTAAATTTTATTGATTTGTTGATTTAATCGATATTTTATAAACCCAACACTACCTAGGGTCAAATTTAGTCGTAAGGTTCAGTCCCCTTCGATGAATCGTAAACAACTCTTATTTCATATGCTCCTGGTACAGAATACTATTTTGTAGTAATGATAGGTTGTGGACTTTAAACAACAAAAACTTACCGATTTCATTGTGCATGTCATCCTGGTAGATAGGTAGGTACTGTGTTCCACAATAAACATAACTAACTCACTAATATCACGATACATAGATAAACATTATTGAATTTAATAAAAAATACACTTCCTACCTAAGATACTAATAAACACTAAACTAAAAAGTAGGTACTAAAGTAAGGGCTCGAAATGTTCGCCGCCTTGATCAATGCACAGTTGGGTCCGTCGCATCATGCTGGCAGTTACATTACACAGCATGTCTGGAGTTACACTGCTAAATGCATCAAATATTTTAGACTCCATATCTTCATGCGTGAGACATACCGCACTGCACACTTTGTTTCTGACATAGCCCCACAAAAAAAAGTCAAGTGGTGTGAGATCCGGTGACCTCGGAGGCCAAGGTATGGGACCACCATGTCCGATCCACTGGTAAACCGCTCATCTAAATACGCCCGTACATCTCTCGCATAATGTGCTGGCGCCCCGTCTTGCTGGTACATCATATTTGTGTACAATGTTACAGGCAAGTTTTCAAGTTCGATTTCACCGTTTAGCGAACTCGGTAGCACGAAAGGACCAATTAAAATATCTCCGATTATTCCCGCCCAAATGTTAACACGCCACTGATGCTGAAAGTTGTTTTCTGCAGATGCGTCCCACACGCATCTGCAGAAAACAACTTTCAGCATCAGTCTGATGAGTCCATACATGTTCGTTATGCTGGTTACTGATACCAGCACGAGTAAAAGAGGCTTCATCGGTCCATAAAATACGGTTCGCGAAACTAGGGGATCGTTGTGCTTCCTCTCGGTACCACTGGCAAAAGTTGAGACGTGGTACGAAATCAGCCGGTGTCAGTTCTTGGGTGTGCCTGAAGTGGTACGGATGTTGACCATCTGCTTTTAGCACGCGCCATACTCTCAAATGATTCATTCCCAGAACAATTCCAGCGCGGCGAGTACTTGTTCTGGGATTGGATTGAAAATGCTCGAGAATACTTTCTTCTTGCTCTGGTGGTGATCTGAGCGGGAACCACGGAAAGAACCAGTGTCATGTAAACGGTTCACCATTTTTCGGAAGCACTCCACAGATGGTAACCGCCGCCGTTCACCTTCGAGTCTATTGTCCACAAATCTTTCTCGATAAAGGCGACGAGCTTCACGCAGACTGCCATCGGCTGCCCCGACGCAAAGTATCATTTCATAATATTCACTATTACTTATATACGCCATGATCGATTAACACAGATTACTACGTACGCCTAATATCAAAGTTTACTTGCAACTGAAAAGAAATTAGATAATTGTAAGTGTTGTCCAAGTCCAATGTCTTATTTCCTTGAATTACGTCGTAATTTTGGTAAAAATCTAATAAAAGTACCAAGTAGGTACTTAGTTTTATTTATGAAAAAAAGCTAGTAGGTACCTAGTATAAAATAATTTAAGAGATAAATAATAACATAATTATTATTTACCATAAACACAGGATATTTCCCTAAGACCTATGAAATAAAATAAAATTGTTGAATGCCAGCGCGGCGTCGCTCGCATGATAGTATGCATGTAAATACATTTCGAAACCTACTTAAACCCATTTAAAAAAAAAACCGCTTCAAGATCCGTTGCGTAGTTTTGAAGAACTAAACATACATTAGGACAGACAGACGGAAAAAGCGACTTTCTTTATCCATGTAGTCTAAGATTAGTAATTTATTACCAATTGCTAAAATGAACAAATATCCAGCATAAAAAAAGCTAACAAAGTCCCCGTTTATGAAGAACATTGCGTTAACTTGCAACACCGGAATAATATGGTTTTGTGGTAAAATTTACGTGTTGTGACGTGTACGTCTTTGATATATGCCGACATCGCTACTGATACCTAGTTTCTTCAAAGCGGTTCCAATCAAAAAAGTGGGCGGTCCTCTTTGTAATTTTTAGGGGTCCTTAAGATACATATTAGTGAAACTGACACCAACACCTCCTACTTTTTCTGATATCCTCGTTCAACCATACAAGTTGCCACTTTTAGCGATAATGTTTTATGAACTTTTATGCATCACATTATCATGACGAATCGAAAACCTAAGTACCTACTCTTTTTTAAAGTCGGTCAAAAATAACCAAACACCTTGCAGATCATTTACTTCATGGTAAATGAGTCGAAAGAGAGTTCACGATATGGTAGTGCAGTGACTGGCATCCACGATCTCTCTATCCCGAAACTGGATACCTACATACTACTATACCCACCAGCGTTCTCAACAGCTACAACATAAACTTCTACACAAACAGCAGTTGTATTTTAAATATCTGTGCGGAACCAATTTATAAAAAGTGTAAATTTAAGGAAGACAAGAACATAAATGTTTCTTCTCTTTTCTTCGACAGCAAATGCGTTGCTCCTGGTATTTGAGTAGGTTGACAACAAATTACGTGTGAGTTGTGACATTCACGACAATCACGTGATACATAAATTCATAGAAAAACTTCAAAAATAACTTTGAGTAGGCACTCTTTATTTTGACCCCAAGTTGTGATTCGGAAACTATTTTGTATGATAACTATTGATAAAGTAACTTTATCTGTTGGTTAAAATTTTGAGTAACAACGAGACTGTCCGAATCTATTTCACTGTTTGGCATACCTACTTGAGGTCAAATCTAGAGTTCATTCTAATCATATGTTTATTTTGTAGTGCAGTCTTAGAGCTTCATTTCAATGAGCTATCGATAAAAAGGAAAATTTATCGACTACGTCATACGTCATACTTTATTAAATTAATTAAAGACTCCGCGCAATATATACTACTAATATGAAACACGTTGTATATAGCCTTATTGATTGTTACATTTTTCCTAAAACCAGACTGTGATTCAGTGCTTATATTGTATTTTTCCAAATAGTTCTAAATAGCTTCGTGCAATATCTTTTCCAGTATCTTAGAGAATACGGGAATTAAAGCTATTGGTCTGTAACATGCCATATCACATCGGTCTTGCTTTTTAAATAGTGGTTTAATAATAGTAATTTTAAGTTTTGAAGGAAATAATCCATCCTGGATGCATAAATTAAAGATGTGAGACAACACTGGAGATATGGTCCTTCGCACGTGTTTTATTACATATGTCGATATACCATCATAGCCGGTGCTATTTGTATTACTGAGGGTGAGTATTATTCTGTCAATGTCTGCTGGTGTAGTAGGATTAATAAAAATGGAATTATAATTATTATTAAATGTCAAAGTATTATTTTTACAAATTGAATTTGAATTGCTGTTTAATGTCTGGTTTGGATTTGATTGGCGATTATTTCGTATTAGAGTTTTAATTTGATTGATAAAGTAGTCATTAAAATTCGTAGCTATTTTTAAAGGATCAGTAATATTTTGGCCGTCTATATTTAAGTTTGTAATGAAATCCTTTGGAATATTTGTCTTTACGTTTTTTATAATATTCCAACTAGCCTTGACTTATTTTTACATTTAGCGATATAATGGTCGTTTTGAACTTTCTTAGTTAATCTAATTATTCTATTTAGCCTAGCTGAATATTCTTTAAATTTTAATTTAGCGGCATTACTTTTTGTTTTTCTATAAAACCAGAGCAAATGACGCTTTCTTTTAGAACACAACTTAATTCCCCTACTGACCCATTTCTGTTTATTTTTTATTGTTCTTTTTACTCTGACAACTGGAAAGCACAAATTCTAAAAATCTGCAAAAACGTCATAGAAGTCGTTAAAGCTGGTTTCGGCATAATTGCTACTATATACCTCGCTAAACGATAAACTGCTGATACACTCTTGAAATTTGGTTAAATTCTCAGCATCATATTGCCTCTTTTCAATCGTCCAATACCCCATACTGCAGAATCTTTCTACCGGATACCGTAAAAGCTGAGCAGTGTGATCCGACAGTGCAAAATCATAGATTTCACTTATATAGCCTTTAATATTATTAATTATTACGTGGTCAATACATGTTCCGGACGAAGAGCGAATAGATAGAATAGAATTATAGATTGTAAATTGTACATAGCTAACAAATGTTGATACTTTATTGTGGTACTGTTTTTCTTCAATGTATCAATATTTATATCACCACAAATCACAACTTTCTTTCTTTTCAAACAAAATTTCTGTAAGCTCGCCCCCTTACTACATTTGTTATGGGGAATTATAAAACGATCGAATAATATTCTATCCGTGCGACCACATTACTAAGTGAGCGACTAGAAATACAGAGTGAGCGACTAGAAATACAGAGAGGGTTAATTTCTTCTTTAAACAAAATGGGTAGGTTAGGTTAGGTTAAAACTATGACCTCCTACGCACGAGCCGAGCGAGCGAGTGAGTGGTGCCGCGGCAGCGGCCGGCGAGTCCCAGAAACGACTTGCATCGCTAAATGTTATGAGTCGCTCACTTAGTATAGTCAGTCGCTCACTTAGTAATTTCTCGTCACTCGCAGTCAGTCGCTCACTCTGTATTTCTAGTCGCTCACTTAGTAATGTGGTCGCACGGATAGAATATTATTCGATCGTTTTATAATTCGCTCACTTAGTATTACAGTCACTCGTTTAAATACTACCCATTTGTTATTACCGAAATAACAAACAGCAGGCGTGATTATAATATCTTCTTATGTAAAACTAACTGACTACCGCGGCCCCGCTCGCGTAATATAGTTTCTTCGTTCTCAATTCCCACGGGAACACATTACCGGGATAACAAGTAGCCCATGTCACTCAGGGATAACGTAGTTAAATATTAGTTAACAAATTTTTATAATCGTATGTACTTTCGGAGCCAATTCAATTTAATTAAACAAACAATCAAATCTTTCCTCTTTCCAGAATTAATACAATCATTAGATTGTATTAAGAAGGCCTTTGGTTTGGGACGCTACGTGCGTTGACACCTTAGCACCTTTACATCTTCCAAGCACATCCAAATGCTTGAATACCTCAAACGGCGTAAATATGCTTACCTAGCAGGTGATTACATATTTCAGCCGTTTGGGGTTGACACACTGGGGTCATACTCATGGGGCCCGAGTAACCGCCGCCATTATAGAGACATTGCTAAACGCTTAATCGATGCTTCTCAGGACCAGAAGGCTGGCTATTTCTGGCCCAAAGACTAAGTATCGCCATCCAACGTGGCAACACAGCCAGCATTCTGGGAACCTTGGAGGATTTATTAAACGATATTTTGTGATGTAAATATTTTTAGTATATAATTATGTATATCGTAATTCTTATTGTAAATAAGTGTTCCCATCTTTATTTCAGAACCATTCTTTGATCAAACGTCACATCGATCATAGATCATAGAAAAAGTCAATCATGATCAAAATCATCGTCTTATCCAACGACTCGCATCAATCATACCAGAGATTATTATTAAATAAAATACTGTCAGTACAGATACTTGGGATGGCGCTCGCTTCGCTCCCTTAATATATCTATGGTCAGTACTGACCGCATCGATAAAAGCCCTATGTAGTTTGACTGCGGTACTGTGACTGTGTTATTTGAACCTATAAAAAAAAAACCATGGGGAGCCGGCATGTGAAGGTGCCTGCACATTCGCATACGACCTCATTGAGTTTATTGTAAATTTGTATTGGCTGGAACGAATCAGACAATTTAAATATTAAAAAACATTTAAACGGAATCAAAGAAATGAAGACAATGGAAGAAAGAAAATTGATTCGAGCGAAGGCCGCCGTGGCGGACGCCTCTGGTCCTAAATAAAAGAATTATCCATGAATTAATATTGTGCGCCATTAGACCATTTACCTTTTTCTTTTTAATGTAATATTGTACGCGATCATTCATGGTGGAGGCGCCGTGATCTACTTGATGGATGATCTACGGAAATATTAGAGATTGGAGTCCGCTTGTTCTACGCGGAAGTTCAAAGTTAAGTGGTATACTGAATTGTTGGTTGACACAATGAGTGCATTCTCAGAGATGTATGAGTCGGTTGAAGACGTTATCGACCAATTTAAAATTATTTATGTATTAGACATAACAACGAGTGATGAAGAGAAGAAGATATTTGTCGCAGCGTATTTGACTGGTCCTACACTATTTTTTTTATAAATCGTGTATGGTTTATATAGATAACAAAATGTATTTTTGTTAGGACATTTGTTATTTTGTAGTTATTAGGTTGCAGTACGATGCAGTTACTTTGGTGATAAGAAATATTGTCCAGCTATATGATTGTTATGTCAATAATTTTTTCTTTGTTTCATATGGACCGAGAGCAAGAATGAAAAACGTTTTTTCGGGTTAAGTTTGGTTACTGTTTAACAACGTTGAATTAATTTGATTTATGTTGCCATTTTATTAAGCGATCGGGGTTTCAACGTCGGATTGATAGAGATGGGAGTTCAATTATGACTATTTTAAAATAGTCAATAGATGTGGTCAGGTGGCCACCGAATTCTCTATTAAACGATGTTGAGATAAAAATTAAATTCTTAAACATTGATTGTAGATCATCTTTCGATGACACATCAGGACAATTTGCTCTGAATCCGTTTGTTATCTTATAAGGGTTCATTATGAATTATGATTTAATTTAGTTTAGCATAATTTTGTTAGGACAAGTTTGACAATTTGCCTTTTTAAATAGCATGTTTTTAGCAGTTATCATCGTACGACTGACATGGAGAGTAATTCATGTTCGATTTTTTTTTCTCATAGAGTACAAGTTGTCAGTCATACGAGGTCTTTTGCATAGGGACAGACTTATAAAGGGGGGGGGGGTAAAAAATTGTTTTGCACTTATAAAAAAATAAAATTATTTGAACTTTAAAAAAAAAAAAAATTCCATGGGGAGCCGGCATGTGAAGGTGCCTGCACATTCGCATACGACCTCATTGAGTTAATTGTAAATTTGTATTGGCTGGAAGGAATCAGACAATTTAAATATTAAAAAACATTTAAACGGAATCAAACAAATGAAGACAATGGAAGAAAGAAAATTGATTCGAGCGAGGGCCGTGGCGGGCACCTCAGCTCCGATAGAAGAATTATAAAAGTGTAATATATGTAATAATTGTTAAATATAAATAGTATCGGGGAAACCGAAGGCTTTTTATTCATAGTATATACGATCTCGAGTATAGGTTATCAGTGCACCACGATCCTTGGATGCATCAGAGCTGAACGTTACAGTACCTACAATAAACGTAGGTATATAAAACCTTTGCAGTAGAGATTGTGCTATGAGAATAAGATAATATGCCATATTAATATAGGGAATTTGATTGTCTCGGAGACAAAGCTGGTTGAAGGTACGAACTGTGTGAGACTTTCATTCACTGACCCTTTTTCCAACCCAGATATGAGGTTGGCTTTCCAGTCGGTAAAGCGGCTGAACTTCAATATTTTTCGTGAAGCCACTGCCATTTGACCTCAAGGCTCTACAACTCAGAGCAACTATGTCTATACTACATATATATAGAGCGCTGATACTCGGTCTGAACCACTACCAACCACTCTGCACGTCAGAACTGTCAAACAGTCCAAGATGACGTTTAGTAGTAAAACCAGTCGGGTTTTATAGGGGTCCAACTTGTAACGACTGCGATAGATATTCGTATGGCAACTGGGACCGAACGGCTTAACGTGCGCTCCGAGGCACACATTTCAGACCCACGGTACCCCTGGCCATACCCCTGGTGGTACCGTAGGTCTTTTAAAGTTAAACGGTACCACCGAGTAAGTAACCCTAGTGATGCGTTGACCTACCTGTGACTAACGAAATATGAGTACAATAAACAGCTCCGTCTACCTCATCAAAGCATAAAACAGAAGAATCTATGAGGCACGGAGAGGTCTTAGTGTCTTAAGAAATGGTCACCCATCCTAAGTTAGTGTTTAATTAACCTTTGCAATGTGAGTTAACCTAACCGGTTACCGCTTAGCCCCGAGCCCCTCCATACCTAAATAATAGAAACTTTTTTTTTTGACATTGACAAAAACCTACTTCAAATTACAGGAATCTAAATCGAATGGAATGAGACCAAATTGAAATAGGACCATATAATTATACCAAAAAATAATAAAATCGAATACATGATATAACAAACACAGGTAACAAAAAATAATTGTCGAATTGAGAACCTTCTCCTTATTTTGAAGTAGGTTAAAAACAGGTGAAAACGTGAAACAAAATAACGTCAATATAAAAGTCACTGTGTAGTCACTTGATGGTTCTATCACCGGTCGCGTTAGAATAAAATTTACTGTTTATACACGCGAATGGTTGTGAACGGGCCGAAACTGTTTGCAACTGTAATGACGTCACGTAAAGGATACCTACCCAAGTTTTATTACATACGTTTCGGTTTGGTGCATTAAAACGTATGTTTTTTCACGGACTGTTGTTGTTTAACTTTTTACCATCGGTCACGTCTGTTTCACGTATTTTTTTTTTTTTTTTTTTTTTATATTTGGTTCGCCAAATTGACACCGCCCGCCTGGTGGTAAGTCGTGACGACGTCTAGCGATTGTGGGCCACTCTCACAGCACACATTACTATTGAGAGTGGCCCTCAACTTGACGACCTACTGATGTGCCTCTTCACGCTCCGCTTAAAGAACCCAGGATTATATATGGGAGGAAACACGCGCACAGGCAGGGCGTTCCAGGCCACTATCGTTCGGCAGAGAAACGAACGTTTAAAATGTTCGGTTCTCGCGAACATGCTATCCACTGTGTGGGGGTGGCATCTCTGCCCGGCACGAGTCGTTCGGGATCGGAAGGAAGAGGGTAGGATCAGATTGAAGAGCTCTTCAGAACACTCGCCGTGGTAAATACGGTAGAATGCGGCCAAGGAAGCTATTGTTCGGCGCTGAACTAGCGGCTCAAGGCTTCCCGTTACCTCCGGACAATCTATAATACGGATAGCCCGTCGCTGCATAGCGTCGAGAGCGTCCAGCAGATACTTCGCGGAGCCGTCCCAGAGGTGAGAGCAGTATTCGACGCAGGGTCTAATCTGCGTCTTGTACAGCAGACACCTCTGGTCCGGTGTAAAGAATCTCTTTAACTTATTCAGTATCCCTAGTTTCCGCGAAGCTAGCCCTATACATCTTTCGATGTAGTTTTTATTATTGAGCTCTCGACGAACGTCTATGCCAAGGATGAAGTCTTTAAAGTAATATTTAATGTTACATTTCATTTATTTTTGGAACGAAGTTCTCTAACGCGGCTTACGGGTAGTGCGATTAGGTAGAAATCGTCATGTTACGCTTATAAATAGCTTCGCTTTTTTTTAGTCGTCAGTAAAATGAAAAGGAATCCAAACCCAGGTTGGGTTGCGTTGCGCTGCAGTTGCGTAAAGAACATCGTTCCTGACGGGTGTCCCCCAACCCACGATATTTTGTTATACAACTACACTGTCTAATGCTCGCAGCTTCACCACGTAAGATTTTGTAATATAACGAGAACTTTTTTCCTGCAACATGATTTTGATGAAACGAAACCTGTAACTAAGTATATTGTCCTCACATATCAGATCTATCTGTCATAACCTGTCTATACTACGTATATATAGACCGCTGATAACCAGTCTGAACCACTAACAACCAGTTTTCACGTCAGAACTGTCAAACAGTCGAGGATGTCGTAACGTCATTATAGCCTTCCTAGTTTAAATTATTGTCGTATGACAAAAATGGAACAATTTTTTTGTTAGTTATTGTTCTGAGATCTTGTTACAATGTTACGAGTATACTATTTTATCACAGTAGGTATGTGTATATTTCTGTATTTTGAGAGCAATGAGTTTGCTTTGACTGTTCTAAAATATTTAAATGGATTTTTTTAAGAATGAGAATAAAGTTATTGTGTGAATAAAGTTTACAATTTTTGTATCTATAAGCTCCTTTTAAGCTTAAAATATGCTTGTGTTAGAAGGCTCCTTATATTACATTTTTTTTTTTTTTTTTCACTTTTTTTTAGTTGTCTACCAATGATTTTAAATACAATGGATATCGGATCATCGCTCAAAAGTGTCCGAACTAAAAGAGAAACAAAACGCTAAAAGAGAAACAATCGCGCGCCAGTCTTGATTTTGACAACTGAACGACAACACGTTGCACAATGCCGTACTGTATGGTAAAAACGTGTAAAAACTACGAAAAAAAAGCAAATTGAAGACGGTGTATCATATTTTCAGTAAATAAGCTTTTGTTTTATTATTTGCAATTTATTATTTCACTTAAAATACAGTATTTCGTCGATAATAAATTAAAAGACAAAAGTAAATATTGCAATCCAGTCCAATACCGAAGTACCTATCTGTCTCTTTCGAACTCATCCCAAGCTCAGTAAAAAGAAAGAGACCATTTCATTTTCACTGAATAATGTACTAACAAAATGACCATTCAGATTTATTCGGATTACCGATAGCGATAAAACTATTTGGAACAAAGATTATAGTGGAGACGCCTTGGCTCTTTATGATTTTTTTTTCGTTATATGAACCAACATTTATTTCAGTTTTCCTCGGGATCCAGTACACTGTGCACAATGGAAAAATATTATTGCCCTAGCACGGCGAGAAGAATATTTTGATCCAAAAATAACAATCTTGTTTGTTCGGCTCATTTTATGGACATAACAAAAAGAGGTCCGATCTTTATGAAACTTGTACAAGAATCCCTTGATTGAATGGAGGAGATAAGCCCAAAAATGTTTTTAATTTTCACAGGGTATCATTGTTTTGTCATAAATATAATTACACATGTCATTTTATTTCGTGTATGTACTGTTATTTTCTTTTTATTTGGATTCTCGGTAATGTATTCCCATGGGAATCGGGGCCGAGATAACTATATCTCGCGGGCGGAGTCACGGTGATCAGCTAGTAGCCAATAATTTCGTATCCCAAAAATTAACCATAAGATAAAAATAAATTAATGATGCGCAGTTTTAGCAACTAATTCAGTCACTTGAAACACGGCTATCTTGTAGTAGACGTAGCGACACAGCGTTATGGAAATAGTAATGAAAGCGGAAGAACTTTGACACCCGCAAGAAGTTTGGCATTTATAATATTATAATTAGTTAAATTCATTAATTCCCTTTTTGTTATTCATACACTACAGTTACTTATTATGAAACTGACTCGAAAAAAAAATCTTTGTCAGTCGTTAATTACTTTTTCAGCTTATTTCGTCTAACATAAACAAGTAATTACAATTTATAAGATTATGGAATTTATTGTAGTCTTACATTAATTATTACGCCTACGTAGGTACATATCATGGAATCCTTAAAAGACTTTAACAAAATAAACCTACTCCATTGTTTCTATGTTCACGTAGTTCAAGTATAAGCTGCATAAGGTGAATTAGTCAGGCGGACAGATAGAAGCTACGTAATGCGATAAATTAGTGCAAACAAAAGTGAACACTATTCCGTTGAATCAAGGTTTAAATTTTAATATGAAATTTGTTTATATCTATGTATGCCTATGTATAATGTATAGGTCGACTCGGGACATTATTTTCTTGCGATTTGTTCTAGATCCTATGTCCGTTGTATTATAAGGTCTTTGTTGTCTACTTACAAATTTTACTTATTTAAATTGGCAGGCGTGTGTGAATGAGTGTGTGCGTGTGTGTTTTTTATATGAGAGTGTGTAATGTACGTGTGTTTGTGTGGATGTGTGTCTATTATGTTGTAGTTCCAAGAAGTACTTCCGTATCATCGTAAGAAAGTGGTTTCATCCACTTAATTATAATTTTTACATTCAAAGTAAAGTTTAGTATACAAATCCAATTCCTTATTAATTATGTTATGCAGTTGAGGACCTTTTCAGTTTTTTTAATTTATTTTAAATTTAAATATTTAGGTATAGGTAGATGTAAATAGTAATTATTATAAAATGGGACAAGTAGGCATAATTAAACAGTTTTAATAGTCGACCAAAATAAATACTATGATATAAAACGCTGGCGACAGTCAGGAGAAAAGTTACGACCCCTAAAGGAGGTAAGGGATAGCTTTGGACAACGAGTCACATAAGATTTTATTACATGAGTCGCCGTCACCCCATTATTGTGGGACATAAACAAATAAAATAAACGCACACGACTCAATAAAATGTGTGCTCATAATTTTCATATTATTGCAGTGTACGAACAAACATAATCTTTCTATCTATTTGAATAGTTTCTATAATTATATTCTACTAATTTCTAAATGGGAAACTGTGGGGAAAGATGGGTGGTTTTTTTTTTATCCGCGGCCCTAGGCCGCGGCCGCACCTACGTCCATTGCCGAGCGCCTCCGGTAAGCACTGAGAGAATTCCCAGTGGCGCCCGGCGGACCTTGACCTGTGTGGCCCGCTATGTGGTGGTCGGGTGTTACCCAGCATCTTTGGGGTCGGGTTTTATCCCGCGTCGGTGAGTGAAGGCGTGCGTGAGGATGGATGGATGGATGTTTGTTAGTATTTCATGCGAAAGCTACTGAACGTGTTTTAATGAAATTTTACTAAATTATTTTAGTAATCTAATACCTATTTATATAGGTATTAGAAACAAGAAAACGAATGGCCTTAGTTTAAAAACCAATGCTGTCTGTCGGTCCATATGTCTGCTTAGAACTACGCAACAGAATCGGAGAAAGCCCCGAGAACCACTCATTTGAGTATATATAATTTGTAAAGCGATCGAAGCCGCGGGCGTCCGCTAGTCTATACTACTATTATAAAAAGGAAAGATTTGTATATTTGTATGTTTGTAATGAATAAACTCAAAAACTACTGTGCCGATTTCAAAAATTCTTTCACTATGGGAAAGCTTAATTCACCCTGAGTAACATAGTCTAATTTTTATCCCGGTAATTTGTTCCCACAGGCAACGACAACGAGTAAACTAAATCACGCGGGCGGAGCTGCGGCTATCAGCTAGTAATAAATAAAATAGATTTTATCAATAAGTAAGCATCAATCGTACGTTTTCCAAAGAATAGCAAGAGAATAATCTACTTAAATTTCACCTTTTTTAGGGTTCCGTAGTAAAAATCTCAGAAACCTTATAGTTTCGTCATGACTACTACAGATGACTACTACATGACTATGACCATCCTCGGCTTTCCTCCCAAACGGTTTGTGCTAGAAACATGAAAATTTGCATGGATTTACTACACCGACAAAGTGCTACAATAAACATACATACATACATAGCATCACGCCTTTTTCCCCGAAGGGGTAGGCAGAGGTGTGCAAACACACCCACATCTCGCCAGCTATGTTAGGTCCCATGTAATAGGGGGCGAGCCTATTACCATTTACCGGACACAAGTTCCAGACTATGGGATAATTATCTGGGTAAAATTCTAAAGAGAATTATACATTATCCACCAGACCCGTGAATCGAACCCGAGACCTCGAGCGTGGCAGTCCGTACTTAGTACCATTGTGCCACCGAGGTAGTCAAAGCCACAATAAAATGTTGAAAAAAAAATTTTTTAGGGGTACACGTAAAGTTTCGGAAAATTTGCGAGGTTGCTGAAGTGATTTTTTTATTTAAGTATCCGTTTGCGAAACATTTCGCCTTGAAGAGCATATTTTTGAGAAAACAGAGTGTCCCCTCCGACATCTAAACGGCAGATGTGAAGAACCTGAACAAATTCATGATGGTACTAAATGTAACGAACTTTGAAGGAATACTATAACGGATGGTATAGTTCAGGAGTTACAGAGGCATTTATGGGTAACTACGGAACCCTTTTTTTTTTAATTCGGCCGCGCAGGCGCGTCCGTTGCCGGGCGTCTCTGGCTCACACGCAGAAGGTATTTCCAGTGGTGCCCGGCGGACTTTGACCACCTGTGTAGCCTCTACGGGGTTTTGGTCGGGATGAGAATCCCGCGTCGTTGGGGTAGGGAAACTACGGAACTACCTTTTGCGTGGCCCGACACGTACTTGGCCGATTTTTTAGTGTGAGGGAATGGAAATTACGAGAACATTTAAAGCGAGATTTACGGATAAATGATTACATTGAAATGGAACTTTACAATGCAACTCGTACGCTAAAGCCGTTTCAATAGTACATTTTATCCTCGCTTTAGGGAAATCTATTCACCTGCGACTAATAATTTGAAAAGAGAGAGATTTTGTCTTACAAACTTTCTTATTGAAGATTGAACCTACTTCTTAGTTCAATGGGTTTATTGATACAATTTTTACTAGATATATTCGTAATATTAAGCTTGTTTCATTGGAGGGTAGACAGAGAAGAGATGCGGTAGATTTTGCAAGATAATTGAGCTTAAAGTACCTATTTGTCATGGCATAGGAGGTTTCTCAGGGCCAAAAGGCTCAGAAAATAGAATACCAATTCAATGCTTATCTGCTTCGGTGGCGTGGTCGGTAGTGCATCGGTTTTCGACTCCAGAGTCTCGGGTTCGATTCCCGGGTCAAATCAAATATTTGTGTGATGCACAAAATAAATGTTTGCTTCGGAGTTTGGGTGTTTTCTATGTACCTATATTATGTATGTATTTAGAAATATACCTGCAAGTATAAAGTACTGAATTGGAGATCTAGGATCCTAGGCTACTGTTTGTTCATTAGTTATTTTATTTTACAAGTACATGGCTTTTAGGGTTCCGCACGAAAAGGGTAAAACGGGAACCATATTACTGAGACTTCGCTGTCCATCCGTCTGTCTTGCGCTGTATCTCATGAACCGTGATAGTACAACAAATACTACAGAACAGAATATAATAAATGTTTAAGAGGGCACCCATACAACAAACGAGTTTTTTTTCTTTTTGGTACAGAATCCTTTGTGCGTTAGTCCGACTCGCACTTGGCCGGTTTTTTTTGACTGAGGGAGCGAAGCGACCGAAGTCTCCGTTTCAACTTGCAGACTGGGGAGAATTTCTTTCGTCTGCACCCATCTACGGGTTCTGTCAGATCATGTTTGAGGCCGTATTTATCAACCGATTTGCATGAAACTTTACACACACACACTCCTTGCTTACAATGAATAACATTTGAATGATATTTTTTGGATTGGATGACAAATGAAAGAGTAATAAAGAAAATTGAAGAAGAAATTTTCTAAACAAAGCCGCTCCCGAAGTCCAGTAGAACAGCTAGTAATAGTAGCAGTAGAACTACAATTTTCTATTGTGTAATAAATACATAACCGAGACGGAAAACTCGACACAAACCGCTGTACCAACCTGTATGGCCAATTGGGTTACAAGGTAACACTTTTAAAAAACAGGCAGCTATAAAGGTTATAATTAAAGTCAAAATTGTTTACATTTGCCAAAGTTACATTTACTGCCAGATTCGCAAAACAATAGGTAGAGTCTGAGAGAAAGAACCTGGCAATAAAACTCACATGGTACATGTACTCTTTGGGGTAGACCCATGTTCAGCAAAGGGGCGTGAAATGGGCTGATATGATGATGAAATGACCGTTTAAATGACAGAAATTGATCTTTCAATCTCCGAGATTCAATTCCAATTTAATCTAATTCTCTCTTATGTAGTAGAAAAATAAATGCTTATACTCGTACGTTATACTCGAAGTATTAATGTTTATTCCTGTAATGATGGCTTAAGTAAATATTTTCTCGGTAAATTGGATTTAGCCTGCCGTCTGTTATGCGTCGTCGCTCGTCAATTTGACGTGCGCGAGATGCCTGCGTCGATGTCACCGCCAATCACTGATGAGGTGTTGCGAATGTTAACTTGACGAGATAGTTACGAGGTAGATTACAAGAGTAGGTAGGTGTTATATTTAAAATCTCTGTAAAATCGAGCTTTGGTGCTTACGGTCTTTGACCGCCGAGATATTGATTTGTTCAGTTCAAGTAAAACATCATTATTAACTGAAAAAAACATACATCTTAGATACAGGTCGTGAGGCATAAGCGGAGTTTTGCATTTGTGTTAGTGACCACGAAAAATAGAGTAAAAACTTTTTGTAGCTGTGTGTACAACACATGTTTGTGTAAAAGAGGTCACATAGTAGGTCACACTATAAGTTTTGCGTAACTTAAAAAAACAACATGTTAAAACCAAAATATTATGTTTATTGCTTTTCAAAATACTCTCCTTTACATTTTAAACATTTTTCATGCGATCGAACCATTTTTTAAAACGCGAGGACCACAGATCTGATGGCATGTTTTCTACGTGCTGATTGAACGCTATCACTGCCTCTTCGGAGTTGGTAAAAGTGAAACCTCTCATCAAATGTTTGATTTTGGGGAATATACAGAAATCACAGGGTGCTAGGTCGGAGCTATGCGCAGGATGGGTGACGAGTTGTACTTTTTCGGAAGCTAAAAATGACTTTGTTTTGTTGGCCGTGTGTGAAGAAGCGTTGTCATGATGTAGGAGTACGCGGCTTTAGGGTCGTCTTTCGCGAACTTTTTACAACACCGTTTTTTTTTTTTTTTTTTTTTAATTCCGCGGCCCCTGGCCGCGGCCGCTCTAACGTCCGTCGCCGGGCGTCTCTGGTTACTAGCAGAGGGTATGTCCAGTGGCGCCCGGCAGTTTCTAACACCCTGGGTAAACAAATGGTAGAATACCACTCGGCATTAACATTCTTTTGATCTTCAAGTGGAATTGTACAGATTAGCTGAGAAAAAAAAACGCGACCATTTTTTTTACCAACGTTTCTCGCCTGCCTCACTTTTGTTGGCTTGTTCTCATTTTCCAACACCCATTCACAAGATTGCTGTTTTTTTTCGGGTTCAAAACAATAAATCCACGCTTCGTCTCCTGTGAAAATGTCATAAACAGCATTAGAATGTCCGTGGTCGTACTTCAGTAGCATCTGTGAGCACCATTCCACGCGAGCCCGCTTCTGCTCCGCTGTCTTTTCATGAGGGATCCAACGACAACAAAGTTTCCGAACTTTCAATTCTTTGTGTAAAGTTTTCTGGATTTGACTCATACCAATCCCCAATACTCCTCGAATTGTCTCATAGGTAATCCGCGGATTTCTTCAATTAACCGCTTAACAGTAGCCACATTATTTTCGTTGACGGCAATTGAAGGCCGCCCTTCACGAAATTCGTCATGTAAAGAAACTCGACCTCTCTCAAATTCAGCAAACCATCGCCTCACGGTGCTCAAACAACGGTGCTTCTTTCCCAAAAGCATTTTGAAGACGAGCGGCACAGTCTTGCAGAGAGGGAGAACTTTTAAGATCATAAAAATCATCGCTCTAAAATCTTTTCGACTTAATTCCATTTTCGTTGCATACGTAGAACTTTGATGTGTGATAAAAAACAATTGACAAATGATTTCCCGCCAATTGTTTTTTTTTATTACTAAGAAGGTTGCAACGTTTAAAAAAATCACTGCACTCACACAAATGCAAAGCTCCGCTTACGCCTCGCGACCTGTACCCGAATAACCCGTCTTCCTTACTTAGTATAAAAATATTAACTAGGCTAGCCCTGTATGTCTAGTATGAGTTTGTCAATCGAGCCGTCGTTCAACGATTTCGAACAAACTTAAAACCTATCGTCTAGCCTTCGTATTGTTATGATCAGTAGCATGAGTTGCAATTTAAAAATGGCGTTTACACCATCATTAGTTTTCATTTTTTCAAGACCTCGATCGTACCAACTTCACGTTAAATATCGCTCGCTCTTTCTTACACATTAAAAAAGAAAGAGATAACATTAGTTTACTATGTGACGTTGTGAATATGGTTTAATGAATGAAGTTTTTTTTTTAAATCGCCCCCTTCTTGGCAAGGCAATAGTCTTTAACCCATACTACCTATTAATGTAATCAAAGTTGAAAGTTTTATTTAGACTGGCAATTATTACCTCCTTCCAAAAAAACAACCGTAAACATAACCATCTTCCACGCACTAGGGTAAAAGACTCGGCATTTAATTGCCTTGCATACATATATAGTCCAAAATCATTTGGACTTGGTTTTGACCTTAGCTTATCTCAACGAAATTAAAAAAAAATGGCGTTATATTTTAATGTCAATGTCATGTCATAACAAAAATACAACTATTTTTCAAATTCTTTTATTTAATATATTTGTTTCTTTCTAAAACATGCCCAAAATGAGGATTATTCATGATTATTGAAGTTTGAAGTCGTCGTCGTCGATAATAACATTTTTCAGCTGTCATATAGTCATCGGAGACACAAAAGTTGGTAGCGATACTACACAAGGAACTCGAACCCGTCGAACCACAGCTATGTTGAAATGAGTAGGTATTGTTAGGAGGTAGTTTCGCACGCGGCATACCCCCCTCCATTTCTATAAAAACGTAGTGTCAAGAATAGGTCGGGCAGTCGTTTTCCAACTCTCGTAGCGATAACATGTCTTAAGTAATTGCTGTCGGTTGTTATAAAGGTCACGTGACCCTATCTAGAGTCATTTACGTGTAGTCCACGTTAGTATCGGATATTGCAAATACAAGTTGTGTAATTGTTACTGTTAAAGCTAATAAATGTAATGGGTACTTTTGTATAAAATACTGACTTACTTATTTCTTGTGAATAAAAGGTTCTTTTAATTTATTCTGCTTTTGATTGCTAACATCAGAAGTGGGATAAAGGATTCATGTCCACACTTACTTCTTTGTTTTGTTTCATATCAAGTAACAATTACTAAACTTGCCGTTTGCTTTTGCGTTTTGTGTTGTGTTATAAGTCATAGTGATTGATTGGTGCGTATCTACTAAATCGCGTAGCAATGTGAATGTAGGTACTTCAGGAAGTCGCCCGAGCATAATTGGTGTACTGGAGGTACACCCAGTTGATCGTTGAAACGTAGCGATTCGCGACTTAGCTCATCGCGTTACTACCTCACGTGGATTACTATTACGTAGTACCCTACATCGCGTTCACATTATGTGAAGGGCCGTCGAATACCTGGGTAAGGTTATTAAACATGATCGGTAAAACCGAGATCAAGTAAGTACTAGCTTTCTACCTAAAACTGTAAGCAGCATAATGCGAGTTGCGTTGTTTTGATTAGGCGAACAATTGTCCATTAAGACTTGACACAAATCTGTGTACTATGGACTTGACGAAAAACTGTTACTACAACGACTACGGTATATAGGTACCTACCTAGTGAGGCAAAAGAACTTGCGTCACGTTGCTCTCGTAGGATATGCGTATCCCTTTGTCATAGAGATAATTTTAATTTTAAAATTAGTAGGTACCTACCTACCTCAATGACTTTTGTATGAAATATTGTTACCACCTAGTGCAGTACGATTATCAGGGTCAAGTCAAATTAGTCTTTGATGAAATCACAAACATCATTTGTTGTAGTAAATGCAGATGTTCTTGGTAGGTAATATGAGTCTAATGGTTTCTTGTATATCATGCAACTCCTGGAAGAAGATTTGTTTTCTATGTACCCACCACTAGTACTATTACATGTTCTGTGAGCTATTATGTGCTTTGTATAGATAAGACTACTGAGAATTGAAGTGTGTATTTCTTAATGCTGACTTTGTTGTTTTATGTCTCCATCAACCATCGTCTGTGATTGGATTATGGAGCTACACTGTGACATACACACACGCCGGAGATGCACCGTGAGAAAGGAAAGCGGTACTGTCGGACGGATGTCGACGTGCTGTGAATGGAAGTAAGCCATAAGGGGTAACCCTAAGTGGTTCGATATCTTATGAAAGATGAAGGTAACTTTGAATATTACTAAAAGTGTAGTTTAATGTAAACGTTTCGAAAGGTGTTAACTTTAAATAGTACAGCTCTGTTTGCTGTACTCCGACTATAAAAGTTTAGTTCTGTGTACTTTGCTTCGACTTTTAATGTTACAGTTCTGTGTACTGCTGGACTCGGGCGTGCACTCCCCTGCAAGGTTGGGCGCATGCTGCCACACGAATTCACACGACCGATACAAATTGGAATGGCTGGTTCGTGTGAGATGCCGAGTGGTGCGTTTCTCGAGCGGCTATGGTGCCTGTCCGAGGAGGACCTAAACCGCTGCTGAACTAGTGGTTCAGTGGTGTGGTGAGTGAGCTCCGAGGACTTGTGAGGTGTTCTCAATAGTGGTGAGTTATTTAGGGAGCTAGTCGCGCTTGCCTTGCGGCAACTACTTGTGGAGTGAGCTTGGTTGTGATAACCGCTCAGCTTAACTGATGATACCTACCCATGGGGTGTATTTCTTCTTGTTGATATCTTCTTACGTTTGCCTGATGGCAGTAACGACTAATAAGGTGTGCTTAAACTCAGTGTAAGATGCCACCTTGGCTTGTTTTACATTTCGTGACGGTAGATAGGTGCTGATCGCGAATGTATGAGTGCACGCATACATTAACGATAGTGCTACCTACAGTCGTAAAAATCAAAGTTAGACAATGTTTCTAGAGACCTAGTAGACTGTAATGAATAACAGCATTGTGTTTTCTGTCTAATGATTTGTGTTCACAGAAGTGAACGAAGGACGTAGTACGTCGGTGGACGTGTAGGTACGTTTGTCGTCCACCTGGTGCCGTGGCAAAGGGTTGCCATGTCACACTGGCATAGTAGCTAGCGTGAATGGTGGATACGATAATAGTATGTCGAGTATTGTTACAGTTTACTCCAAGCAGTGAAGTTTTGAAAGTACAGTTCAGAAGAGAAACTATGTGGTGATGTGCTACATACTGCCGCACGCTTGTCTTCACGTGGGCGCACTGTCAGCTGCGCGCTCAGCTTCGTGGAGGCACCCTGCCTCCTGTGCGTGCCTAACAGCACGCGGCTGCGCGCTCTTCTTCGTGGAGGCGCCTTGCCTCCTGTGCGCGCTTGGAAGCACGCAGCCGCGCGCTCACCTTGGTGGAGGCGCTCTTGCCTCCTACGCGTGCCTGAAGCACGCTGCCGCGCGCTCCTCTTCGTGGGGGCGCTCTGCCTCCTGTGCATGCCTGAAGCACGCTGCTGCGCGCTCATCTTCTTGGAGGCGCCCTGCCTCCTGTGCGTGCCTATCATCAGTATGCTGTCGCGCGCTCTCCTTCGTGAAGGCGCTCTGGCTCCTGTGCGTGCCTGAATCACGCTGCCGCGTGCTTTCCTTCGTGAAGGCGCTCTGCCTCCTGTGCGTGCCTGAAGCACGCTACTGCGCGCTTACCTTCGTGGAGGTGTCCTGCCTCCTGTGCGTGTCTAACAACACGCTGTCGCGCGCTCTCCTTCGTGGAGGCGTCCTGCCTCCTGTACGTGCCTGAAGCACGCAGCCGCGCGTTCTCCATCATGGAGGCGCTCTGGCTTCTGTACGTGCCTGAAGCACGCAGCCACGCGCTCTCCATCATGGAGGCGCTCTAGCTCCTGTACGTGTCTGAAGGACGCAGCCACGCGCTCTCCATCATGGAGGCGCTCTAGCTCCTGTACGTGCCTGAAGCACGCAGCCGCGCGCTCTCCATCATGGAGGCGCTCTGGCTCCTGTACGTGCCTGAAGCACGCAGCCACGCGCTCTCCATCATGGAGGCGCTCTAGCTCCTGTACGTGTCTGAAGCACGCAGCCGCGCGCTCTCCATCATGGAGGCGCTTTGGCTCCTGTGAATGCCTGAAGCACACAGTCGCGCGCTCATCATCGCGCAGGCGCTTTCCCTGCTGTGCGTGCCTGACAGCCTGCTGTGCGAGCCCGTCAGCACGTCCGCCAGTTCACGCCGTGCCTCGCCGAGGCAGTGCTAGTGGTACCAGTCAGTCTGCAGGTCGCAGTCCACCAGGTGGTACCCGTCAGTATGTAAGTGACTCACGTGTTGTGTAACCGCACCTTGTGCGCGTTTCGCTTTGCTTTATGTTCCAGCTAGAAGCGACTAGTGTTGGTTGTCGCAGTTCTCCTAGAACTGTTAGTGCCCGACGTAAGTGGCGGCACCCTGAGGTCTTCATCAGGAATGGACGAGCGAGACCTGTGACCAGCTCCACGATCGCTCCAAGACGTAGGGCTGCGTACCTACGTGCTGGGAATGTACCCTCGTATGACCAAAGAAACAAGTAATGCTGTACAAGTCTTGAGGCGTTCGATGAACGACTTAAGGTGCTTGTACCTATGGCCTTTGAGGCAATGGCCTTTGAGGCAATGGCCTTTGAGGCAATGGCCTTTGAGGCAATGGCCTTTGAGGCAATAGCCCTTGAGGCAATGGCCCTTGAGGCAGTGGCCCTTGAGGCAATTCACGTTTCCCTTTGCTTTATGTTCCAGACAGAAACATGTAAGGCTGGTGCCCGACGTGCGTCGCGGCACCCTGAGGTCTTCGTCAGGATTGAACGACAGAGACCTGTGACAGCTCTTAAGACGTTCGAAGAACGACTTGAGGTGCTTGTAGCTGTGGCCTTGAGGCAGTGGCCCTTGAGGCAGGGGCCCTTGAGGCAGTGGCCCTTGAGGCAGTGGCCCTTGAGGCGGTGACACAAGTCCAAATGGAAAGTGTCTTTTCTGGCCAGGGAAGCTGATCGGATTTGCAAACCTTTCAGTCACTATGCGACGTGCGCGCTAGTGTGGTTATTTGGCATGTTCACTTTTAATATGTTGTTGATTAGCTTTAAGAGCGTGATTTATAATTGCGTACGAGTGAATCGTGTAAAAGAGTGATGCCTAAATTGATTGAAAGACGATGTAGTGAACGGTGTAAAAGGTTGAATGTTGAGCTTACAGCTTCCTGGTTAGTTTCTAATCGGGTGCCTCTTTACAGATGAAGAAGTAGACGATTACCCTACATTGCAGAGGCAGCCCTGTCTGCTGAGCCATCTATGCCGCTGCTAGACTACGGCAACGCCGAAGTGATACCTGCAGACGAACGTACTGCTGGTCCAAGCAGCTGCTCAAGTGGTATAGGTTCAACCTTGTGCTCTTAGCTTCTTGGTTAGTTACTAATCGAGGGCCTCCTTACAGATGAAGTTGATAATGACAGCCCCGTCTGCTGAGCCATCTTTGCCGCTGCTAGACGACGGCAACGCCGACGTGGTAACTGCAGAAGAATCTGCTGATGGTCCAAGCCGCTGTTCAAGCGGAATCCGTGTTGAGGACGACACGGTGTCAGGAGAGGCCGTGTTAGGAGGTAGTTTCGCACGCGGCATACCCCCCCTCCGTTTCTATAAAAACGTAGTGTCAAGAATAGGTCGGGCAGTCGTTTTCCAACTCTCGTAGCTATAACATGTCTTAAGTAATTGCTGTCGGTTGTTATAAAGGTCACGTGACCCTATTTAGAGTAATTTACGTGTAGTCCACGTTAGTATCGGATATTGCAAATACAAGTTGTGTAATTGTTACTGTTAAAGCTAATAAATGTAATGGGTACTTTTGTATAAAATACTGACTTACTTATTTCTTGTGAATAAAAGGTTCTTTTAATTTATTCTGCTTTTGATTGCTAACAGTATCATTATTATAGTTTCTGTGGTTCAAATATTGTTCATACCATATTACGGATGTTGTTCATAACAGTTTGTTATCAAATTACTATTATGAATTAAAACAACTATCCAACTGTAAGGCATCCATACATATACAGGCTTTGCTTACATTTAGATATACTTAGACATACATGCTCGGTCTGCAGAGATTCTATTTAGTAAATTATGTCCGGGCGGTTGGAATCTTGGTTTGAATTATAGTGGTTATGAATTTTCTATAGTGTCGGTAGTCTATAGTGTAGTTACCGGTAACTGCAAGGCGTGTGTAATACACCTCTGCCACCCCTTTTGGAATACATATAAGGCCTAATTTGTATGTATGATTTTGTTTGCATTTTTATAATGATTTTGTGTCATCTCTCTTTAGCTGTGAAACTGCAGGGGACCTTCTTGCAAGTTAAATGTGGAGTGGGACCAATAGACGGAGTCAGTGGGGCCCAGCAACAGGACCGGTGCCAAGCATTGTTCGCTAAATCTATTGTGTAGAAGTAATTTACAAATAAATAAAAAAAAATTACCATTAATGTTTTTTTAATTTTACGTTTGGCTACATATTACATACCTACGTATGTTATAAACTCAAAATGTAATGTAACAGACTATTTCAATCTCCATGTACGCATGTAGATTAAGTTGTTTTACACAAAATACAAACTGCTGGACTGATTTAAACTTTGTTTTTCTTTTAGTTTGATTTACACAAAAAGCAAACTGCTAGACTGATTTTAAACTTTGTTTTTCTTAGATCCTTCTTCTTCTTTTTTTAAATGAGTGGCTCTATCGTTCACCGATGATTTTGCCCATGTCAAGGTAATGTTTGATAGTTCCAAGTGTGGGACATGTTATGAAACCACTGCTCGGTGTTGCATGTAAGCATCTTGTTTGATTCTTCGGTGATTCTGCCAACGACTAGGTGGAGAGTAAATGTAGCTTTGTTTATATTGGTAAACTAGGTAGCTCGTTGAACTTGCTTACTGAAAATGGTTAGGAGTTAGTAAACTTAACATAACATAGCATCACGCCTTTTCCCCCGAAGGGGTAGGCAGAGGTGTGCAAACACACCCACATCTCGCCAGCTATGTTAGGTCCCATGTAATAGGGGGCGAGCCTATTGCTATAGTATTGGTATAGTAAACATAAAACATATAAAACAATCACAACACAAGTCTAGAGTGATACAAGTTATGATATGTTATGTTAGTGATGATGCGGTAAGGAAAGATGGATGGCTAGATACCTACCAACCTACAATTTAATATTGTTCTGAGTAATAAATTTGTATAAGATTTGAACATGTGGGGTGAAAACTAAAGCTAGTAGATAATTAAGATTGATGGGACGTAGGATCGTTTTTGGGAGAAGGTCATATAATTGTGTAACTAGTAACGGACAAGAAAAGAAAATATGCTCTAAGGTTCCCTCATCCACACCGCATTCACATAGGGAGTGGACACGAACACGGATCTTCTTAGATCCTATTCTATAACAATATAGTTGCTCAAAAGCAAACATTCATCCATTGACAGCTGATACTGTTACACAAAGTATGTGTTGGATATGTTGTTTAAAGTATGTTCAGAGTGCTAAGGGGGTATTGATAAGGCCCTACTAACAAACTGACGAGGCTCTGGCAAATATACTGTACTTACCCGGAAACAGCAAAATGCTTGCCACTTATTACTGACGAAATTTGGGCGTATTGAGCCCCTCTGTCTACGCCCCGCCAGGAATAATATCTTGATTTTACTGGTTGTGAAGCATTATTGAGGCTCTACTTCGTGATTATTGGTTTCCTCGACCTCCATAGTCGACACCATGCAAAACTTATATTAAAACAAACTTTACATTTACTCTTTGATTGGATGAATGGTTTATACGAGGAGATTTTGTCTAAATTTCGCCAATGACGTGTAGATTAATTGATGAAATACTTAACTAGGTATTAAACAATGGAGTTAAGAATTTAACTATCCAAAGCAAAAACAAATTATCTAAGTCGTAACACTATTTACAATTTCAATTCGATATCGTCACTGCAACTCACTACACAAATAGCTACCGTGTTCAAAAACCGAAAGTTTCATCGACTTCGTACGATTAACCACCGCTATAATGTCAAAATAGCAACTCATACTACCAAATGGATGAAATATTCGTGCAAACGTAGTTGTAAACGAAACGGTTTCGAAATACGAAGAGCTATGTAACTCGGACTACCGATTTTAGTTCCCTGACGTTACCACAAGGGGCGCTGGTGTGAAATGTATGGAGGAATACGAAATCGTATTTCGAGCAACTTAACGTAAGAAACTCATACTAGGCGTACTGTACTAAGTGGAACCAATAAAGTAACTTTTTCAGTTTAAAGCAACTACTACCTACTATGAATGCTCTGATGTGTGTGGACGCAAAAACCTACAGTTGTACAATATTTTATAACTTCTAGTGTAAAAATACATTCACAACTTAGACACGTAAGGTGTTCAAAGTAAACGAGAAAGGAGAAAAGTTAAAAACGACCATATTTACTTCTAAAAGAATGTCAAACTTCTTACAAATCGTGACCGAGCACCTCGGTACTTCTAGTACCTACTTAGTACTCTTTTCTGATGTAACCTAAGAGTGAAAACAAGAAAATGTATAGGTACTTTTTGGTAGAACGTGTACTGCGTAGGTTTTAAAATGAGATTAGAATAGAAAATAGAATGAGAAAAGATGATATAGACGTTTTGTGAACAAAATAAATACTTATAATAATCTACTGGTGAATAGAAAATAGTGGCTGTGAGTTTTCATCCAAGGCCTTGCGAATTTAGAATTCTATATTGTACTTATACAATACATAATATACATGATGAGAACCTATATATACCGATTGTGACGTAGGTATAGTAGTACACCTATTCCACTGGTATTTAGCGAAAACCTGATCAGTTTCTAACGGCATTATCAAAGGTATTCTAACTACAACAAACCTTTAAACCATTATCTAACTCGATATGTAAAAGAATACTTGTGATAATAGGGTGAAACCGGTATATTGTAATGACATAATAGGCTTGCCTACTATTAAGTGGGACCAATAAAATTTACTGACAAGTCAAACATTGACACAAAAACATAACTCCTCCTTTTTAGAAGTAGGTTAAACAATTTGGGGGTTCATGACACCTCTACCCCATGATTATAATGTATGTATGTAAGTATAATATACTTATAAACTATTAACTAGGGTAAAGAGTGTTATCATAAGTAATAATACGTACATAATAGTTCATCTCAACGTTTAAATTCTATTACGAAGCACCCAGGAACCTGACTCCAGAGAGTAACATCTTACACAAATTTAATATCTGTCTGTCTGTTGAATTAAGCGGTATTCATATTCAAATTATTTCGGGAACTTTCCACTGAGATGTTGGTAAAAGGTTTCAATTGCTCACGTCAGCTTGAGTTCTTATAGTTAAGAAACAATAGCATTAAATCTCTTTTTATATTCACTTTTATACTTTCTCGGTTTATTATCTACTAGTGGACACCCGCGGTTTCACCCGCTTGATAAATTATAAACACAAAAACCTACCTCTCTATCCATTGGTGAAAACCACATCAGAATCCTTTGCGTAGTTTTAAAGATCTAAGCATACATAGGGAACGATAGCGACTTTGTTTTATACTATGATAAGATTGTTATAATTAGATTTTACCAGGAATTAGCACGAAGAAGCATCAAATATGGCATTGATATGTATAAGTAAACATTAGTACATCTGTACATCAATGTACTTATTTATCACTATCACTAAATATAACTAGTGGTTCTGTGAACAGTGGACCTCGCGTTATTTTCGCATTTTCCCCATATTTCTCCCCCATTTTCCCCCCAATCGAAAAATCCCTTCGACAAATGTTGCGCCTTGCAACAAAAAACACTTGTGCCAAATTTCATGAAAATCGGCTGAAAAATGCGGCCTGTAGACCGGAACTGACACACATACCAACAACGCCAAATCGGCCAGTCCTCGAGTTAAAACTGATTACAAATATTAACAATTAAACAGTCACCCGTTCCGTATGTATGCTTAGATCTTTAAAACTAAGCAACGGATTTTGATCTGGTTTTCACCAATGAATAAAGTGGTTCTCGAGGAAGGTTTTTGTGTATATAATTCGTCAAGCGGGCGAAGCCGCGGGTGTCCGCTAGTAATTTATATACCTTTCATTGGGTGACGTTTCGATCAGGTTACACCGACCGTCAAGAATACTCAGTGCCCCTGAAACTCCAGTAGACTTGCCTCCTATTATATGGGATCATCAGTGAGTGGCGAAACGTGGGTGTTATCTACTCCTTGAGTCATGTTTTAAGTAATTTTATATGTGTGTGTTTATTTTACCTTTAATAAACATCTCACAACGCAACGGGCTTAAGTTATTTTTTTTCAAAATTTCAATGTAGTTGCTACTTTATATTTTTCGGCCATTTTGGACCTAACCCATTATATGTGTGCCCGGTGACGGTAATAGGCTTGCCCCCTATTACATGGGACTAAAAATACTGGCAAACTGTGGGTGTGTAATGCACCTCCACCCTCGTGTGTGTATGTGTGTATGTGTGTGTATGTGTGTATGTGTGTATGTGTGTATGTGTGTGTGTGTGTGTGTGTGTGTGTGTGTGTATGTTTGTGTGTGTGTGTGTGTGTATGTGTGTATGTATGTGTGTGTGTGTGTGTTTATTAAACCTAAAGATGTCATTACCTTATGATGTATTTTAAAAACGAATGATGCTGCTTATACACGACGTCTATTATCAATCAGAACAGAATCCTTTTGCTTACAAAGAAATCTTTTCCGTGATTGGATTTTTTCTCTCTTGTGTGGTGAAACAACCTTTCAAGATTCTTGACTAATTCGTTTTAATTTGTGCAGGAATTACTTAGCTTTGTAAGCGTGTGCCTTCGTTTGACCTTTGTTTGGGCGGACCTTTGTAGTCCAGCAAAGATAGAGGCTGAGAAATAGATGACGTATTTTGTTATGTTGGACCTTTTCATTATGATACACGATGATTCATTATGATACACTTTGAACTGTGGCGTTTGATGTTAAGAGTACACTGTGCAAAGGTATAACCAGTATAAAATATGCAGAATGCAGACCTACGTAGTAATTGTACTCGTATGTAGATCTGCACCCTAATACTTTGGTTTGGTTTCAATATTATGTTAGATATTATTGCTCACGATCATTTTAGTTATGTAGGAATACTACTACATTGTGTATCAGAAGACCTTGTATGTTAATCATGTGATGGTACAAATCTCCTCAACATTTTATAAAATTGTTTAAATATAATTAGTTAGTATAATAATTACAAACTCGCAAAAAATATCTCGGTACGACTAAATAAGAAATTCTGAGCATTCGTTTATTCGGATATCATGTAAAAAAAGGGAGTTATGTAAGGTTTCTGATTTTGTAGCAGAAATTTTAAATTGCAACACTGGGCTGCCATATTGTATTTTAATTCAAAAAGTGAGGGCACTTCTTGTCACTTCTTGTCGAGACGTCGTAGCGAACGGTTGTGTCGAGACAAGCGCATTACTGCGGCTCAATTATTTGCAGAGCACCTTTTAAGTTTGGTCTAGCTATAATATATTCATATATCATAATAAGTTTAGCTTAAATAAGTTTACAAATAATAAGTTTTGATGCACTGAATAAGTTTTGAATAAATAAGTGTAGAATTAAACAATAAGTTTGGACATTATAAGTTTTGATTCTAATTAATAAGTTTTGTTCGGCTAAGTTTGGAGTGTGTAATTATAAGACCGTACATACTGCCGGATGTGAAGTTATAAGGGAGAATAAACAATTGTTAAAACCCTACTTGGTGTTGTGTCTTTCTGAAATACCTGACAGTTAGTAGATACTACATACATTTTCTTTCAAAAACGGTTTGCGTGGAAAATGAGAAAAGAAAAACTACACTAAACTCGGGTAAATTATGATTGTAGTAATAATTTATGTACCAACTACTACCAGATTTTTGAAATAACCTAAAAATATAAGTACGAGATCTATGAACGTTTTAAATCACTTGCGACGTACCTATCCGCTGCTAGAATTGAATGATAGCGCGTTCAAAGATTTAAGATACCTACAATACGAAAAGGTTAGACCGTCAAAACTGCTCAAAATAAAAAGTCAACAAGTAAAGTAAAGTCTATTACTTACTTTATAATCATGTATTCGTCTCAGTTATCCCTTATGACACAAATACCCCACACTCTCACGACAAAAACACGTTATAAGAATAAAGAAATATATATTCAAGTCAAATCTTCTTATCTAGAATTGAAAATCATTCACGGGATCGAAGGAGATCCTACGATGTTGGGGGAAGCCACGATCCGATTTTAACTAAATTGAGTTTTATAAGATTTCTGCCTCAAGTTGGAATGGGGACCTTACAATATTGGCTGATATAGGGCTTCGGCTGTAATATGTTTCTTATATCCCCTATCATTCAAGCGGAATGAATGCAAATGCCGTGTTGAAGTCAGTTTAGTAAAATGTTATAAGTATTCAGTGTAAATCCTTATTTAGTAGGTATCTAGTAATTCACATATTTGATAAACTAATTTTAAGGTTAGGCCAGTGGTTAGGCCAGCCTATTACTGCAATGTATAATGCACTTCTGCCTAACCCTTTACACAGGTGTGATGTACGTCTGTGTATGTAACTTTCAGGTATATCATGTTCTCCTTGTAAGAGAAATGCAGAATAAAAAAATAGTCACCGGGTCCGGGATTGAACCGGACAGGTGACTTTTTTTCCCGCGGCCACACCTTCGTCCATTGCCGAGCGCCTCTGGTTTGCACTAGGAAGAATTTCCAGTGGTCCCCAACGTGGACCCGGTGACTGATGTATGTTTTGCAAATATGTAAAATACTGACTCATTGCCGCGGTTTTAGTGATATAATTTTCTCGTTCCCTACTCCCTACCTGACATAGGATACTCTTTTACCTGGATATAAGAGTAGTCTATGTCACTCGGGGGTAATGTTGCTACATAAAGGTGAAAGAATTTTCAAAAACGATTCAGTATTTACGGAGCCTATTGAAATTACATAAACGATCAAATCTTTCCTCTTCATAATATTAGTATATCTACAGATTTTTCATACAGAATATATCAGATAAAAGTCTATTGATTGGTCACTTCTTGGTAAGGTTGGGGCCCTAAGGGCGATTCGGTTATTATACTCGTATATATTCGGATTAGAAGACACTGACGCAATGTAACATGCAATGTACCACGCAATTGGAAGAATTTGCCGTCCACATTGACGTAATGTATCATGTAATGTAAAATTCGCATAGTGTGTACAGAGCATTGCAATGTGCGCGTCGAACGATAAGAGTAGGTTCATGTTCAGTTCGTGCGCGCGTTGGAACAGCTACGTCCACACTGATGAAATACTCCTTTCATGTTACATTGCATGTTACGTTGCGTAAATGTGTACGCACCTTAAGGTGGTAAGGTTCCGAAATATACGTGAGTAAAGTAACTTTTTACTAATTCCACTTTGTACAATTTCCTAATTCTATTCCGAACTGTATACATTATTAATGGAGGAAATACGCACAAAAGCCAGCAATCCCGTTTAGTATGCAAATGCGATACACTTTTTTTGCACTCAGGGGCATACGTAATCCTAATCGAGGAAACCACGTATGGAAACTTTGTAACCTAATTGATTTTCATTGTAGATATTTGTATGCCCCCTTGACAGATTTGCATGAGGGTACTCGTCAAAATTATGCAAAGTAACATGTTGAATACTGATAGAGGGCGGTGGAATTATTTTTAATAAATACTTCGACGACATGTGGGCTTCGACGACTTAGGGTTCTGCGGAGCGCGTGGTTGGTAGCCTTTTAGCTCATCTCTGGCGCTGGGCAAAAATCCAGGCCGAAATGCTCAAATTACAATACCGAACAACGTTTCCTTGTCCCATACCGCGAACTAGTTCAGAGTAATAGTTCTTCTGTGCGGGAAAAATCAATCATTACCTTGACATTGGCGAAATCATCGATGAATATCGATGGAGCTACGTTTTTAAAAAAAGAAGTAGAATATCACCTGTGGTGTTGATGACGTTTGATGTTCAATTCTTAATCATTCATTCATGCATTATCATTTCACTGTCCATCTCTAATATATTTCCAGTGCGACCGTTCCATTGGGCATCTAACCATACCCAAGCCCAAATAATTGAAGTCTAGAATATTTTTTTCATCTCTCATGCTCTGAAAGTGGGTCTTTGCTTACCTGATATGCGGGTTGAAAGTGATACATTTCGGCCCTAGGGCGGAAAAGTAAAAAAAAAATCAGTACACCGTGAGGCGATGGCAACAACGTATACAGCCAAAGTTCGATTAAGTCAATACAACATTCTGGTTCTTGAATGGTCATAAACAAAAAAGAGTTGAGTTACAGTAAAACAAAACGTAAATAGCACAAACAATAATTATTTGGACAGTTATACCTTAAAATACTGAATATTTTACTCAGTATTTTAAGTTTGAGACTCCAACTAAACCTGACTAAATCGCCGTAACACGTCAAATAATAAAAAAAATACTCTATAGAGCTTCAAAAAAATATGTGTGTGAAAAAATTTGCGGAATAAATTAAAATACTGAAGACTATTTTGCCTGGAAAAATATAACTAATGACAAGGCGGTATAATCAAAAGACTGAAAGCTTGCTCTGAAAAAAGCGCGAATGAAAAACAAAAGTTAAAAAGAAAGGCGTAAAGTTCAATACCTACTTGATACGTGATTAAACTCTATTGTAATATTTTTTTTATATCTGACTATTTATTTGCTTTCCTCTTATTCGAAATGAAAAGTAGAGTGTTTAACTCGAATGAAAACACCCATTTCTGCCTTCATACGTTCGAGCGCCAAAATATCTCGTCAGAAATGGGATGCTTTCATCCCTTAGTTAACAATCTACTATTTAATTCAAAACTTTTGATCGACACTTTTTAGAACAAGGCTGGTTACTTTTCAACCGACTTCCAAAAAAGGAGGAGGTTTCAATTCGTGTTTGTCGCCTTATCAACCGATTTTTTTTATTGAAAGTTTCCAATTGGTCAATTTGGTCTAATTTCGACAATTATTTGGTCCCATTTCGGTAATTTGAAGTCAGTTGTTGTGTCAATTTGGTCGTGTTTCTAACATAAATAATTGCAAATTGCAGTGCAAAATGGCATATTCCTAACAGATCCTACATCTATTGGGAATAAAAACCACCTATAAAAACAAACACAGTACAAGTTGTAATAGCTGTCGGTAAAATCTGTGCTAGCCAATTCACGTACGAGTACCACGAGATCATAAATTTCAAGGCAATACATACTAGTTTAAAACTACAGTGTAATGTCGAGGACACGTATAAAATTTACACTCGAAGTATGGTGATAAAACACGCTTGTCTCTAATATTGCCCCATTACGTTCACTGGGTTAATTTATGCCGTTGCTAACTCATAAGGTACGACAAGACACTGGATTCTGCAAAGATTCAATGGAAGCGACTAGTGATTCACTGCCAACATGTTATATACCGAAGATAATAAATATGTACCTACCTACATTATAGTATAAACGTACGTTGAATGTATTTTCCGCTCTTGACAAAAAAAATACCATTCTAATACGTTAAAGGCACGGTCAAACTCATCCTTCACATGCGACGTACACCACGCATTATGAAATCTGAACAGGATCTGGCGTGTCCCTTCGTCCAGCATACTCACCATGGAATCCTGATATTTTGTTTGTTTAAAGAGAAGTAAAGGAATGAGACAATAGAAATAATAAAGATAGGCTGATATTCAACTGCGAATCACAATGGTTTGTTACGAAATTTGAAATGAAATTTTGAAATTATTTATTTATTTAGGTCAATAAATGGCTCTTACAAACGTCAGTAAGTACTTAAAATAAAAAATGTCATTGCTTCTATATTTACATGTACTGCCAGATTCGCAAAGCAATAAGTAGAACCGAGAGAAAGAACCTGGCAATAAAACTCTCGGTCACTTTTTTCAAATAATTGACTCATTTACACATTTTCTTAAGACTAAATGTGGACGAATGTACATTGGTCTCGTGTCAAAATCAAAAAGAGTGTATAATACAACAAAAAAAATATTATAGTCGCCTAAGTACAATATGCTATAATTACGGCATTTTAGGAGGCGCCTGCACCATGCTCAAGCCAGACACTTTTATCATTAAGGTAATCAACTGTCTTATAATATGCTTTTTGACATAAAGTGGTCTTTATAAAGTTTTTAAATTTATTGTCGGGCATATAAAGGACCGATTCAGGCAATTTATTATAAAAGCGTATATATATATATCGGCTTGGCAAGGTTAGTCATTCTTTCAAGGGGGAACCCTTGAAAGAATGACTAACCTTGCCAAGCCGATAACACGGAGGGAGTAGTTTATTTTTATTACGTAGATTTCTGTCTGTAACGTCACTTACTTTAGTATAGCTAGATATATTTTTCCTGACATACAGTATGTTATCAAATATATATTGGGAAGCTACAGTTAAAATATTAATATCTTTAAATCGCTCCCTAAGAGAATCTCTTTTACCTAAACAATAAATGGCACGGACTGCCCTCTTTTGTAATATAAAAATTGTTTCTATATCTGCTGCATTTCCCCAAAGTAGTATTCCATAGGACATCAAGCTATGGAAGTAACCAAAGTAAACTAGCCTAGCAGTAGCTAAATCTGTCAACTGCCGAATCCGTCTCACAGCATACGCAGAGCTAAGCTTATTAGCTAAAATGGTGATATGGTCACCCCATTGTAATTTAGAATCTATTGTTATTCCTAAAAAGGTAGTGTTATTTACAAATTCTAACCTTTGGCTACCCAGCACGACATGGACGTTTGCTTGTCTGACATTGGGCATTGTAAATTTAACGCATTTAGTCTTTTCTGCATTCAACAATAGGTTGTTTGTAGAAAACCAATTTGAAATATTATTTAAAATATTATTAACATTATTCGCATCTGTACTATGCCGATTTACTTTGAATATAAGTGATGTATCATCCGCGAACATTACTATTCCAGCTTGTGCCTCGATCATGCAAGGCTTAATGACTTTAACATAAACCAAGAAGAGAAAAGGCCCCAGAATTGATCCCTGAGGTACGCCTATTTTGACGTTAGTTCCGTTTGACTTAACGTTGTTCACATGAACAGTCTGCAGCCTATCTGTCAGGTAAGATCCTAATAGTTCTAAGGATTTTTTGTCAAAACCATACCGACGTAACTTTAGCAATAGTGTCTGATGGTCAACACAATCAAATGCTTTAGACAGATCGCAGAATACCCCAATGGCATCCTGCGATCCCTCCCATGCGTCGTAAATCAAGCTAACAAGGGTTACTCCCGCATCGGTGGTAGATTTTCCGCGAGTAAAGCCAAATTGCTGGCTGTGGAAAAGATTGTTGGTCGTGAAGTGGACTTGCATTTGATTTAGCATCACTCTCTCAAACACCTTACTCAGAGCTGGCAAAATAGAAATGGGGCGGTAGTTACCAAGTTCAGACTTAGATCCCTTCTTAAATAATGGTATTAGTCTCCTATTTTTCATTAGGTTAGGGAATATACCTTCATCTACACATTCATTAAAAATTAGTGCCAAGTAGGTGCAATGATATCAATTACATTACTTATTAAGCTAACTGATATGCCCCAGTGATCTTCAGACTTTTTAATTTTGAGATTTTTAAATGCTTTCAAGATGTCACTGGGGTCTATATGTTTGAAGTTAAATTTAGATGAAGAACCAATATTACTTTCGAGAAAGGTCACAGCACTGTGGGCACAAGAATTAATAGAAGAAGTTACTTTAAATGGAATGTTGGTAAAATAATCTTCAAATGCATTTACAATACCTTTCGGAGAGGTTATATTCTTGTTTTCTAATTTAATTTTAGTAATACCCCTAAAGTAGTACCCCAAAAGTAGTACCCCTTTACATTTACCTGACTCTTTGTTTATAACTTTCCATGTTTCTTTTATTTTGTTAGGAGCCTCAATTATTTTCCTTTTGATGTGAATGGATTTAGCCTGTCTACATACTTTTTTGAATACTTTGGAGTAATTCCTAACATATTCAATGAAACTTTTATCAAATCTGTATTGTTTTTCTGCATATAGATCAAACAGCGTTCGTCTACTTTTATAAATGCCTACTGTTGCCCATTCACAAAATTTCGTTTTAATACTACGATTTTGGCATTTTTGTTTGAATGTGTCTGAAAAAGCATCAGATAATGTACCAAATAAAGTATTATAATGGACCTCAGGATTATTACCTATATAAACTATAGAATTAAGCTTTTTCTCGAACAAGTTTTTGAATTCTTTAATTCTATTAGAGGTTATGGGCCTACATATAATTTTCTCATTATACTGACTATTATTACTCTTGGGAAAGGATACTATTTGACCACAGTGATCTTGATGGCAATTTACTAATTACAGACTTGCTTAAGCACTCACAATCCGTAAAAAAATTATCCAGGCAATTGGCTGCTGTTTCTGTGACTCTAGTCGGCTCACAGAAAATATTTTCCATATTGTAACTACCAAATAAATTCAAAAATTGAGTACTTTTCTTACACTGTTTTAGGATGTTTACATTTAAGTCTCCGCACACAATTAACTTCTTCCTATTATTTGACGCAACCCCTAGAACCTGGTCCATGACCTTGGTAAATACACTAAAATCACTGTTAGGTGGACTGTATACGCAAACTACTATATATTGGTCAAGCTCGGCACAGGCCACCTCAGCACATCGCTCAACAGAAAGTCTAACTATGTCAGACCGCTCTTTGCTGCGGAGACCATTTTTAATTAAGACCATGGATCCACCTTTAATCGCAGACTTCCTGTTAAAGCAACTTGCAATATTGTAGTTGTTTATATTTAACATCATCTCACTCTCCTTGAGCCAATGTTCAGTCAAACACAAAATATCTACATTTAATTCCTCTAGGAATAACTCCACTACTACGGATGTCAGACTGAGCTAAAAGATAATAAGTTTTTGAAGTGCAATGGATGCAAATCCGTATACTGTTTTGAATGTCTCAACCTACCTAATAATGACACTAGCCAAGTACCTACCCAGGAACAAATAAAGTCCCTGACTTGCCCCTGCTGTCGAAATGTGACGCGGCGTACAAACAATGACGATACGCCCTGCCGCCAGAGAAGTCAAATGAGTCATATGGTATCTTGCGGCGAATTGTCTCGTGACAACAGTACTGGCGCAAGTGTTGGTATCTCCTCGGGTACAAGTCTGGTGAAGGATTCAGTTACAATGGAGAGTATTAGTCAACTTTTCGACTCAAAGCTGGCACCTGACGGCACATTCATGAGAAACTTGAGATAAGCTCTTAACGAGGACATCGAAAAAATGGTGGCGGTGCACGTGAAGCGAGCAATCGACGAGTTAAAGACCGATTTTTCGGCTACCACCGACTACCTGGCTGCTCAACAGGCTGATTTGAATTCGAAGCTTGAGGTAAAGGATAATTTGGTCCGAGAATTGGAATCCCAACTCACAAACTGTCAAGGTTCTCTTATTAAGCTTCAGTCACGAGTACAGAGTGTGGAGAAGATTTCGCGCGACATGAACCTTGAGATACACGAGGTGCCAGAGAATAATAGCGAGAACTTGTCTGGTATATTCAATAAGCTGTGCGAGTGTTTACAGGTCGATATACCAGCCAGTGATGTAAGAACCTGCCGTAGGATCTCGAAAATGAATCCTTCGTCTGGGCGGCCTCGCAATATACTTTTCACTCTTTCTTCACAGAAACTGCGTGATTTGTTCCTGTCATCGGTAACCCGTTTTAATAAGGCGCATCCGAGAGATAAACTCGCTTCGACTCATATTGGCTTTCCGGGGGAAACACGCAGGATTTATGTGGCCGAACATCTTTCTCCAGAGACCAAGGAGTTGTATAGTGCAGCGCGGAAGTTTCGTATAGACAATAATTTTAAGTTTGTGTGGGTCCGCTTCGGCCAAATATACGTTCGTAAGGATGAACAGAGTCGTGCTCAGCATATCAAGACCATTGATTGTCTCGGTCGACTGTTGTGAAATTGTGGCTTTCTCTATCTAATTTTTTTTTATTTTTTGTAAACTGCTTTAAACTACATAAACATTATGATTAGTATGTATTATCAAAATATTAACAGAATGCGCACTAAATTGCCACAATTTTATCAAAATGTATTAAACAGTAACTATGATGTCATATGCCTGACAGAGACAAATTTGAATGACGGTATTTTTGATGGAGAAGTTGTTGATCCTCGTTATAATATTTTTAGAAGAGACCGCGATTGCTTTAATTCTTTAAAAGACGATGGTGGCGGGGTCCTAGTGGCGGTAAAAAAGTCTTTCCAGGTTCTTCGACAGTCATGCTGGGATAGTAGCCTGGAGGATATCTGGATAACTATCGTACCGGACCTTTGTAATGCTCCCAGAATCAACATATGCGTATGCTATCTGCCTCCTGAGTTAAATTGCTCAAAGAGGGAGGATGTCTACTCCAATATTCAAAGGGTTTTGTTAAATCACTGTCAGGACGATAGGAACATAATCGTGGGAGACACCCGAGTATTCTCCTGTCTCTCTTCACTCTGACGAGCCATCACGAACATCAGAATGTAGGAGGCTACTCCTCTTACATGAACTCTTTTCGCTCTGTAATCTGCATCAGAGTAACAACGTCCCCAATGAGAAAGGCCGGTATCTTGATTTGGTACTCTCGTCTGACGATTTGTTGCAGGTTTCCGAGGCCGATGTTCTGAGCTTGAAAGATAAGTATCACCCTGCTCTAGAATTTGAAATTCCCTCGACGCGAAATACGTCAAATTTAAAACCAAAACATAACAAGCGGCTGAATTTTGATAGGTATAATTATGAGGGTTTGCGACGTGACTTAGATTTAGTAGATTGGCATGCGCTTTTCGTGAGCTCTGACGTGGATGTGTGTGTTGACCTTTTTCATGGAAAACTTTTTGAAGTTATTAATAAATATACCCCTTTGACAACTACAAAATCTAACAAATATCCCGTTTGGTACAGCAAACCCCTCATAAAGTGTATTGAGGAAAAGAACAAATACCATAAGTTATTCAAGAAATTCAATAACCCACGTGATTACGATGTCTTCTCCCTATTACGTGCTAGGGCTAAAAAATGATGGGTCAGTGTTATGGAGACTATGTCGCGTCAATTGAAGGGTCATTGGTAAATAGTATAAAAGGCTTTTGGAAATTTGTTAATAACAGGAAGGGAGGTGTCTCAATTCCAAATATAATGCAGTTTGGCACCTGTTCCTCTACAACTGGACTGGGTGTATGTGAGCTTTTCTCAAAATATTTTGCCTCAGTGTTTGATTCCAATCATACAACCCCTGTCATATCTAACGACAATCTTAAGTTGGTTGACAACTATAATATGGACTCTATTTCTCATATCCATATAACCAACAGTGACATTCTAGCGAAGATCAAACATCTTAATGCCGGTAAAGGGGCAGGTCCTGACCAAATACCCCCTTCTTTTGTCAAGCATTGTGGCAGAGAGCTGTGCACGCCGTTTGAAATTATATTTAATAAATCCCTTATAAATGGAACATTTCCCTCTCGATGGAAAACAGCTTATGTTGTCCCCATCTTTAAGAGCGGTGACAAGTCTAGGTGCGAAAATTATAGACCCATCAGTATTTTGTCATGTTTTGCGAAGCTCTTCGAATCTCTAGCATATACTCAGTTGTACAGCCATTTCAGGCCTATGATATCTGAAAACCAGCATGGCTTCGTGAAGGGCCGATCGACAACAACTAACCTTTTAGTGTACAAGGACTACCTGTGTAAAAGTTTTGCGGTGGGAGGCCAGGTTGACTCTGTCTACAGGGACTTCTCAAAGGCTTTTGACAGAGTGAATCATGGATTACTTTGCAGCAAACTCGCCGCGTACGGTGTCCACGGTAGTCTTTTTCGCTGGTTGTCCTCGTATCTGACTAATAGAAGTCAGTTGGTGGCCTTGGGAGGGTACACCTCGTCTCCTATTAATGTTCCATCCGGGGTTCCTCAGGGGTCACATTTGGGCCCGTTGTTTTTCATAGTATTCATTAACGATCTTATAAAGAACATTTCCTGCGAATGTCTCTTATATGCCGATGATTTAAAAATATTCAAAGCGATAGTCTCTCCTAATGACTGCAACCTCTTACAGAGTGATCTAAATGCTATCTCTAGTTGGTGCAGGAGTAATTTGATGTCCATCAATATTGCCAAATGCTTCGCTATTACTTTTACTAACAGGCGTCATGGGATCGTTACTGATTACACGATTGACGACCAAGTCCTTAGAAGATCCAATGTTATTAAAGATCTTGGGATCATTTTTGATAATAAACTTACATTTCGTGAACATTACCAACACATAGTGACGAGATCCAATCAGCTGTTAGGGTTTATTGTAAGGACTACTAAGGACTTTAAATGTACTAACTCTTATCTCTACTTGTACTACACACTCGTAAGAAGCATTTTAGAATACGCCTGCCCAATATGGTCTCCACACTACAATGTTCACATTGACAATATAGAAAGGGTGCAGAGAAAGTGCCTACGAATATTATGTTACTGTCAACACTTGGGCCGTAATATTATCGATTATGATGCGCGACTTATTAGATTTAATGTACAGAGGCTGGAGGTACGCAGACGGTACTTTGACCTTACTCATCTTTATAAAATTGTTCATTCAATATTTGACGTACCTAGTTTGCTTGTTCAATTGACCTTTAATATTAGATATAGCGCTCGTAGATCAAACCAAATAGGACTATTTGCCTTACAAGTGCATAAAAATAATACTTCGTTCTACAACCCTCTGGTTAGGATGGCTCGTCAGTGCAACGAAATCGCCCGGGATAACCCAGCCTTCGATGTCTTTGTACCTAAACTGTTTTTATTTGTAAGAATTGTGAAACAGCTTTTAAATCAGGGTATCGTGGTTTGAAACTCCATCATGTCCTGTTTGTTAAAATTGTATACTTTATATGTTTATATCAACTCCTTAATGTTACTTCTTTTGTATACACATTCTTTTGGAATGCAACCTGGATTCTGATCTTTCTGATTTGTATTTTCTGTATTTTTTCGGTTGTAATCTGTTATGTGTAGTTAAAATAAAATAAAATAAAATAAAATTTCATGAATGCCAAAAAAATGTGCTGAAGTAGTGCTAATTAGTGCCCAAAGGAAAAAAATAGTGCTCTTATACTTAAGAAATTACAGCCATAGTTCGATGAGTATGCTGGACGAAGGTTTCGCCCAGCATACTCACCTCCGTTTGTGAAATATGTGTACGCTTCAACCAAAATTTATACTTAAAAAAATTGTGCCCAAATAGTGCCAAATGGTGCCCAAAAAGAAAAAAACGGTGCTCTAATAACTCTGGAGTTAGGCTTCGTTAAGTGAGTATGCTAGGTGTAGGTTCTATGCCCAGCATACTCACTTCACTACGCGAATACCGAAAGAGCTATAGGTACAATTTACGGCTTAAAAAATTGTGCTTGAAATAGTGCCCAATATCAGTCCAATTTTCGCTTGACTTTTGACCTAGAACACCATTAAATTTAATTGTAAACTTTTACATAACATTAGATTTAGTACAGTCGAGTTCAAAACTTTCTAATAACTTACATTTTGTAAAACTATTTTTAACCCCCGACGCAAAAACGACGGAAATTTGACGTGTCTGTGTTTATGTTTATTTATTTATTTATATAAATCTTACAAGAAAAACACATACATATGAATTGCAATAATACGATGCAACAAAAACTCCTTCGAGTATTACCGTGCATTCGGGTCGTCAATCTTATTAATTCTAATGTAGGTATTCTAAGCACAATTTTTTTACGTTAAGCACCTAATGAATATAATCGTGGGAGGTAGAAAAATATAAAGTTGGCCCATATCGGTGACGAGTGAGTCGACACCACACTGGACGCAACCGCCGCCGCCACTTCGAGCAACAGCCATACATAGATGTAGGTACCATAGTACAGCGCATAGCTGTGACTATACAGGATGCCCCATCACTAAAAAGTCACATTTAGTAATTATTTATTTTAATTTGCAAGAAAATATTTTTTGAGATTTCGTTTTAAATTTTTGTTGGTGATTCTATCTTTGAGGGACAGGAAGTTGGTTTACTAAATGGGGTACATACTATATATTTAAGTGTTCTTTTCCCGTACAAGTTCGTATAGCGAGGTAGTGAAAGATTTTTTATTAGTGACACTACGGGTTACATGATTAGTGTCCTCCGATGATTTAGGGTTTTTAAAATTCGCATTGAAATACTTTCTTACATACTTAATGTTCAATTTCACTTTCTCATGTATCGGTATTATGTTGCAGAACTGGAAGAGTTGACGATAGTCATTTGTGTAATTCTTTTTTATATTTTCAGGAACAACTGTGCTTCAAGTGTGGGTCAAGGTGGCTTTTAAATGTCCTTCCGTAGCTTGATATCATTCACCGAGGCTTTTCCCAACTCAGTTGAGGTCGGCTTTCCAGTCTAACTAGGATTCGGCTGAACTGATATTTTCTGTGAAGCGACTGCCATCTGACGTTCACAACCCATGGGCGATATCGAAGTTCTGTTGTTAGACCGGTCGGATTTTCAATTTAGGGCTCCAACTACCCCTAACGACTGCCATATAGATGTTTTTATGACAACTTGGACCGACGGCTTAACGTGCTCTCCGAGGCACGGAGGGGTCTCAGTGTCTTAAGAAATGGTCACCTATCCTAAGACCGACCTGAGTCGATGTTGCTTAACCTTGCAATGTGTTAATATTGTCGGTTACCACTAGACCACGAGCCCCTCAAGTCTGAGTCCTTCCGTAGCTTGATAATCCATATGAAATTATGGATTCTGCTAGCGATTTATAGAGAATGAGGAGGGTTTTATGAGGAACTTTATATTTAATTATAGAAAATTTTGCTAGAATTGCTCTTAGTTTATTACACACTAGGTTAATATGATCTTTCCAGTTAAGGCGGTTATCCATCGTTAAACCGAGGTACATTTGATTTTCGACGTGTTCAATAAGGTCAGTTACGGGCGTATTTGAATTTTTTAGATTATTCTTATGTAAACATTCGTGACAGTGTGCTATAAGATTGGGAGTAAAAGGTTTTTTGTTTTGGCTAGAGCTAATATACATAACCTTAGTCTTTTGTGCATTCAAAACCAGCCCAGCATCATGTGACCATGTTTTTTTTGGGCCTCGATTACACTAATCCCGGCGGACACTGTGCAAGTATCGTCTGCACATTGGAACATGTATGTATCTGTGGCATCGTAGCTCCCGAAAGGATGATCCGATTTGGATTTTGTTTTTTTTTTGTACGTTGAATTACTCGGGATGTGGGGTATAGTTTTAACATGTTGTTTTTTTAAGTTCTTTTAAGGACTACCTCGGTGGCACAATGGTACTATGTACGGACTGCCACGCTCGAGGTCTCGGGTTCGATTCCCGGGTCTGGTGGATAATGTATAATTCTCTTTAGAATTTTACCCAGATAATTATCCCAGAGTCTGGAACTTGTGCCCGGTAAATGGTAATAGGCTCGCCCAATTACATGGGACCTAACATAGCTGGCGAGATGTGGGTGTGTTTGCACACCTCTGCGTACCCCTTCGGGGAAAAAGGCATGATGCTATGTATGTTTTTAAGTTACGCAAAACTTATAGTGTGACCTACGTATTTCCTTTTTACAAATTTTCAAGATCTCAAATAGATCTAAAATTAATAAAATAGGTAAGTACCTATTTTATTCATTTTATTGGCTGCAATAGACTATTGTGTCGGTAGGTAGTGCCCAGACATTTTTTTGGGAAATATTTCACCCTACAAGCAAAGCGTAAATCAAATCGACTCGTATTATGTACTACGTTTTAGTAATTGTTTTTATTTTAAGTCGATTTGATTTACGCTTACAATTTCATTTATTTATAAAAAAAAAACAAAAAGAATTAATAAAAATTAAAATAAATTTAATTAGCATTTAATCGACAGTTTTTGATATGTGAGAAAATACCACAATTATTCCCAATCACATAACCGCCCACAATAAGAATTTTTAATATGTTTATCTTAAAACATGTGTGAACGACTATACCTCATTTAACGTTAGTATGTAGAAGTTTACATTTAAATTTAATGGTTTTCTAGATCAAAAGTCAAGCGAAAATTGGACTGATATTGGGCACTATTTCAAGCACAATTTTTTAAACCGTAAATTGTACCAATAGCTCGTTCGGTATTCGCGTAGTGAAGTGAGTATGCTGGGCGTAGAACCTACGCCCAGCATACTCACTTAACGAAGCGTATAACTCCGGAGTTAGAGCACCGTTTTTTCTTTTTGGGCACCATTTGGCACTATTTGGGCACAATTTTTTTAAGTATGAATTATGGTTGAAGCGTACACAGATTCCACAAACGGAGGTGAGTATGCTGGGCGAAACCTTCGTCCAGCATACTCATCGAACTATGGCTGTAATTTCTTAAGTATAAGAGCACTATTTTTTTCCTTTGGGCACTAATTAGCACTACTTCAGCACAATTTTTTGGCATTCATGAAATATCAGGATTCCATGGTGAGTATGCTGGACGAAGGGACACGATCTGGCCTATACAATTTGTATGGTAACGCACATACTGTTTCACCACACACGCGTAACTGTCCAAATTGGCGTGTTCCCATTCTATCCCACGCGTACGACGCTATCACATACGTTTAAAGTGTCATAGCACGTAGATATCGTAAACGTCAGACGTCGTAAGACGTTGGACCAGTGTGTCGCTGTTTCCCACGTCACGTCGTCTCCGAAGGACAAGTGTGTTTTAAGCTTTAGTACACATTCACGACGCGTCAACGCAAAGCCTAATCCGGTGGCCCGACTAAAGTGGAGGAGACACCCCGTGGTAGTTTAGTACCCCGGTCCAGTCCCCCGAATTTCAGATGATAAGTGGGGGCTGGGAGGCGAAGCCATCACTGCCCGGGAGGTGAAGTATGTAAAAAAACACGTTTTACCATACATTATTGTCATAAGGATATCGTATATAATTTATATTTGACTATAATGTGGTTGATTACGTCTTTAAACACAAAATCTTCTGCGCTATAATACTCAACGAGACCAACAGTTATGGTCACTTATTACTGGGGATTTGAAAAATAATGGACGTCATTGCACCATCTAGATTTTGAACATCAGTGTTTCAAGCCTTGCCAACGAGAAGAGAAACTTGGCAATTTATTATCATACTCCTTTCTGAAAGTTTTATCTTAAACGCTAGGCGGCGTTAGCTAACGCATGCATGTCACCCACTTTAGTTTTAATCGCGCCAGTTTGTAATTTACATACTTTTTGTCCAGCACACTCTTTTTTATGGCTACTTATAGGCATGATTATGCCTATATCCTCGCAGAGGCGATACAAGATGCAGAGTACACATCTATATTATGCTAGAAGTTTAGTTGGACCTACGAAATAGGGTTCTTTCGAACAAAGCCCGTAAAGACACAAGTTAAAAATACCGGCCCGGTGCGTGTCGGGCCACGCATAGTCCATAGGGTTCCGTAGTCACTTATAATTATCTCTATAACTCCTAAACTAATAGAGGTATATAAACCGTTATACATTTCCATTTTACATAAACCACCATCATGATATTTTTACCTTTTGTCCTGCTTTAACATTAAAATGCGCTTTAAAGTTGAATATCTAGAGAATGTTAAATCAAAAAATTGTCTTGGAAACCTCTATATTTTTTAGGACCAATCTAATGGTACCCTACACTATGGGGCAGATGCGAAAAAAAAAAATCCCCCGTTCTGTGAACACCAAAAATTTTTTTTCCTAATTTTACTTTAGACATTTTTATTATTTAGTACTTAGTGGGCACTAAGTACTAAATAATAAAACACAATACAACATTACAATACATATAAATTACATTGGGGATTGGAAGTATAAGTAAGTTCACTCATTAAGAGTAAACATACTTCCAAACCACAACCACAATATGACGTGCCATTAATAGTGTGACACACAAATGTACCAAATGGGTGTCCAGTTTAGCACTTTGTCGTAAAGCAACGTGCATCATAATTCACACTGACCTGCACGCAGTGCACCTGCGGACCAATATACGAAGTTCTGGAAAAATACTATAAACACAGCAAATAGGGGTCGACCCCTATTACGTAAGACTAACAGGGACCAGCGTAATGTTGGCGAAATGAAAGTCGTGAGAACACGTCTCTACAGTAAATAAGATGTCATAAATAGGTTTGTAGAACAAAGCTGATTTTAAAACACTTAAAACAATAATCGAATCTAGGACTTCTTCCTTTGGATGTCAATTAAAAAACACGTTAAGCATTGACACAAAAACCGACTTCATATTACCAGAATGGGACCAAATATTTGTCGGAATGGGTGAACAGAATTCCTCCATGTCCGTCGGGAGAGGGGGATACACACCAAAAAAAAACACAAGGATATATTCCAAGGTTATATTGCGTACCTCAGTGGATTCATACCGTACACAAAAACAATGTGACACATCTTATAATATCGCGAACACAATGATAGTGCGATGTAGGAATAAAGCAACGCCATCTGTCGAGCTTTGTATGAACTAATATTCATACACAGTATATTTGTACATACCGCCCACCAAGGACAAGCTCACGAATGTCCTTCATTTAGTCGCCGACCAACATGACCAGGCTCAACCATGCCATAAATATCAAACGGAAATTCCCACATTTCAAATTATCATTGACGGCTGGTAATCTCGGCAGATTGCTGCTAATACAAATTAAAATTAAAACCAATACCCAAGTTAAAACAGTATACATTAAAGGAAACAATAAGAAAGAACAATATAGACCCTTAACTCTAACAACAAAATTGAAATTAAACCTTAAACTTACTAATTTAAGTAGGTCCTTACATTAGTAAGGACCTACTTAAATTAATCTTAAACTAACCACAGCTATTTAATGACCGGGAGAACACACAACTTAGAAACAGGTCGCTTTATAAGTGTGTTCTTTACGCGAAGAGTAACTACTCGAGTAATTTTTTCAGGACCAGGATTATTTGTCTCAACTAATCCTAACAACCACTTACCCGGGAGCAAATCGTCTTCCTTTACCAAAACTACATCTCCTACTGAGGGTTCCGGGATGCAGTGTGCCCACTTGTGACGTTGCAGAAATTGGTTTAAGTATTCCTGAGACCAACGTCGCCAAAAATCCTGAACCATCCGCTGAGTGACTTGCCACCGTCTAAGGCTACCAACATTCGAGTCTGCATAATTTCTATCCGGTACTAAAACGAGGGGTTCCCCAATCAAAAAATGACCAGGAATAGGTACAGTGGGCTCGTTCTGATCCTCGAAGTACGAAAGCGGTCGTGAATTCAGACACGCCTCAATCTGAGCCAGAACCGTTGCCAGTTCCTCGTAAGTCAGTCTTCGTAATCGATGCTTTGTGGCTCGTATTTCGATTCCCATAATCCTCCGAAATTTGGAGAATGGGGTGGTATAAATTGCCACTGAACACCGTTATTGCCAAGGTATTCAGCCAACTCTGTCAAAAAGGTTGACCTTTTGTGATTGAAAAGTTCCTGGAGCTCACGAACTGCTCCTACAAAATTTGAACCATTATCACTGTGCAGCTCAGCGCAGCGTCCACGTCTTGCCACAAATCTCTTAAACGCAGCTATAAAACCAGCGGAAGTTAAGTCGCTAACTACTTCCAAGTGGACGGCACGATATAGAGCAATATACCCTTTGTAGGATTTGTTGCCACGACCCTTTGAAACCCTTATATTAATGGGACCAGCATAATCCACACCCGTTCGAAGAAATGGCTTATCTGGAGTGACTCGAGAAGCGGGTAGTTGTCCCATTAATTGGCTTCGTGTCGGATTGGAGTATCGGAGGCAAGTGACGCACTTTTTACAATAAGCTTTAACCAAAACCTTGACACCTACAATCCAGTAGTTTGATCTTTAATAGGTGATCATTGCTTGAGGTCCGCCATGTAACACCTTTTTATGGGCGTCTTGAATGAGAAGATGCGTCAAAAATGAATCCTTGAGTATAATTATAGGATGTTTTTGACTATAGTCGAGATTAGACAAATCTAATCTACCACCCACACGAATTACACCCTTAAAGTCTAAAAAAAGTTTCAAGGATGTATATGGTTTATTTTTGGAATCCAAACAACCGCCGACGCTAAGCTCTTCGATCCCCTTCGAGAACTTCTCTCTCTGGCATATCTAAATACAAGTAGTCATCGCCTCATCTAGTTCGATACTTGTCAAGCAATTAGTACAATGTCTATTTGCCACGTCTCTCCGGAGGTTTAAAAATCTCCTACAATAGGCAATCACTCTGACCAATCTCTGGAGAGTCGAATACTTACACCAAAACGGAACTGCAGTGACGTTTGTGTAATCCTTAATTCCCTCCAATTTGGTTGCCAAGTGTTTGGGTTTGCCATAGTTAATGACAGGCTGTCTTAAAAACTCTGGCCCTTCAAACCAAATGGAAGTACTATGAAGTTAAAACCCGCTTCAACACTTTCCGCGCCCACCATTAGGTCATCCAAGTAAAAATTATTGAGTATAATTTTTGAAGTATCCAGGTGGTCGGCGCACTCGTCCTGAGCAAGCTGTTGGAGACAACGCACCGCTAAATATGGTGCTGAAGTGGTTCCAAAAGTGACGGTAATTAGCTCACATTCCTCTATTTTATTCACAGGATTATCTCGCCACAAGATATACGCTGATATACCGAGTCATCTCTATGAACGAGAACCTGCCGATACATTTTTACAATGTCGGCACTAATGCAAATCACATACTGTCGCCACCCCGAGATGGCTCGACCATAAGGTTGTCGTTTAACGATATACCACTCCTTCCTTTACAGGACGCATCGAAGACTATGCGAACCTTGGATGTCTGCTTATCCTCACGACGGCGTGGTGACACAGATACACTACATTACCTTGGTCCATATGATTTAAATCTATATATTCATGAAGAACTCTAGTGTATTCAGTAACTAACTTAGGATTTCTCGACAATTTGAACTCTAGATTCTTAAATCTTTTTTCTGCTATTGATCTAGAGTCCTCCATAGCCCTACTATGGAGGACTCTAGATCAATAGCAGAAAAAAGACGACGACACCATCACGAAAGTGAAGTCTCACAATGTAGCGACCGTTGTTATCACGTGTGGTAGTAGCTGCAAACAGCGTTTCACATTGTATTTGTTCTGGGGTCAGCATTCGTTTACTTAAGGTTGGCTCAGCTTCCAACTCCGAGAACTTACGCAAGAGCTCGTAATCATCGCTTATACTTGTGTGCGTGACTGTAATGCCCGAATAAGTACTAGTGTGTGATGATTCTTCGCGTCTAGTAACACCCGAAATTATCCCACCGAGGTTTGTGTATTGTGCCACAAGTGATCCACATTTCTTGACACCGTCACAGTTGATTTGGCTGTATACGTCAGCACCCAATAAAATATAAATTTTCTTGGGCCTACAATAATCAGGATCTGCCAATTCACTGTTGTCCAAATGCTCCCATTCAAACTTGCTTGTCTTGCAAACAGGTAGAAGGGACGTGATGGATTTTAAAACGTACGCATTGACTTGCATCGCAAAATCTGGATTCACTCTAGAACGCACCTTCATGACCACGGTGGATTTGGACATGATTGTTTTATTTCCACCTACACCTGTCACTAGACGGTTTGTTGAAATTTTCTTCAACCCTAAATACTGAGACATTGCCTCTGTTATAAATGATCCTTGAGATCCCGGATATATTAAACTACGAACTACACGATATCCTCCATGCTTCGACTCCGCTTCTACCAAAGCGGTTGGTTTTAAGACTGTGTCCATACAGCTTCCTGTCGAATGACATGAAATAACCGGGTTCTTAGACCCCTCCGCTTCTACAGCGGCCTTGCCCCTACCAACTAACTTATCGTTCGCCTTGTCAGTGCAGCAACTCACTCTGGATGTCTGCCTGAGAGCTTTCACCAACGAACCCAGACCCACCACTAGGGTGGAGCAAAGTGTGGTGTCGCTTACGACACACCTGACATTTGAGTTTATTTTTGCAATATCTGGCTCAATGACTACTTCCCAAACAAATGAAGCAAAGTCCTTTTTCTTGTACGAAACTACGACGAGTGTTGTTACTTTCATGTGTGAACTTTTTACATTGCGTGATTTTATCTGGATCTGAACAATAAGTACACGTGATGTTCTTATTGCCCTTTTCCACTATATGGAATGATTTAGACCTAGAACCCTTTGAGACAAAAATTCTTGTACCCAGATTATCAAGACCGCGAAAACGACCTGTTAAAAAGTCGGTAAAATCGCTAAACGATGGTAAGTCATCACCAGGCAGGGAAGCACCATGTTAACTCCCAAGCCTTCCTGGTCTCCCGATCTAATTTGGCACTTATAAGGTAAATTACAATTATGTCCCATGACGAAACATCTATGCCTAAGTTTTTAATGGACTCCAAACAATCAGTTGTGGTCCACAATATCTTTTTTATATCTACGGCAGATTCAATAGAGATACTCTTTTGATTCAATAATCTAGTTAAAACCCCAGCAATAAATCTTTTGTTGTTATACATAGCCTCTAGTTTAGCCAACTACCTTGTTCACGTACATCTGCGAGGCGCGTAGAACGGACCGCGCGCCTGTGATTTGAACGTGGAACCGTTCGGCCAATCAGGGCCCAGGCTGGCCGCCGTCCGTCCACCACCACTACAAGACGCAAGATTCAACCTCAAACCAGAACACTCAAGACCACCACGGCCTAAGGCCGCGTCCCACTGCGCCTTATTTGTAACGGTTGACAATTATATTTGTAAAATCTACTTATATTAATATAAGTTTTATACGTTTAGAGTGTTTCTCATTGATCTCTCCTCGCTGACATAAATTGGCCCACCCGGGGGCGACCCATAATTGTCTCATTTTCATCGTCATTATAATTGTCCGCGGTTGTATTAGTATTACTTAACAACTGACCCTGACAAATGACCTTTTAAATAGTACAATCTTTGAGCGTCGTCCAAACTCAGATTATTGTGAATCAATCCTATAAATAAGTCCCTAAATGATTGCCGTTCTGTATACCTACCTGAAAATACCGGGATCTTAACTTGAGGGAGTTTTAATTTTGACCCATCTCTAGAATTAACTAATTCTGGTTTATCCATATTACCCTTACATAATATCAACTTCTCTTTTAACTCACATTTGTATTGAATGTACGATTCTTCTACCTCGTCATATATATTTAGCTTATAATAATCAGTTTCTTTCAATTCTGTTTTCTTAAATTCGCTGACTGTTCTAAAATGCGTGTCCGCAAAGGTATTCCACTTCCTTTCCAAATTCTCTAAACGTGTTTCTAAATAGGTAATTGTTATTCTTTATTAAAGTTTGTTTTATCCTTCAACATTTTGGACTTAGCGTCCTCCTGTGCGTTAATGAGAAATGCCATTTTTACAACACGCTAACAAATAAGCTATAATATAATTATAGCTTATTTGTTAGCGTTAAGTTAAAATAATAAATCAGTTCTATACTTACACTTTGAGTTTTGCTTATAACTCAAGATACATACACAAGATAACAAGAATTGAAAAATAATTCAATGTTTATGTTCAGTAGTTAATCATACGTAAAAGATAGACGGTAAATATGCGACACAAAAACCAAATCAAATTTTTTTAAGTCCCGAAGTTCGAAATAGCCTGTGGCGAATACCTTATCTCTGACGTCATACGTCTAGATACTACAAGAAGGCGCGCCCAGAACTTTCGAGTACCTACCATAATATTCCACCAATAGCTAGACACGCACTTCAACAAGTAAACAACTCGTAGATACAACATAAGTATAGGTATTTAAACTTGTTCCTATTGTCTAAGCCACACCTACCTAAACCAGTTTTGTATCATCGGGAATATTCTAGTACTATAGGTACTTGTATACATTATTATAAAAGCGAATGCATGTCAACAATAAATATTCATTCATCCACATACTGTGTTACTGTAAACGTCCCAATAATACCTCCCAACAACCACTACACTGGTGACCCTCGACGTTCAAAGATATCAAATAACTTGCCGAAGTTCCCGTCGTCACTGGTGACCCTCGACTTTACTGGTGACACTCGATATCAAGCAACCAGTGCTTGAATACAATAATAATCATCATCGGAGGACTGTTCCCGGTTGAACCACAGTTACAAGCCGCATCATCATCATCATCATCTGAGCGCCGTTCCCAGTTGAACTACAGTAACAAGCCGCGTAATCATCATCATCGAGCGTTGTTCCCGGCTGCAGAATGACGGATCCATCCGGACAGCCCGGTACAGCCGCAGCTACGATTACGGATGTGGTGTTGGGAGAAACTTACCGAGTAGGAGTCAAGATCCCGAAGTTCAACCCCAATTACCCAGAGCTATGGTTCGCGCAAATGGAGGGACAATTCGTGCTATCCAGAGTAATCGCCGACGACACAAAATTTTACTACGTCCTGGCTCAACTCGAACCGCAGCATTCATCGGAAGTACGCGATTTGATCGTTTCTCCACCGGCTTCAAACAAATACAATACGTTGAAGACCGAGCTCATACGAAGACTGTCAGCATCGCAAGAAAAGAAACTACAACAGCTTCTCATGCACGAAGCGATGGGTGACAGGAAGCCTAGTCAATTTCTCCGGCACTTGCAACTACTTGCTGGTTCTAACGTTCCTTCAGATTTCATCAAATCCATGTGGACTAGTAGGCTGCCTACACATTTGCAGGCCTGCATAGCAGCCCAGCAGTGTAAAATGACTCTGGAGGACCTATCCAAGTTAGCAGATCGCGTGAACGACGTCGTTCCAGTAACCGCGCAAGTAAGTGCGCCAGTCCCTAGGCAAGTAGCAAGTACAACGGCGACCGACGAAAGTACTGACGTAGCCATGCTCACTCGTACCGTATCGGACCTCAGCCGCAGATTGGAGGCAATGAGCATGGAACTGCATAGACTTTCCCGCTCACGTGCCAGAAACGACAGAAGCATTCCTAGACATAACCGTTCGAGGTCGCGCTCATGTACCAGTGGTGATAACTCACATTGCTACTACCATAATCGGTTCCGTGATAAAGCACGCAAATGCTCACAGCCCTGCACGTTTAAGAAGTCGGAAAACTTCCCAGGCAGCCATTAGTGGCGGTAAACGACTGCCTTTCTATTTCGAGCCGCCTGTTCATAACGGATCGCAAGACGAAGATTCAATACCTCATTGACACGGGTTCAGACCTGTGCGTCTTTCCACGATCCGCTGTTCGGGAGCCACATATGAAAACCCGGTATGAGTTGTTTGCTGCCAATGGAACAATCATTGCCACCTACGGTGACTTGTCACTGACATTAGATTTAGGCCTTCACCGCGCGTTCACATGGCGTTTTATTGTGGCTGATGTCACAAAGCCAATCATCGGCGTCGACTTTTTAGGCTAGTACAGTTTATTAGTCGACTGCCGCAACCAACGCCTGATTGATGGAATTACAACACTAACAGTTGCTGCTCCACATCCACCTCCAACTGAGGGTATTTCATCCGTCCACACTGTCACTGATAACACCGTGTACCATCGTTTGTTGAGACAGTACCCGGACGTCACGCGCCCTGCTGGTAAACCCAAGGTCGTGAAGCACTCAACGGTGCACCATATACGCACCACTCCTGGCCCACCAGTAGCCAGCCGCCCACGTCGCTTGGATCCAGAACGCCTAAAGATTGCGAAAGCTGAGTTTGAGGACATGTTGCAAAACGGTACCGCGCGTAAATCCGACAGTCCATGGTCTTCACCACTCCATTTGATACGCAAGAAGAATGATGGATGGCGACCATGTGGAGACTACAGACTACTGAACTCACGCACAATTCCAGATCAGTATCCAAACAAGCTCCTGCAAGATTTTACGTACCAACTCACTGGCAGCACTATTTATTCGACCATCGACCTCGTAAAAGCGTACAACCAAATCCCATTCTTTGAAGAAGACATACCGAAGACTGCAATAACGAGTCCCATGGGCTTGTACGAGTTCCCATTTATGGGATTCGGGATTCGCAACGCCGCCCAGACGTTCCAGCGCTTCATGGACGAGGTACTCAGAGACCTGGACTTTTGTTTCGCATACCTAGATGACATTTTGGTCAGCAGTAACAGCGAAACTCAACATCAAGAACACCTAAGACAACTGTTCTAGAGGTTAAGCGACTACGGTGTACTCTTTAACACTAGCAAGTGCGTCTTTGGGAGACCAGAAATTGAATTCCTGGGATACAGAGTCTCCGCAGCAGGCATACAACCGCTAGACATCAAAGTCAAAGCCATATTGGACTTCCCAATACCTAAAACGGTTAAAGAGCTACGACGTTTCCTAGGGATGCTTAATTTTTATCGACGTTCCATCCCAGCAGCTGCAGCCCTTCAAGCTCCACTCAATGGGTTACTAACTGGACCAAAGATCAAAGGATCTCCCCCAGTTATACTAACACCAAACCTTTTGGACACATTCCAGAAGTGCAAGCAAAGTCTGTCTGAAGCCGCACTTTTGGCACATCCTGATCCAAAAGCTGATCTCCAAATCCAGACGGACGCATCTGATACAGCAATGGGCGCAGTCTTACAACAACGTAAAGGTTATATATATTATATGCCAATATTGGCAACCTCTCGCGTTCTTCTCAAGAAAACTCAGTCCATCCCAGAAGAAATATAGTCCGTACGATCGAGAACTCTTAGCTATCTACGAGGCTATACGCTATTTCAAGTTCATGATTGAAGCACGAGTTTTCTCCATTGCCACTGATCACAAGCCATTAACGTTTGCCTTCGACAACAACAGCCCCACTACGTGCCTTCGACACTCCATCAGGTCGCTTCCGACATATACACCTTGATCTCATAGGTCCGCTACCCTCGTTGTCCAACTACAGATACTGCCTCACTATAGTCGACCACGCAACAACACGCTGGCCTGAGGCCTATCCGCTGCAAGATATCACAGCTGAGACCGTTGTGAACGCTTTAATATCAGGATGGATAGCACGCTATGGATGCCCTGAGCACATCACCACAGACCGCGGACGGCAGTTCCTGTCAAAAGTCTTCAGAGACCTGGTGTCGCTTCTAGGTGCTACCCATCATCTCACAACGAGTTATCATCCAGCAGCCAATGGAATCGTGGAACGAATGCATCGGATGCTCAAATCGGCCATATCATGTCACGCTACAGCAAGCTGGACTGAAGCACTTCCATGGGTTCTTCTAGGCATACGAAGCTCATGTAAAGAAGATCTGCAGACTTCAGCAGCAGAACTTGTCTACGGTGAAGCACTACGCTTGCCTGGACAGTTCCTAACCACCAGCTCTCAAAATCCCGTGGACATGACAGAGCTAGTCGGCAGACTTCGCCTACATATGGCAAAGCTGACTCCACAGCCAACTTTATGGCACACCAGCTCAAGTAGAACCTTCTACGTCCCCAAGAACTTGCCAACAGCTACTCATGTCTTCTTACGCCAAGGTCCATTAAAAAACCACTCGAGGCCCCATACTCTGGACGATACAGAGTAGTTCGGCGCGACGAGAAGACATTCGATATTGACGTGCAAGGCAAGACACAAAAGGTCACTATAGACCGTTTAAAGCCAGCTTACATGGCTCGAGAACTCCCTGACGAGACACACGACCAGCGACAGGTCCAGAACTACCAGCCCGCAGATGACCTCACAAGGAAAACAAGAAGTGGACGCAGAGTGCGATTTACAGACTACTATCGCCCGTAGTTACGGTCTCACCGGGGGAGTAGTGTGACGAATACCTTATCTCTGACGTCATACGTCATACAAGAAGGCGCGCCCAGAACTTTCGAGTACCTACCATAATATTCCACCAATAGCCTAGATGTGCCGACGCACTTCAACAAGTAAACAACTCGTAGGTACAACATAAGTATAGGTATTTAAACTTGTTCCTATTGTCTAAGCCACACTTACCTAAACCAGTTTTGTATCATCGGGAATATTCTAGTACTATAGGTACTAGTATACATTATTATAAAAGCGAATGCATGTCAACAATAAATATTCATTCATCCACATACTGTGTTACTGTAAACGTCCCAATAATACCTCCCAACAACCACTACAAACCATTCAAAACTTTTCTAAGTGTTTTACACTTTCAATTCGGACCGAAATCGGGCATAGGTTCTTAAAACTAACACAAGTTAAAGATTAATAAATAAATGACTTAGTTAATTTACTACTAGATATAAGGTTCAATATTCTTAAAATTTCACTAAAATTTACAAGTCCAATCTTGATACTGCAATTACAAGTTATTCTTTGTTATTATCAAGTTATTTGCTCGCCGCCTTTATAGAGACATTGCTAAACGCCTAATCGATGCTTCTCAGGACCAGAAGGCTGGCTATTTTCTGGCCCAAAGAATAAGTATCGCCATCCAACGTGGCAACTGAGCCAGCATTCTGGGAACCTTCCCAGTCGGCAATGACGCGGAGGATTTTTTAAACGATATTTTGTAATGTAAATATTTTTAGTCTATAATTATGTTTATTTTGCATATTGTAATTCTTATTGTACATAAAGAATTCTTGTAATGATTTTAAGGTTCAGTTTTCTGCACAATGTTATCACAACCAAGGAATGACGTAAAATGTACTCACGTTTTCACTACCACACACTATACTTCACTTAATTGCCGCAGCGTCTTAACGTAAACGCCCACCAGTCTCGTCGTCGTACTGCCGATGAAATTCAGCCGTCGTATTACTCTTCCTCCCGGTCGCTGTTGCCTGCAGTTTACACTGCCGGCGTCTGCACTTCAAAAACATGGGCGATGCCGCCTAGGTCACACGCAAACACTTTGCGGACCGGCGAACTTCACCCCGTGGAGGGTTTTTCTCTGAGCAGCAAGCCACAACTCAGTCCTAACAGCGCGGGTGGTATTCTTCACCACATTACGGAAGACTACCAAAAAAATTTCCTCAACATCCGGTTCGAAGGACCATGAAGAGAATTCCTCCAGATCCGTCGGGAGAGGGGGATACACACCAAAAAAAAACACAAGGAAATATTCCAAGGTTATATTGCGTACCCCAGTGGATTCATACCGTACACAAAAACAATGTGACACATCTTATAATATCGCGAACACAATGATAGTGCGATGTAGGATTTAAGCAACGCCATCTGTCGAGCCTTGTATGAACTAATATTCATACACAGTATATTTGTACAATGGGTCCAAATTGAAACGGAACCACGCTGGAAGCAGTAGCTTTAACTTAAAAAAATAATTCAAAATCGGTTCACACTTCACACAGTCGAAATAGGAGGTAACAACATTAAAAAAAACAGTTGAATTCAAAACGTAGTCTTTTTTGGAGGTGGGTTAAAAATTATTATTATTAACAGACAGATCGTTTCACAATACGTTTATTGATTCAGCAAATAAACTCACATTATCAAACATTTCTGTTGGATCTTAATGAATAATATGGCGGTCCTCCTTGTTGTTCAGGAACTCCCTTGCCTTGCCTCAAATTATCCGAGAAACAACAGTTTGAACTTGGACTTGGACTTGGACACCTCAATCCGCCACTAATTCCATCACTACCGCCACCGCCACCACCACTCCTTACATCGTCACCCACGTCAGGACATGGACCGTTTTGACATGATCGTGTAACAGTACCTTCGTTTACAATCAAGGTCCTGGCGTAATCGCACGGGCATCGAAGATTTCTAGCGCAACTGGTTGATCTCGCATCTATTGCTAATATTATGCTGAATAATAAAACGAATAATAACTGCATTTTGCACTGTGTTCTTCTTATCATCTACTGAACGAAAGTTGTATAGACGTGATGCTATAAGTACTACACTTGATACATAAGAAATAATGTTTTATAAATTTGCATGAAATGAATACATCGAAGATTAGTAAAATTGATCGTAAAAAATTGTCTTATTCGGTTTAGGAACCATTATGTAGTTATTTAGTAATGTTTATTAACCATAAAAATGGTTATTACACACTGTTACATACACACATACGTTATAACCACGCCGGATGCCCGTAGGAGTCAGCAGAGAATTTTTTTTTAGTCTATTGCCGCTAACCAGGAACTTTTATTTTTGTAAGAGCTTGGTCTGTTGGCAGGTGTGGTAAATTTAGGGCCCTTTGCCAGGCGTTTCTGGTACGCACCCAGAAGGTGGCAAAGTATTTCCAGTGGCGGATTTGGGGCCCTAACGACCGAATACTGAAACGTCACTCAAATATTTACGTGTAAACTTAATTTTAGTCCGAGACGCCCAGGACTTTAATTGGCTGTGCCATAGCGACACGTAGAGACACGTAGGATTGTGTTGCCTTTAATCAACATTTCATCACAAGGCAACGAGTTTAATTTTTTTTTTCCAAATTACAATAAAGCTGCTACTTTTTATTAAATTCATTCGGCCATTTTGGATATAACCCATTGTGAATGTGCCCGGTGGCGGCAATAGGCTTGCCCCCTATTATGTGGGACTCAAATACTGACAAATTGTGGGTGTGTAATGCACCTCTGCCTACCCCTTCGGGGATATAGGCGTGATATGTGTATGTATATGTGTGTAAACTTAATTTTTTCATACAAAAACGCCACATTGAGTATCTGCTTATTTGAGTGACGTTTCAGCATTCGGTCGTAAGATAGAAAGAACCATTTAAACCCTCAAATCAGACATAGATCAAACTAAATAAATAAAAATATTTAGGATGTATCACGCGTCATTTAGGATGATAAAGGTATTTTTACGTAATAAGTTTTTCGAGAGAATTCGTATAGTATATGTAATGTTAGCGTATGCATATCGGATATTTACTAGATTGGTTCCTTTAATTGTGCATTACTATCAAATATTTCAAAATAATATGCCATGAAATAACAACATCATAGTGAATTCCTGGTTAGGTAAGGTTCAAAGTATGTGTGTAGCTTTGATTTGGATTATTTCATTTGGTTGTAGTTAATCGGTTACATCGGCTCAAACAACAAATTTGAAGCCGAAATCATAACCTGTCCGCGGTGCACCTACTGAAAGACGAACGAGGCTCTGGTGAGTATTCCAATAGTGCCTGGAAACGTCAATAGGCGCCCTATTGCGGAGGCACGGTAACGTGACTGATGAAACGTTGAAGTAATTATTAGCCCATCAGTATATCCCGAAGTAGATAGTGATTTTTTTTTTCTCAGTCCATTCTGACGCTTGTTACTGGGCATGAGCCTTCCTTAAAGAGGGGGAGAATTCACACAGATACCAGGCCGGACGGGTTGGTATAGGGTTTGGTGTTGAGTTTTCCTTCTATAAACATACTTCGATATTTATATATTTATAAATACATACTAAATATACCTATAAACAACCCAAACTACAAAACAAACATACAAACAATGATTCGACCCGGGAATCGAACCCGAGACCTCAGGGATGGCTGTCGCATTCAAATACCACTGCGCAATCGAGGTCTATCTCTTCGTGGTTAAGACGTGAATCTGTGTTGTGTCTTTTAAGTTCTGTCGTGGATTAGTACTCACTTTAGTTCCAGACTGGCTTTAGACAACATAACTCAATGTAAAGACTATTCTTCTTTCTATTCATAGGTACCATTTGATAAAAAAATACAGGAGTAACTTTTGGCTATTTGGAATTTTAATTTGGCTATAAATTATATTTATTTATGTACATACAGTATATACATTATTATGAATGGAAACATTATATACATGTACACAGAGGCACCATTTATCTCTAAAGAGATCTCTTCCAATGGGCCTGATAGAAGAGACGTGAGTTCAATCAGGTACTGGTGTGTGTGCAGGTTAATACTTTTATTCAGATTAATAAACTTACATACACTTAACTACATATATACACAAATACATACATATTAACTTATCATAAATATAGATACATAAACATACAGATTGTTAAGGAAGGGAAGCGAGATAATGTTCCTTCACTCTCTTCTTGAAAACATGTACAGTTTTGCAGTTTCTTATATCTACCGGCAGAGCGTTCCACAGCCTAACAGCATGTACAGAAAAAGAGTAGGAGAAAAAGTCGGATTTATGGGAAGGACAGTTGAGGCGGTAGGAGAGATGAAGCCGCCACGATTCATCTGATGCGCGCATCAGTGTGAATGGCTCCCGCAGGTAGGAAGGACATTAGGGATTTTGTAGGACATTGAAGAGGAGACATAATAACCGAGTATTCCTACGAAGGCGGATTGGTAGCCACTTGAGTTCCTTGCGAAATTGTGAGACATGGTCATACTTACGTAAGTTAAAAATAAATCGAATACCTATATTTTGCAACCGCTCAAGTTTGTTTAAGAGCTCCTCAGTAACATCCAGACAGCAAGCATCCACGTAGTCTAAGATGGGCAGAATCAGGGTTTGGGCCAGTGATATTTTGGTTTCCTGAGGCAGAAAAATCTGGAGACATTTCAATGTGTGAAAAGTGAAGTGAACCTTTTTACTGACCTCATTAATATGAGTCCCCCAGGACAGGTTGTTGTCAAAAAGAACTCCCAAGTTCTTAACAGTATCAGAGTACTTGATCGGAATGTCATCCAGCAAAATAGTTGGAAGAGAATCCGTATCCAGCCGTGCCAACATCTGTCGGCTACCAATCACCATTGCCTGAGACTTGATGGGGTTTATGTGAAGGCTATATGACCTTGCCCATAGGCTGATGGCACTCAGGTCGTTATTCATGACAGCGATGGCAGTCAGATACTCGTCAAGAGTAAAGTGCCTATACAACTGTAAATCGTCTGCGTACATATGGAAGTTGGAGGAAATAACCCGAAATGCGGAGTTGATGAAAATTGAAAACAAGAGGGGAGAGTGTACCCCACCTTGAGGTACACCCGCAGGGGAACAATCCGGGGAACAATTCATCGACTTAAGGACTCCTAGGAGAACGTCGAAATCCACAGAGTTAAAAGCACTACTGAAGTCCAGTAGCACCAATACCGTTAGAGATCTATTCTCCATAGCCCAACGTATGTCATCGGTCACCTTAAGGAGTGCCGTTACAGTGCTGTGATCCTGCCTAAATCCAGATTGGAAGGGGCTAAGGAGATTATTCCGTGTCAGGTAACTAGTCAACTGCCGATATACTCAAAGACTTTGGATAGGAATGGTAGTATGGATGTAGGACGAAATTGGGGTGGAAGAGTTGGGTTCGATGTCTTTGGTAGACGAATAACTTGAGCTTGTTTCCAAGTACTGGGGAAACAGCCTGAAGAAAGGGAGAAATTAAATATATGAGTTAGGATAGGGGGATTATATTTTTATAATTTAAATTAATGCATGTGGTACTCGTATTTAAAGTAATGGTGTCAAATGTGATATGATAATGTACAACAATGTATAATTGTAGTTTTACTTACCTATAGTTCTTTTGCATGTCACACGGCAGTTTTTATTAAATATGTGTATATGGGCCCGGCAGTTAATAATCTGTTTTTATTATGCTTAGAGAGGTGTGGGTCACATTAAAATACCTGTCATACCGTCCAGTGCTGGACAATTGGAAAGATAACACCTAGATCTTTTCATACCTTTTCACCTTTCCATTTGTTTACCTATCCATAACACAGTCTTATTTTTCTCTATTTATGCCACCTATTTATTTATGTACAACACACAGAGAAAAATAAAACAATAAGAAGAATACAAAGATAACAACGAGCAGTTAATACAAGGGCACTACTTATTCCTAAAGGAATCTCTTCCAGCAGGCCAGAGAGAAGATGTAAAGGATGACAAGGCAACGTGGGTGCAGTGCAGTAAAAATTAACTTACATAAACTAAACGTGCATTATAATATAAACATAAATAAATACATACTGTACTTCTTTAGTCTTAAGTTCATAATCTATAATATATTTAAATATATAAGAGACTACAATACATTATTACACAATATAACTAAGATAAACAGGAGAGGTAGTGTGCTTTTACTTTCTTTTTCCACCTACGTTCATGGTTGGACCCTAGCTAAGACTTTTTCGTAGTAATTCTATTTTGGAAATTTTTAGTATGCTTGTGGTGCCTCCCCCATACTTCCCAAGATATTTTTTTATTTATTTCATGTACACATTGGATCTTTTTTCAGTTGATCTCTATGATTGATGATACTAGCTAATCTTTGAAGATACTGGCTTTGCTTCACCATAATAGGGTAGGTGACTGTCAAATCAAATCACCTGCTTTTTATTAAATGTCAAAACGACACGCCTCATAGAAATTTGTATGAAAAATTCAACAATGACGTCACTATTATGTAGCGTCATATTCGTAACTATTTATAGTGATTTAATTGATGATTAAAAATAAATAAAGTAAGGATAATAAGATTGAATACAATATGCATACCTACTTTGGGATTCTTTGTGTAGTAAATACATTTAAATTATTTATTTTAGTTGTAGGCCTATTGCGAGATAGAAAAAAAATCGTCAGAAGTATTTAAGGTAATTCAAGCGGGTGGAGCGGCGGTCATCTGCTAGTAATTAATATACAAAATTTGAACTCATTTGAACTCATTTTAAACAATAATATATGAAACATCACAGATTACGTCCGACATTTAAGACTTATATAACCATCTACATCCGACATCCTGTCACCCCTCGTCAACTCCTTATCGTGGTTATACATTTGGATTGTTACTAGGAGTTTATTATTCGAATGACAACCTACCATAGCTACAATAATTCAACCTGTTCGTACTGCCATAATAGGGAATAGTATGTTAGTACTTACTAAGTACTACCGATGCTATGCCACTACATATTATAAAACATAATCGCATCTGTCCATATCGCACGTTTAGAATCAAACCGTCTCTAACCAAAAAACTCAAATTTCCACAAACAGCACTTAAAGTTTTAAGATTTTAACTTGGTAATAAAACTGTAATTTTTTGACTTAATAGTTTTCTTTATAACCAGTACTACCAGCGCTTAGCCTGGCTATCAGGTAGACTGAATCAACTCTTCAAATAACTTATTGTATTTGTAATATATATTTTTTTTATCATAATAGTGTCACTTTTCCCCTTAATTTGGTAAAGTGATATTATTCAATTAGCCGAATGAAGTCATTGTAATAACATTTTAAGTAAATTGTCACTATGACCCTATATTTTCAGTAACTGAAAAAAAAGTGGTTGAAAAATTGAAACTGCCACATAGAAATCAATAATTTTAATAAACTTTATGAGTATTTAACCTCAATACAATTAATAAAACTTAAAGTTTCAAGTTCTACCTTATAATTAACATCATACATACTACGAGGTAAGGTTATTCTATAATCACAGCAATCAGACTTTTTGATAAGCTGTTATTGTTTTTCTTACTTAAGTTTGTTTCTTATCCTGTACTGTATTTACATTAGGTATGTTCTAATTAATAGATTTTATTTGTTAACCTAACGTCCTTTTTTTTTTGGTGAGTCAATTGGGTGTTGGATTCAGGAGTGGCGCCTATGGTATACGACTTCTCCTGGAACCGTTTGTAAGTTGATTGTTTAGATTGTTTAGAAGTTATGTGCCGTTAAAGTGTTTTAGTTGATTTACGATATAGGTAATGTGGTTGAGGAATGAGTTACGTGTTTCGGTGTTGTTTGTTAATTTAATTAGGAGAACTTGAGTCTTGAGGATCGATTTTGTTGTTTTTGGGAGATATGTGTAAATGTCGTGAAAGTGCGAATCTGGGGCAGTTCTAAATAAGGTGTTGGAAGGTCTGCGAGATTGTGTTGGTGCAAGGACAGAGGTCATTGTCAGTGATGTGAAATCGGAAGAGGTATGATTTATGGAAGGATTGGTTGGCGAGGAATTGGGTTATTGGAAAGGTGAGTTTGACTTTGGAGAGGAAGTTCGTGAGGTCATGATAGGTAGGAAGGAGTTGCTTAGTGTGGATTGACCCGGCGGAATATTCGTAGAGTTGTTGTGAGGAGGTGAGAAGGTTTGTTTTGTGTATGTGTTTTATGTATGAAAGAGGTGTGTGAGAGTGGTCTGGTTGTTTGTGCAGGGAGGCCGCAGTTTTAGCCGCCGTGTCAGCTGCCTCGTTGCCAGGGATTCCGGCATGGGCTTTTACCCAGGCGAATTGTATTTGGATGTTTTGGGTTTTGGCAAAGTGCAATTGGCGGAATATGTTGACTGCGAATGTGTTGTGGCTATAGGGATTGGAAAGTTCGAGGAGAGCAGATTTGGAGTCGGAGAAGATGTAGTAGGAGTATGATTTAATTTTGTTGCTGATTATAAATTGACAGACTTTTTCAATGGCAAGTATTTCTGCTTGGAAAATGGAGCAGGAGGGGTGTAACTTGAATTTTTTAACTGTAGGAGAGGTGGACTGAAGGCGACGAAGGCTGCTCCTACAACATCGTCATGCCGACTACCGTCGGTAAAGATATTACAGTAGTTATCGGTTTGGAGGTCTATGTATTCCTCTGTAGTGAATATTTCCAGGAAGGTTATGGGTTCTCGGAGGGAGGGGTGAAGAAGAGAGGATGGGAGAGAGGGTTTTTCAAGGGGGATGTCAAGAGGAAGGAATGATGAGGCGCCACGAAGTTTAGAAGTTTCAATGTCCGAGATGCTTTTATTTTTTTCTGGTAGAGGGATTAATTGTGCAAGTGTTATTGATGTTATTGTGCTGTTGGTTCGGAAGCCGTGAATTATCTTTATGGCAAATAGTCTTTGGAAAGAGAGTAGTTGTTTGACTACAACTTTGTATTCCAGGGCACTGGACCAGACTGATGAAGCGTAAGATATGATGGGGGTGATGACTTGGTCGTAAATTATTCGGATATTATCGGAGTGGATGCCCCAAGTGGATCTAGTGTAAATAAGGAGCTTGTAGAGTATTTGTTTGGCTTTTTAAATTATGTGGTTAGCGTGTTTTATGAATTTAAATTTGTCGTCTATTATGACTCCTAAGTATTTGAGTTCTTTTGTAAATTTTAGCTTTGTGTTGTTCATATGTATGTTTAATTTAGTAGATTTATTGGTGAAGCCTATGATGGTCTTTTTACCGTCGTGTTACCCAACGTCCTTAGGTACAGAAGCAGGCCAGAAGGGTTGCATACTGTAAGGGTTTTGCCAATGCACACCCTATACGACACGGGACAAAACCCGGCCAAAAATGTGGGATTACACCCTTAATAACCTCTGGTAGAGGCTGCAGAGGACGATGGAGGCCTTGGGGCTATCCTTACGACAATGAACGCTCGGTATTGGATGTTAGGCAGCTATTCCTAAAAATAAATGTAACTTTACTTACAAAAAAAATCTGGGCGTAATAGAGCCTCTGGGTACTGAGCATTCGAGGAAAACGCGATTTATTTCTGTCTCTACTTACAGAGTATTAATTATAAACTTAAGATAAACAGGTCTTATACTATTGAGATATATACAAACCTCTTTATTACCCGACGTTTCAACCCTGTTACAAAAGCCGTGGTCACGGGTGGACTGGCTTCGTCTTCGTGAAGTGCGGGTTTGTTCAACTACCCTCACTTTGTCGTCACTAAATATTGTGTTCGAAGAGGCACTATGGCACACCACACTGATAAAATCTTAGTTGTCTGAAGTTTATTATGTGTACAAAACGCGAAAGTTTAAAAAAGCATTACAGTGTATTGTAATGAATAAGTTTCCTATGGAAATCTATATGTTATTAATAAGGTTACACCCTAATAGATCCTCGAAAAATGTACCACGTTTACGTTGATAAAATAATCATATAGATCCAAATATACTCATTGCTCTAACCAATCCCTGTTTTAGATATATCAAGTTGCATGGCTTTCTTGGCCTTGAGGCCATAAAGTTTGAAAGAATTACAACATATTTTTTTTTCTTTTACAGGAAGTTACATTAGTTACACAATAAAAAAATGTATTACTTACATGGTCGTTTACATTTCTATAAGAATAGTAGGGATATTATTATTTACCATGTAACGTGGTGTATGTTTCCGATATTTTGGCAGGTGTATTGCAAGCGCTATGATCACGGAGCAACTGTTCCACCGTGATCATAGCGCTTGCAATACACACACATATCACGCCTATATCCCCGAAGATGTAGGCAGAGGTGCATTACATACCCACAATAGGGTTGAAATATCGGAAACTCCCGATTATTCTAATAGAAATATTGCTTACAATATTTATAGAACACTCATATAGTGCACAGAAATGGTAATTGGCACACTCCTATTAAAGTAATGGTAAAATATAATAGCATTATTTTCGTAAAAACAAAAGACAATAAAACGTCGACAATGGTTTCACCTCTAAACGAGGCATTCTCAAGACTGTCTCAGAGAGAACAGCAAAATATGAAGCGAGAACATATTTGCTTTTAAGTATGAATGTGTAAATATCGCTAGCGCGATGTAGGATTTGTCACAATAACTAACGTGGGTAGAAACATTAAGTTGTGTTAACAAAATTCAAAATAGGTATTCAAAGAGATAAAAACACTACTCTTTATTACATAGAAAATGCAGAGTGACACACACAAACCAACAAACAACTACTGTGTCTGTCCGTTCACGAACAAATTAAGCAAAGGAGATGCATGAAAATCAGTCTGTTCGTTGAGTAAGGTGTCCTCATCCCTCCTAACTATTTCCAACCTCTCCCAGACACATAGCTTGAACCCTTCCTCACATAAATGTAAAACTTTAAAGGTGTTATTATTGTTCAAGGAATGACCCGTATCAAGGAGATGCTTCGCGAAGTGGGATCTCTCAGGACAACTGTTGCGGAAGGCCGATAAATGCTCTCTGTATCTGACTTCAAAGGACCTGCCAGTCTGCCCTACATACTGCATATCACAACCATCGCAGCTCAACAGATAAACTCCTGACTTGTGTGAAACAGAAACTAAATCTTTGCCATTACACAACTCCCTCAAGGTGTTCTGGGTTCTAAAAGCTGTAAATATATTGTTTTCCCTCTTGATCTTAGCCACACTCAACGACACGGAACCCACGAACGGCAAACACGCAGTGTACTTCCTAGGCGGCTCCTGAGATGGATGCAATAAGCGAAAGCTAATATTTTACACTCCTATTAATCAAAAGTTACTGTCGGTTCAGAATTAGATTTTGTGTGTATTTCTGTATAAATAAGGCAGTAATAATAGTAATACATGATGAACAAATACTCTTGTACACTATTCCACAACTTTAGGTGTTTTACTTCACTATCTAACAAAAAGATGTGTTAGACAGAGAAGTGAAACACCTTTGATAATGCTGAAAAGCGAAACCGGTCGCTGAAAATAAATCAAATAAACTAGTGGCTATTCCACTAGTTACAAGTGTGTGTGTGTAGTGTACAAGTGTGTTTGTTCGTCATGTATTACTATAGGTTCCACCTAGTGACAACAATCGAAAGTATAAACTACAGTAATAATAGTAGTTTGTATTATACTGTGATTTAAGGGCCACACTATTATTGTGAGAATATGTTAGATATCGATTCCTTTGCTAGCTGATCTGGAAGCAAGGGATCAAGTGGTATTTTGTTTAACAATTTAGCCGTAAACCACCAAGTATTAAGTACATTATATTTATGTCGTAGGTAGGTATTCAATATTCTTTCAATTACAATAATAACTTCTAAATATGAAGAGAATACAGATGTCTGTGAGGATTGAGGATACTTCAAAACTCACATACACTACTTAGTATTACAAAATTCAAAAATCTGATCGTTCAGAAAACATGTAAAAACGGCTATTAATGCGATCTGGATGAGATTTTGATATGAAGATATTTAAAGAACCCTCTATGCCTCAGAGTGCACGTTATTATGCAGTTGGTCTTAGTTGCTTTACGAACATATCTGGCAGTCGTTACGGGTAGTTAGAGCCTTAAAATCCGACTAGTCTAACTACTGGTCTGTTGGTAGCCACTTCTCGGAAAATGATAAGGTTATACTGGTAAGAGTCTAACTGGGGCGGGAAAAGATAAAAAGGTTCAGTGGATTATCATAAAGGTTGTATTGTGTTTCGTTAAATTTTAATGAGTAGCAAGTACCACTAAGTTATTTTTAATTCTTCAAGATTGTAAAGTCTAGCTTATATTATTCAAGTACTTAATTGAGCGGAGTTTACGAAGCTCTTTCTTAGACGACTCGTGTATTTCGTTCGTGATTGAACTCCTCCTAAACGACTGAACCGATGTTTTTGAAATTTGGCACGGTCATAGTGACCATCACCTTGAGTGCATATATCTGAATTTATAAAGATCGGTCCAGTCGTTTAGGAGTTCGACCCGGATCGACAAACTCAGCTCAATTATTGCAACAGCAGAATGCATTGCATACCTAGTAAGTACTTAGTAGTCATTTCATGAACTGAAACTGTCTGACACTGCAGTATTAAAGATATTAAATTTAACTTAAACAAAACTCTCGTACATTTACAAAGGTTTTCACCTTTTCGACGTGGTCCAAGTTTCTGTATTTGAATTGTTAAACATGGTCCATTTAAATTTAAAACGAGAATTGATGTGCCGCTGAGGCTTTTGGGTTAAACAATGGTCTTACTAAAGAACGTTTAAATGTAAGAATTTTAAAGTTATATTATGTTTGAGAGATTCATTTTAAAAAAGCATTTCCTATTTAGTTACCTACCTATATATATTAATATCATCATTCCAGGGTATAAATGGGAGAGTTGATAAGTAATTTTTTAGATTTTAGAACAATAATCGTATTTAATACAAAACAAAAAAAAAGTACTTTAATATAATCCATAATAATGTTTCTAAGGAAGATTCTGTTAGATAATATAGCTAGGGGAAATGCTGTGTGTAAGATACAGGTCGCCTAAAATACCCAAGTTTGAGCTGGAACAAAAAGCGCAACAACAAACCAGCCAGAACCGTCTTTTTAAATTGCCCTCCGATGCTTTGATTTCTAAGGAAGATTCTGTTCCGTAGGGTAAATGCTGTGTGTTAGACGCTTTAGCATTATTTATTAAATTTGATTCTAAATTTTGAACCATTCGAACACTCTAAATTTTTCGTCAAAACCGAAACGTATTTACCTAGAGTGTTGCAAGCGCAAAAAAATAAAATAATTGAATTGGGAAGGGGTCGCTCCAGCCTCGGCGTCGCGCGTTGATTGGCCGATATTCAAATTGGGAACTAACGAGATATCGTACAGCGTATGCGCTGATGATGTTTCACGGTGTGGCTAATATATTTCCTATTGCCTTAAGGCGCCTGTTAAAGTTAATGGACCGAGGAATGGAGGGAGTGACTGAAGGTTCTTCATTTTGGTTGGTACAACCGTTATGTATTTTTATTGCTTATTTTAATTTGCTTACTCACTGAGATGTGAAAATTGTATAGGGATGAAGGGGAAATTGCTGTTTTATTTATAGATTTCGAAAACTTATATGTGTGCTCTTATGCGACAGTCATTTCACAGTCTAAAATAAAAACCGACCAAGTGCGTCTGGGGCCACGCATAGAATAGGGTTCCGTAGTCACCCATAAAAACCTCTATAACTCCTGAACTAACATTATTAACTGTTATCATTTTTCTTCAAACAACTATGAGGAGTAGTCCTCATAGTTGTTAAAAAAAAAATTGAAAACCCTTTTTGCATGATTATATTATAATATTAAGTTATACAGTTAGTTATTATTTTATTAAGTTATAGACCAAAACCTATGAACGTTACGTAATGTTTCGAGTATGGTGTCTTGGCGGATGCCAAAGTTTCGGCCAAAGTTATGGCCTATAACTTTGGACCCCTTAGGGCTAGGTCAAATTTTCTATTTTTTGGCTTGCCTCCATCTTGCCTCCAGATCGAGGGCTATCCATAGAAGGGTCAACCATCATTGTAGCATAAGCCATGCTCAAGTTACATAATTCATATGTTTTGGCCTATAATTTTGGACCCTTTAGGACTAGGTAAAATTTTCTATTTTTTGGCTTGCTTCCACATCGAAGGCTATCCATAGAGGGGTAAACCAACATTGTGGCATAAGCAGGGCGCTCCCATCACCCAACATCGGTACAATGTTGGACGACATTACCTTCCGCATTGCCACTTGCCTTCGGCTGGGTACACCTTGTGTATCCCCGCATCATTGCACCTGTGGAGTAGCCGTCAATAATCTGGGACACCATGGCCTTTCTTGTAGCAGAAGCGCAGGTCGTATACCTCGGTACGCTATTCTAAACGACATAATTCGTAGGGCTCTTTCCACCGCTTCTTTCTCTCACCTCTTCTTTCTTAGCACGAAGCGATGGAAAGAGACCGGACGGTATGTCGTTGCTACCGTGGAAGATGGGAAGGCCTTTGGTGTGGGACGCTACATGCGTTGACACCTTAGCACCTTCACACCTTCCAAGCACATCCGGATGTGCCGGCGCTGCTGCTGCATCGGCTGAAGGCTTTAAACGGCGTAAATATGCTAACCTAGCAGGTGATTACATATTTGAGCCGTTTGGGGTTGAGACACTGGGGTGATGGGGTCCGAGTGCTCGCCGCCTTTATAGAGACATTGCTAAACGTCTAATCGATGCTTCTCAGGACCAGAAGGCTGGTTATTTTCTGGCCCAAAGAATAAGTATCGCCATCCAACGTGGCAACACAGCCAGCATTCTGGGAACCTTCCCAGTCGGCAATGACGCGGATGGTTTTTTTAAACGATATTTTGTAATGTAAATATTTTTAGTTAAATATTATGTTTATTTTGTATATTGTAATTCCCCATTTGTATACCTATATAGATATCTCAGAAACGGTGGCACGTAGGAAAAAAAGTATTAACACATTTTTATAGATGAGTGGTCCCGGCGAACTTCGTAGGTACCGCCTTAAATTTTGCTTATGAACCTTCCCTGAACCTCCACGAATATTTTAAGACCCAAATTAGCCAAATTGGTCCAGCCGTTCACGCGTGATGTCGTGACCAAGGGAAATAGGCATTCATTTTTATATATAGAGATTTTAAGACCTACAATTTTTGTCTAGGGGTACTTTTATGATAAAAGCTGAAAATTGCGAAAAAGTATTTTTTTGGACATTTGACCTCAAATATTTTTTTTTCCACACACCGGAATGATAGGGAACTTTTAAATTTTATTTATAACAAGCTGTCCCGGCGAACTTCGTACCGAATTCATTTTTCTTATGTTCCGCATAACTTTTTTTTCTTCCATAAGTTCCTTCTCCTGATAATTATATTACACACACAACAAAAAAAAGAATAAGCGAAATCGGTCCAGCCGTTCACGCGTGATGGCGTGACCAAGGGATTCATTTTTATATAATATCTAATTATGTTCTGAACAATTTTACTGATTTTCAACTTGTTGGGACTATATGCACCTTCACTCTCATTTTTTGGTCTAAATTGACCAGACTAATTACAACTATCATTCAAAAATGTTTTAAAAAAATTTCATTTTTGCACTAAGCATGTTGGCGTGCTACTTATGCAAACTTGAGACATGAATTACAGAACTTGATTTTAGTTGAAGTTGGTTTTTAGGGTTCGCCATTATAAGTTTTTTAAGAAAAAATTATCACATGTACCCATTATTCCTAATACGTATCATATTATGATTGGTAGATATATATAGTTTAATTAACGAGTATATCCACTTTGTATATACATTTTTAGAACTACAAAATCGTTAGTATAATCAAACCATGAAATTCGAAATGAAGGTGCAATTTATGCACGGCGTTGGTATTTGACCACCAACTACGTAACTGCGATGTACAAACCACTTTTGTGTTTATTGTACGTGTTAAAACTAACCAAGCAAAGGGTTATTCGAAGCGAGTGACAATAGACGACTGTTGTTAACATCAGAAAATAACCCTTAAACACCGCAAAAGTATTACCAAGCCCTATCTACATCCTATTTGACTGTTAACCCAACGCGACCATAAAACTAAAGTGCGTAAGTATGTTAGTCGAAGCTAAAGAGTTGTGTTTTATAGATGCTTGCCTACGTGCTCTATGGTACATTTAAATTAAAGATAGATAGAAAAACATAAAACTTTTTTTTCACACTTAAATGGTTAAACAAAATAGTGGGGCTCATGGTCAAGTGAAGGGGCGCATGGTCTAGTGATAACCGACAATGTTAACACATTGCAAAGGTTAAGCAAAATCGAGTCAGGTCGGTCTTAGTATTAGTCGCTTCAAGAGGGAGAATGACCCCGGCACCCCGGGCCACAAATGCGGTGGGACGTCAAGCGGAACATAGTGGGACGGTTGAAATGTCCGAGTAATGTATAGTGAACATCTCAGTTTATTGCAGGGGAACTAAACCACTGTACCGGGGCACAGGACGTCTTCCTGCAGTCCATGGCCGAGTGGGGAGTGGATGTGGCGGTAGTAGCGGAGCCGTATTATATCCCTTTATAGCCGCATTGGCTGGGGGATGCGAACGGCTCTGTAGCAGTCGTCTCCAGAGTGGGGACCGGGATCCCCCTGTCCCTTATTGAAAGAGGAGAGGGATACGTTGTTTCTCAATGGGAAGAGTACGTGCTAGTAGGCGTGTACTTCTCTCCCAATACGAGTTTGGCGGACTTCGAACTGTTTCTCGACCGAATCGGAGCCGCAATAGGGCCGCAAGCACCACGTGAGATGTTGGTGCTCGGGGACTTCAATGCCAAATCCACGGCATGGGGGAACCCGTTAACAAACGCGAAAGGGGCAGAGCTGGAAGCATTTGCACTCGTCTCGGGGCTAACCCTTCTTAATAGGGGTACAGCCCAAACCTGTGTGCGACAGCATGGCGGGTCCGTGGTGGATTTAACCTTTGCCACGTCCGCTGTCGCCAATAGAGTGCAGAACTGGAGGGTAGAAGAGGAGGTGGAGACTCTATCAGACCATAAGTACATCCGATTCCAGATCTCAACCTCGGTTCGAGGGAATGCTGGTCCAGCGTTGCAACGGGGAGGGCACGGCCGGTTCCCCCGCTGGGCCCTATCCAGGTTTGACAAGCAACTGGCCGAAGAGGCGGCAATAACCCAGCGTTGGTGTTTCCCACGCCAGAACACGGGGGTGGATGACCTAGTCGGCCAACTTAGGGATGCGCTCACTGCAGTGTGTGACGCCGCCATGCCAAGGGTAAATGGCCGTCCTTCCCGAGGCAAGAAGGAGGTATATTGGTGGACGCAAGAGATCGCCGACCTCCGTGCGACTTGCTCTGCGGCCCGAAGAGTATACACACAAAGTAGACGTCGTCGAGACCATGATGAAGAGAGGGACGCTCGGCTGTATGCTGTCTACAGAGAGGCCAAAAAGGTCATGCAGCTTGCTATCAGCAAGGCCAAAGAGAAGGCCAGGGAGGAAATGCTGCAGGGACTGAACCAGGATCCGTGGGGCCGTCCGTTTCATTGGGTGCGTAACAAAATTCGCGCTCAGACGGCTCCGACCACGGAGACACTCGACCCCAACTACTGGAACGGGTCGTGGCCGAGCTGTTCCCTAAAGAGCAGGAAGACTTTTACCCCCCGCAGATGGCACTGCAATGTACCTCTTGGGAGACAAGTGAAGTTGGCGAAGAAGAGGAGGCACCCCCTCCTGTTACAGAAGTAGAATTGGGTGCGGCGCTGCAATACCTCCGCTCAAAGAGGAAAGCACCGGGTCCGGATGGGGTCCCTGGGAAGGTGTTGTTTGTAGCACTGAAACACCTGGGGGGGCAACTACTGGAGCTGCTCAATATGTGCATTAACACTGTGCAGTTTCCGAAATTATGGAGGGTGGGGCGGCTATGCCTGCTGCCGAAGAAGGGTCGACCACCTGAGTCCTCTTCGGCATACAGGCCAATCGTCTTGTTGGATGAGGTTGGTAAAATTCTGGAGCGAATTCTTGCTGCTCGTCTCACTCAACATTTGGAGAACCCGGGGCCTGACTTGTCGCCCGTACAGTATGGATTTAGGAAGGGGAAGTCCACCGTCGACGCTGTGATGGAGCTTATAGGACTCACGGCAGAGGCAGTTGAAAACGGAGAAAAGGTGCTTGCGGTGTCCCTCGACATTAGAAACGCCTTTAACAGCATCCCCCACCCCGCCATTCTCGAGGCGCTCCGGTTTCACGAAGTGCCTCCGTATTTAGGAAGGCTGTTGAAGGCGTACCTAAGAGAGAGGATGGTTGTTGCAGTCGGTCGTAGCGGATGCCACTTTGAACATTGTGCGGAGTCCGGTGTTCCACAGGGATCGGTGTTAGGTCCCATGCTGTGGAACATCGGATACAACTGGGTGTTACGTGGGGAGCTGCTTCCCGGAATGCGTGTCATCTGTTATGCAGATGACACCCTAGTCACGGCCCGTGGAAGGAGCTTTGAGGAGGTGGCACGGTTGGCGTCGGTGGGGGTTGACTTAGTTATTGGAAGAATTGAACGGCCAGGTTTGCGGGTGGCAATAGAAAAAACAGAGTCCTTGCTGTTTCATCGACCTCGGGGAGGACCACCGCCTGGAGCTCATATTTTGGTCCGAGATATGACTATTAGGGTCGGGACTCGGATGAAATATCTCGGCCTTATACTGGATGGAAGATGGGGATTCGGGCCTCATTTTGAAGAGCTGGGGCCAAAGCTAGTCAGCGCGGCCGCAGCTCTCGGCCAGCTCCTCCCCAACAAGGGTGGACCTAATGCTAGATGTAGGAGAATGTTTTCGGGGGTCGTCCGCAGTATGGCACTGTATGGTGCCCCTGTATGGGCAGATGCTCTCAGTCGACGGAATAGGGCTCTTCTGCGGAGGCCGCAGAGAGTAATCGCACTGAGAGCTATACGGGGGTATCGTACGGTTTCCTGGGCGGCGGCGACTGTCCTTGCCGCGGATCCCCCTTGGGAACTAGAGGCCAGAGTTCTTGCTGACGTCTACAAATATGTCAGTGACAGAAGGGGACAAAGTGAGAACCCAGCTCTGAGGGAGATCCGCCTCACGCGCAGGGTGGCCAAGAGGGTTCTAATCGAGAAATGGGCTGAAGATCTGGAGGAGGTGCGGGTTGGATCGTAGACACTGGAAGCGGTGCACCCCGCCCTGAAATGGTGGTTGCGCCGGAAACGGAGACCACTCACGTTCCGAATGGTGCAGGTGTTGACTGGCCATGGCTGGTTCAACGCATACCTGCACCGAATCGGGAGGGAAGTGACGTCGCACTGTAGCCAGTGCGGAGCGCCGGACGATACCGCGCGCCATACACTGGAAGAGTTTCCAGCATGGGGGATGCAGCGTCACGACTTGGCGCCGCACTTTGAAGATGACCTATCTCTAAGAGACATCATTAGCACGATGGTCCGAGAAGAGTCGGCGTGGAAGGCGATGGCCCAATTTTGCGAGCGGGTCATACGCCTTAAGGAGGCCGAAGAGCGGGAGAGGGAGGATGATCCCAAAGCTCCCCCACTCCGTCGGCGAAGAAGAGGAGCACGCAGGAGGCGTTACGCACACCTCATGCCACCCGTGTGAGGGAACCACGGACAGCGGGTTGGGGTAACCTGGTGTCCAACAAACGTGGTTGGAGAGGGGGTGTGAAGCCCACGCCCCTTTCCTGGGTGGGAAGGCTCGACATTTCATCTGACGAGCCGTCGCTGAGGTGCCGTCTGTGCGTCCGTAAGGTGGTAATATCCTCCACACGCGGGATCCAGCGGCACCTCCCAGCTAAGGTGACAGGACGGCTTCCGGAGGTTGGTTTAGTGGGTGGGCCTGGACTCTCCGGGCATAGGCCTAGAGGCTGCGGGCTAACCCCACACACCGGCGTCACCTTACCCCAAGGTGGTGCTGATGGTTCCATAGGGAATTCCACCCCGTCATCAAAAAAAAAAAAAAGGTCGGTCTTAGTATAAGTGACCGTTTATTAAGACATTGAGACGCCTCCGTGCCTCGGAGAGCACGATAAGCCGTAGGTCCCGGTTGTCATACAAGCATCTATGGCAGTCGCTACGAGTAGTTGGAGCCCTAAATCAAAAATCCGAACGGTCTAAATACAGAACTTCGATATCGTTCATGGGTTGTGGAGCTCAGCCGAATTGCAGTTAGAGTGGAAAGCCGACCTCAACCGCGTTGGGAAAAGGTTCAGTGGATGAGTGAGCTGTGTATTTTGTCTATAATAAGTATTTAAAGGCATCAAACTCCATAATCGAGATAAGGGTATATTTCAGTTATCGGAATTCGGTCCGAGTACGGAAATATTCATCACAGAATATGTTCACAATAATTACACGAGTTATGTCATCCCTTGATTATTCAATTACTGTACGAATTGGTAGTGACTACAGTTCTATTTGTACGCGTTTGTTTACTCCCGTCTGTGCAAGTGGCGATTGAAGAGGAGACTTCAGCTTTCAAGAGTTGATCTGAATTGATTGAAAAATACAAGTGAATATTTTAAACTCTTTGCACAGAAGATAATTTTTATTGGACAAAAGTCATTGTCAAATGTATTTTACTTCTATAGATTGAGATCACTGTATTGACAAATGAGATTGAAAATAGTAGGTAAGTTTTGGACACTAAAAAAAGTATTGGATAGAAACTAGCGTTACTAAAAAAAGTAATCAGTTTAAGTCTGTTTAAGTGTACTGTGTGGAAGGGGTAACCAGATGTAAACCAGATGTGTTGGTCCCACGTAATAGGGCCTCTTGCCGTCATCAGGCACTTTATCTATACTAATATTATAAAACGTGATTAGTTTGTTTGTATTGAATTTGCTCCGTAACTACTGACCCAATATTTCTTCACTAATATAGCTACATTAGCTCTAACTCTAACAATATACGTCCGTAGTTTAATTTTTTAACGAAATGACTTCCTAGAAACAATAAAGAGTACAAAGCAGGGGAATCCCTATTTAAATTCAGGATACAAACTAATTGCCGTCACACTTTAACCATTTCGTAGAAGTATCGTAAGCCCGCGTAGCCGATGACTCATATTTCGTAGAAAGTCTATATGCTAAGGGTTACGTTCGAAATAAATTATATATTAATGAGCCTACCACACACATATGCTTCACCAGAGTCGTTCATTTTTGTTGAAATCATCGGCGTGGAAACACGTTTCTCACTGAACAGCTTTTTCTTATGTTACTAGATATTTTTCATGTGTTCGTTAGTTACAAAAAAAGACACGCACAACATAATACATATCATCACGCATTTATCCCCACTGAGGTAGGCAAACATGCATTACATACCCTCACTTTGCAAGTAATTTTGTTAGTCCCACATAATAGGGGACAGGCCATAGGTGGGTACAGTAGCGTGGTGCACCAATAGCACGTACGCAGGATCGTATCCACTGGAATAAAACTCTTCGCTTCCCCGTAACTAAATATATTTCATAATCAATTCATTTTACAATTCTTTGCATTAGGTCTGTCCGCCACCTCGGCCCTCGGCCGATTGACATCTCGTCCTTCCATTTGTTTATTTGAGTTTATATTCTATAATATTCAAATTCTCAGATTTGTAACCAGCCAATCCAACTTTACAATATACTTAATGAGGTCGTATGCGAAGCGTGCAAGTACCTTCACAGTACTTCATATTTGAGTGGAGTTATATCTTATTAATAAAAACAAATTGAAATCATAACTAGGTAGATCATTACCATAATTGTCATTATTTCATACGCCATTTTTTTTTGTTTCTATCAGAATATTACTTTGACTTCATTCTCCAAAGAGTAGACAGAGATTTGTATAAGTATATCTATTCAGTTATGAATTCGCGGTTAAATAACCTTCGAAGCCGAACGAAAACTAACCGCAACTGATGGCTTGAATACTGAATGCCTACCACACGCGCAGACAAGTACGCGCAGGCCAGAAATGACAGTCTAAATTTCAAGCTAGTCGAAAAATGCTCAGACTGCGTCGTGGTGTTTGCGCAGTGTACAGTTTTCTCAACCACACGCTCAGTGTTAAGGGTACACACCGGCCAGTCAGGTAACACTGTGATGAAGCATGCGCGTGTGGTAGGGGTCTTACTTTATTAAATAACCAGCTGTTTCAGAGCCCTGGAATGGTTCTCTAGTTCCCAATCCTCACAGGACTGTATTACCGGAGTAGCCTAATATCTGCCTCATCATCATTCACCGAGCCTTTTCCCAACTCAGTTGTGGTAGGCTTTCCAGTCCAACTGCGATTCGGAAGAAGTTCGATATTTTCCGTGAAACGACTGCCATCTGACCTTCACAATCCATGGGCGATATCAAAGTTCTGTAGTTAGACCGGTCGGATTTTTGATTTAGGGCTCCAACTACCCCTAACGACTGCCATAGATGTTCGCATGACAACCGGGACCGACGGCTTAATGTGACGTGCTTTCTGAGGCACGTCTCAGTGTCTTAAGAAATGGTCACCCGTCCTAAGACCGGCCTGACTAGATGTTGCTTAACCTTTGCAATGTGTTAACATAGTCGGTTACCACTAGACCACGAGCCCCTCAACCTAATATCTGCCTAAAGACTCAAAATATATTAGTGCCTCATAAATATAATTTCATCTTTACGTAATGCCTCACAAACAAACTTTTTTTAAATATTCCACAATTTTAATAGTAATACTAGTAGACAGGGGCATATTATTGACCAACTTTTCATAAGTAACATTGCTGAACCCACGTAAAGGTGGCAAATCTATTGCCTCTACACCTACACTTTTATGAGTGCCTTCTCTGTTGAACAGCAGGTGCACCACTTGCTGGCTGACGAAGTTGGCTAAGATTTACTTGAGACAACTATGCAATTACTGTTTACCTATTTTATATGACAGTTTATCTGATTCTAGCTGATCGCCGCGGCTTCACCCGCGTGATATAGTTTTCTCGGTCCTAGTTCCCGTGGGAACATAATTACTAACGGAATAAATAGCCTATGTTACTCAGAGATAATGTAGCTACATATCAGTGAAAGAATTTTCAAAATCGAACAAACAAACATACAATCAAATCTTTCCACTTTATAATATTAGGCAATAAATTATATGATTATTGCAACTGCTCTAATTTCATTCATAAACCGCGTAAGTAACCAAGAGATGAGCACAAAATTGTATTCAAACAAAACTCGAGCAGTGGATATCTTTCGATAATGACTTCTATTCAGAGTAACAATACAAACCGACCGGATCTATGAAACCTCTCCTTTCAAGACGTAGGTGCCTTATTCAAGGGGATTTCTTACGGACGTAGCTCTATGCAACCATTCATTATAATTCTATTGAGATATTTCTATTGTTGACTTCAACCATTATAGTCTCATTTAGCTTAACGTATTATGCGCTGACAATGCCACTTACGCGTTTCAATTAATTATGATTGTATGTTCAAAGGATTGCTTTGAAGTTCTTGATCTGCTGATGCTTAAGTTATTTAAACAGCGATATCTTGAGTATTTGTTCTATGCGTGTTTGTCACCTAACTTCTCCTTAATGATTGGATTGATTTGGACTTTACTTTAAACCGACTTCTAAAAAGGAAGAAGTTCACATTACGACTGTTTTAGGGTTCTGTAGTTAAGTTTCGGAACCTTTATAGTTTCGTCATATTTGTCCGTCCGTCTGTCCTCGGATTTCCTCCTAAAACTTACCATGGATTTGTGTATTTACTATGTTGACAAATTACTATATAGAAATGGGGTATGTCCCCCTTAGCTCTCGAGAATTGCTTATGCTCCAATGATGGTTGACCCCTCTATGGATAGCCCTCGATCTGGAGGCAAGCCAAAAATACGAAAATTTGACCTAGTCCTAAGGGTTCAAAAGTTATAGGCCAAAACCTATGGCGTGGTGCGGCGCGAAGCACCGCGCAAGACACCGCACTAGTTGCTAAAAGAAAATTATGAAAAATATTTTTTTTGGGGGACCAGACTTTGTTTGTTGCGTCTACCCCGGAGTGGTACCATTCCGACAATACTTTGGTCAATAGATCATCAGATCAACTTGTTAGCTTGTATTATTGGAATTTACATACTTCATCAAGCTTAAACGAGGGAGTAAGCAGGGATGCATTAATATTGACTTTTATATAAAAAAAAATATTCAGTAAAATTGAGAACATCCTCCTTTTTTTGAAGTCGGTAAAAATACAGCAAGTTCCATAACTGAAAGCAAATTGTTTATTATTCTAGAAAAAAACAAACTTCCTGTGGCTTTCTTAATAGTTTTTTAAAACATGACTCTTAGGTACCGCCGAGTTCGCAACTAAGGCGAATATTCAATTGAAAGTGGGCTGGGAAATTCAAATGCCTTATTTGTTTTAGCAACTTGGTAGCTTGAAATACTTGGTTTAAAGTTGAAGTACAAACCGCGGTGGTGAATATACAAAATGTGTTAATTTATTACCAGTTTAGTCCATTGAAATGTTACATTTGGGTGTGCAAAAGTCAGAGGACGCTATTTTATTTTTTAGATATCAAGGGTGGAGTAGTGTAAAGCTAAATCCAAGTTTGTGGGGTCCCAACCCTTATGGGTTTTAGTGAAACATTATTGAAAGTTGAAGAAGCGAAATAAGTATGCCAGGATCGTAGCAAGTGGAAATCCGTGGTCTCTGCCTACCCCACTGGGAAAGAGCCGTGATTTTATGTATGTGTGTATGTAGAATTCTAGGAAATGTACACTCGGAATAGAAATTATTGTGAAAATCAATCATATCAAAAGTTTCGTCGTGGTGGAAAGAGTCCATAAGTAGTTATTACAGTGTTGTTGTTACAGTGCAACATCAATAATAACAATGTTTTTTTATTTCAATAATTAAAAAATGATAGAAAACTGTGTGATCATTCATTTTTATGTAAATACTTACGAGTATTGGAGAAAACTGTTAATTTCGGAGCGCTGTAAAACCCTTATATTGAAATGGTGATATTGGAAATTATCCCTCGAAAACTCCTCTACAAAAATGCTCTGATGAATTTTACTGTAAAATGATCAGAAAAAAAATTATAACCCCTTAAAGAAAATTTTCATCTACTTTTGTTAATAACTTTGTTATGTTTAATTCTACGACAAAAAGTTTTAGAACAAAGTAGTAGAGAATTTAATTTGCGACAAAAATGTTGTCGCAAGTTTTTGTGCGATGAATAGTTTGCCCGATAGAGCGCGATAACCATTTGCAACCCTTTTTCAAGGTTGTCGTTAGGCCGTGTTGTCGTTAATTTCGGAGCGCTGTAAAACCCTAATAAATAAATAAATATTGAAATGTTAATATTGGAAATTATTCCTCAAAGACTCATCTACAAATATGCTCTGAAAAAATTTACTGTAAAATGATCAGGAAAAAAAATATAACCCCTTAAAGAAAATTCGTTCTCAAATTTTTTATCTGTTTTTGTTAATAACTTTGTAATGTTTAATTCTACGACAAAAAGTTGTAGGACAAAGTTGTAGAGAATTTAATTTGCGACTAAAATGTGGTCGCAATTGTTTTGTGCAATGAATAGTTTGCCCGATAGATGCCCTATGAGTAACGAGATAATTTTTTTTTAACGAGAGATTTGTTTTTTCACGTGTAGTCTACTCTACTTTATACCATTGACTTCGAGAAAATAAGGTAAAGGTTTCCAACACCTACATTGTCTGATGGGGATGGGGGAGGTTACCTGTCCTATAAAATATCTAGTCTAGGAAATGTATGGTTCTCGAGATATGGGGGGGAGGTTATGATTTTGTTAAATCGCCATTTCAAGCATTCGGGACACGGGGATATAGGGGGTTGTGTTTGTTTTTTATACCATTACCCTTTTGTTTTTTTTGTCAATGGAATGACTTCACTCAGCCTGCCAGTAGTTACGTTCAGCTTTCTTTTTTTTGTAGTATACTTAATTCGTCTATTGAAGCTCGTTCCAAATTCAAATGTCATTATTCACTTGTGAGTAAATGAGCGTTTTATTCACTGTTATCGATGAATAAAGTTCACTTTTTCGAGGGGCAATGGTATAAACGAAATTAATGGTTAAGTGTAAATAGTGTCTTTTTTAATTCCGCGGCCCAAAATCGCGGCCGCTCTCACGTCCGTTGCCGGGCGTCTCTGGTTCGCATGCAGAAGGTATTACCAGCGGCGTCCGGACATGTGTGAATAGTGTGGTAAAGTGTAAATGAATACGAATGCCTTGATAGACTGACAGACATCAAACGAGCGGAATAGGGAGTATTAGTAATAAGGTTTTATTTTATACTTTGGGTACAACACCAAAAAAAAAAAAATTCAATTCACAACCATTGATCCACACATCACACAATAACGCAAACATGGAACGGTTCGGTTGCCGCCACTTATTGGCTCCCGATATAATCGAGTAAAATATGCAAGGAGCCTAGGGTGGCGCTGTTAGTATGAGATTTGCATAATGGCCAATCAGTCGACAGGCGACGATTTGCGCCTCGGTTGATGGTATTCCTATAAAGTATTGAGTTGCCTTATTATAGATGATTTGTAAAAGGATGTACTATTCGTTTAAAAATACTTGTTTTCTGAAATTTTTGGAATTGTATGACTACTGTAAAAAAAGTGTTCTACTTTGATAATGTCGTAAGACGAATTCGGTCAGGTTTTTAATAATAAATTTATTGTATTACTATGTATTACTACTTGGAAGTTTCACCAAGTGCTAACAATCGGAAAACAATGTTTAGTGAAAGCGCTTAAATTTTGTGAGACAATTCATATTTTCTTGTCATCCTTCCGTACTTTAAGTTAGGTACGGTATATTGGGGCGGGGCCCCAAGTGATTAGATACTACGTCCTCGCCGTCCGCCCTGGACCCCAACTTGACCACGGTAACGCAGTGGCAAGTTGGGTGACCGAACGTATTTAGTCTGAACTTGTGATTGGCCAAATTTTTTGCGATTTTCCTGCTATGGATAACATCGAAGATACCTCCGGTCCCGACACTGCCCTTTCACGGGCAGTGTCAACCGACGACATTGCGCACTCAAACTTGATACTGATGCCTATGGATTTGGGGGCTCGCACCGCGCCGCCTAGTTGCAGCGCGATGTCGACGCCCCAAGGAACTGATGCTGCTGGGACTGACGATGGGTCAGCTCCCAGCAGTGTGAAGAAGAAGGGCCGCTCTTCTGGGACGAAGAAGAGGACCCTCGAGGAGAAGGGGGGGCCGCCGCGCGACCGTAGCACCAGCTGCTCCGGGTGGGGGTCCCTCCTCTCCAGTGATTCGGAGGAGGAGGTGCCGGTGAAGACGGTGCGTACGCGTCTAGACGCGTACAGAAGGCGGCCGCCAACTCCTCCTCCGTCCTCGGTCCAACTGTCCCAGCGAAGTCGCCGGGAAATCGGTGGGCCGCCCGCGCGGGAGCTTATGAGCGTTTTTGCCCGCATGAACGCGGCCATGCGGGGCAACAGGAACGTGGCGGGGAGGAAGAAGATTGTGGCTTCACTGGTGGATGAAGCCCAATCTTCCCTCAACAAGCTCCTCGCGCGGAGCGTCACCAAGGAGGAGGCGAGGCTCCGGAAGCAGGTGACGAGCCTGGAGGCGGAGCTCGCTGCTTCCAGGAAGCAGATGGATGACCTGTGGCGGGAGGTCGCTGACTTGACCAAGGTGGTCAAGGCGCCTCCCGGTCCCATGCTGCCGCCTCCTCCTCCGACGGCTGGACCAGCGCCGAAGACGGCGCCACCCACGGCGCCCACCACGGCGCCCACCAAGGCGCCCGCCACGGCGCCAACCACGGCGTCCACCAAGGCGCCCACCAAGGCGCCCACTAAGGCGCCCACCATGGCGCCCACCACGGCGCCCAACACGGCGCCCGGATCGCCGCCACAGCCTGTGCCGACTATGGTACAGGTCCTGACGGCGATCGAGAGGCGCCTCGCCGTCCTGGAGGACCGGGCGTACCGCCCTCCGCTAGCACGTCCCGCGTTCTCATACGCGGCGGCTGTTGGCGGTTCTCCCGCTCCAGGACCAAGCGGCACACCCGCTGTCCACCGCCCCGCTCCGCCCCAGTCCGCTCCAGCGTACCGGTTGCCGGCCGAGACCGCGGCCCAGGCGCGGAAGGCGAAGGGGCGCGGCAAGAAGAGCGGCACCCCTGCCGCCTCCTCTTCCTCTAACGCTCCCGCTGCTCCTTTACATCCCTCCGGACGGGAGGGATGGGAGGTAGTGGGGGCCAAGAAGAGGAAGACGAAGGCCGCCAAGAAAGCGGCCAAGAAAGTGGCCAAAGCCGCCGCGGCGAAGGCGCCGAAGAGGCCCCGCGCTCCTCGCTCCACAGCCGTCGTCCTTACGGTGACGACGGAGGGTGTGGAGAGGGGTGTGGGGTACGCTGATGTCCTGAGGACCGTGAAGTCCTCAGTCAACCTCTCAGCCCTCGATATCCAGGGGGGTCTCCGGTGCAAGACGACACGCACCGGGGCTCGCCTCCTCGAGGTCTCCGGCGCCTCCAGCGGCCCTAAAGCTGACGCCCTAGCAGCGCAGCTTAGGGACGCGCTGGACGCAGAAGCCGTCCGCGTCACCAGGCCCACCAAATGCGCTGCATTGCGCATCACGGGTCTGGATGACGCGGCCACGACGGAGGAAGTAATCTCCGCCGTCGTGGAGGCGGGCGGCTGCCCCCGTGACCAGGTGAAGGCTGGAGACATCTCCTTCGGCACCACTGGTCATGGGATGACAGTCGTCCAGTGCCCCGTCGCGGCGGCACTGAAAGTGACGGACGGACGAAGCCTCCTCGTAGGGGGCTTCCTAAAGGCGCAGGTGCACCTCCTTCGTGCCCGGGAAACTAGATGTTTCCGGTGCATGGTGGTGGGGCACGTCGGAGTGCAGTGCACAGCGGAAGTCACCGTGGGCGATCGATGCTTCCGCTGCAGCCGGCCCGGTCACAAGGCAAGTGCCTGTGATGCCCCGCCTCGCTGCTTTAGATGCGAGGCGGAGGGCAAAACTGCGGACCACCGGGTCGGCAGCACAACCTGCGCCGCCTCGAGGCCAAAGCCTCGTCCGTCCGCTGAGAGCGGTGGGGGTGCCGCTACTGCACGGCCAGATGTTTCTCGGCGGGATGCTGATATGGACGTCCATTAATGTCTGACGCCCATATCCGCATCCTGCAAGTGAATTTGAACCGCTGCCGCGCTGCTCAGGATCTTCTGTACCAGAGCATCCGGCAGTGGTCCATAAACTTGGCCGTGGTCGCCGAGCCGTACTACGTCCACCCGGGAAGCCCGGTGGACGAGGACGGCTCGGCCTGTTTTATCTTCGGGGGGTCCGCCGCAGACAACTCGCGCCTTGCTATCATTGCAAGGGGCCGCGGGTGTGTTGCGGCGGAATATGATGGGTTGGCAGTCGTGGCCACCTACATCTCGCCGACACTGGACGAGACTCAGTTTGAGCTATGGCTCACTGAGCTCGAAGTCGTCTTCGCTGCGTGCCGTCCTCGCCCTGTCCTGCTCCTGGGAGACTTCAACGCCTGGAGTGAGGCGTGGGGCTCCCGGGAAACCAGGGACAAGGGGAGGCTTCTTGAGGACTGGACCAGAACACGTGGTCTGGAGGTCCTCAACCGGGGGAATGTCGCCACCTTCTGGCGGCGGGGGACCAGCTCGGTCGTGGACGTATCGTTCGCGACCTCTGCCCTCGCCGCCCGTATTACTGGCTGGCACGTGGAGGAGGGTGAGGAGACGCACTCGGACCATCGGTACATCCGATTCGATGTCGTCCCCCCACCTGACCTCCCACAGCCGGTAGAAAATCCCCCGGATCCGCGTTGGGCACTTCACCATCTGGATCGGGAGGCTCTCCTGGAGGCATCCATCGTGCAGGCCTGGATTCCGGCACCGGACCGGCCTGCCGATGTGGATGCCGAGGCGGAGTGGTTCAGGAGAGCCATGTCGCAAATCTGTGATGCGGCGATGCCTAGGGTTACACCCAGACCGGCAAGGAAGCAGGTGTACTGGTGGTCGCCGGAGATTGCACAGCTGCGCGCAGCATGCATCTCCGCCCGCCGCCAGTACACCAGGTTTCGCCGGAGGCATCGCCGCCCAGACGACGCGGCAACCCGAGAGGCGGAGCTTTATCAGGCTTACAGGGAGGCTAAAGGTAATCTCCAGGAGACAATAAAGCGGGCCAAGACGGCGGCCCGCGAGGAGCTCCTGGAGACCCTGCAGCAGAACCCATGGGGGCGCCCGTACCTACAGGTCAGGGAGAAACTCCGACCTAGGGCGCCCCCACTGACCCAGAGTCTCCAGCCGCAGCAGCTGGAGCGGGTCATGGGCTCCCTGTTTCCGACGAGCGCGGAGGAACACGTCCCTCCGCGCATGGCTCCGTCTCTGCCCGACGCGGATAGCATCAGTGAAGACGACGTACCCGAAGTCAGGGTGGGGGAGCTAGGTGCGGCAGTGCTCCGGCTTAAACGCCGGAAAATCACTGCCCCCGGACCCGACGGCATTCCTGGCCGTGCATGGGTCCTGGCCCTCGAAGAACTCGGGCCTCGACTGATGGGGCTCTTTAGCGCATGCCTCGAAAGGGGCCAGTTTCCCAAGGTGTGGAGGACGGGGAAACTGGTCCTGATTCGTAAGGCGGGGCGGCCGGTGGACTCACCGTCCGGATACCGGCCGATCGTGTTGCTCGACGAGGTGTGTAAGCTCTTTGAGCGAATTATCGCGGAACGCCTCGTCGAGCATCTCTCGACGGTGGGGCCAGACCTGGCGGACAACCAGTACGGTTTCCGTCGGGGACGCTCCACCGTGAGCGCGATCATGCGCGTCAAGAGCCTGACGGAGGAAGCAGTCTCACAGGGCAAGGTGGTGGTGGCGGTGTCTCTAGACATCGCCAACGCGTTCAACACCTTGCCATGGAGCTGCGTTAGGGAGGCGCTCGTGTATCACGAAACGCCTCTCTACCTCCGTCGTATTGTCGGGGCCTATCTCTCGGAGAGGGCCATAGCTTTCCCCAGCTGGCTCGGGCCAGCTCGGCGAGATGTGTCGTGCGGTGTTCCGCAGGGGTCGGTCCTGGGGCCGCTTCTGTGGAACATCGGCTACGACTGGGTGCTGCGGGGTGCGTTGCCTGAGGGCGTCGGCGTAACGTGCTACGCCGACGATACCCTCGTCACGGCGCGGGGTGCAACGTACCAGGAGGCAGCACTCAAGGTCACGACGGGTGTTGCTCAAGTCGTGGGTCGGATACGGCGGCTGGGACTGGAGGTGGCCTTGCACAAGTCCGAGGTTCTGTGTTTTCACAGACCTCGGAACGGTCCACCTGAAGGTTCCAGCATAAATGTGGGAGGCGTTAGCATCGGCATCAAGCCCTCGATGAAGTATCTAGGGATCGTACTTGATAGCCGATGGAACTTCGGACCACATTTCCGAAGTTTGGTCCCCAAGGTGACACAGGCATCGGTCGCGCTTTCGCGACTGATGCCCAACCTAAAGGGACCCAACGCTTCCTGCAGGAGACTGTACCTGGGGATCGTGCGGAGTATGGCCCTATACGGGGCTCCCGTATGGGCGGCGCGGTTGACGGCCAACAACTCAACGCTCCTTAACAGACCGTTGAGGACCTTGGCCGTCAAAACAATAAGGGGCTACCGCACGATCTCCGGAGAGGCTGCATGTCTCCTAGCCGGGACCCCTCCATGGGACCTGGAAGCGAGAGCCCTTGCGTCATTGTTCCAATGGCGCAAGGAGGCGCTGGAGCGGGACCACAGGCCTGCGTCTCGAGAAATCGATGACCGGCGGTCCCAACTCCGCCAGGATCTCATGGAGTCATGGAGGGTGCGACTTGAGCAACCCAAGTGGGGTGCCACCATCATCGCGGCGGTGAGACCGATCATGGACGATTGGCTGCAGAGGCAGCATGGTGACCTCACGTATCGTGCGACGCAGATCGTTACCGGGCATGGATGCTTCGGTAGCTATCTGTTTCGCATCCATCGTGAGGTCACACCCCGGTGTCAACACTGCGAGGTTTCCGACGACGACACCGCACTCCACACGTTGGTGGAGTGCTCAGCGTGGGCGAGTCAGCGCCGGGACCTCGTAGTGGGTCTGGGCGTGGATACCCTCTCGCTGGAGACCATGCTTCAAGCCATGGTCTCCAGCGGGAGTAGGTGGAACGCGGCCGTGTCCTTCTGCGAGCAAGTCGTGCTCGCGAAGGAGGCGGCCGAGAGGGAGAGGGAGCGTGCCCTCCCCGCCGAGTTCCGTAGTCAGCGGCGAGGCCGCCGCAGACTCATCTACGCCCAAGACCATCGACCTCCATGATCGGGGCCTGAGGACGGCGGGATCGCCACCCGTCGTCCTTACAGAAGCAGGCTAGAAGGGTTGCGTGCTGCGGGGCCTTTGCCCCATAGCACGCAACCAGATTCACTCATTGACGCGGGATAAAACCCTACCCCAACGACGCGGGATTGTCATCCCGACCCAACCCCCCGCAGAGACCACAGAGGTGGTCAAAGTCCGCCGGGCGCCACTGGAAATACGTTCTGCTTGTAACCAGAGACGCCCGGCAACGGACGTTGAAGCGGCCGCGGCCTTGGTCGCGGAACTAAAAAAAAAAAAAAAAAAAAAAGGTACGGTATATTTGAGGACGGCGGGATCGCCACCCGCCGTCCTTACAGAAGCAGGCTAGAAGGGTTGCGTGCTGCGGGGCCTTTGCTCCATAGCACGCAACCAGATTCACTCACTGACGCGGGATAAAACCCTACCCCAATGACGCGGGATTCTCGTCCCGACCCAACACCAGCAGAGACCACAGGGGTGGTCAAAGTCCGCCGGGCGCCACTGGACATACCCTCTGCTAGTAACCAGAGACGCCCGGCAACGGACGTTAGAGCGGCCGCGGCCTTGGGCCGCGGAATTAAAAAAAAAAAAAAAAAAAGCTACGATATATTGTATATTCCATAATTTGGTGTCTGATTAAAAATAAAATAAAAATAAAACTTCTCACTATAATTTTCTTAAAACGTCACCTCAGTAAAGTTGCAAGTGAACGGCAGACAGTAAACTTATTTCAATTTTCTCCACGGCTCTTAACTCAATGTACAACGTTACGAGAGCGTTTTGCCAGTAAAGATCCCCATCGATAAATCTGGCCACTTTTGCGTAACTTTGTTACAAAGGTGAGAGAAATTCGTCGCAACTCGGAACCCGCTATTTTTCATTGTTACTTTACAACACGTTCTGTTCTCGCACTTACTTTTTGTTTTGTCCAATTTTATTGTGGTGATAACTTGCGCTTTATTTCTGAATTTATTGCTTGGAATTTTTGTAATAAACCGAGTTAAAATTTATTGATGATTAAAAAATATTTTATTTAAAGTTAAGATAAATTGAAAAATACCGGCCAAGTGCGTATCGAGTCACAAGTAAGATAGGGTTCAGTAGTTACTCAAAAAAGCCTTTATGACTCCTGAACTAATAGAGTTATACTATGGGTTGTAGTTTCCTTCAAAGTTCATTACATGAACTACCATCATGAATTTTTTCAGATTTTGCCCGGTTTTTACAATTTTTTTTGTAAAAACAGTGTTTTTCATAATTTTCTTTTAGAACTTTGTAAAGCGGAAATGACCGATAAGATGTTCTTAGCCATACATTTTGAAGTGATGAAGAGATTTTACTGAAGTCTACATGTCTGATTGATCTAAAATATGATAAACCTACTGTTACAGTAACAGTAGATCAATCAGATAGTAATTTTGAAGCTTTTACCTAAGCATATTCATTGTTGAAATGAAGAAGATGCAGATGGGTCATATGCTTCTTCACTATTCAAATAGTGGCTATAGTATGGATTTTACTTGAATTGTAATATTGTATATTACTTTCACAACGCGATATCTCGAAATATTATTGTTTTGAACTAATTGGTATTTGCGCCAACCAGGCGATCAAATGTACATACACTGGTGGTTCTGTGAACCGTAGACTTCGGGAGCGGCTTTGTTTAGAAAATTTCTTCTTCAATTTTCTTTATTACTCTTACATTTGTCATCCAATCCAACAAATATCATTCAAATGTTATTCATTGTAAGCAAGGAGTGTGTGTGTAAAGTTTCATGCAAATCGGTTGATAAATACGGCCTCAAACATGATATGACAGAACCCGTAGATGGGTACAGACGAAATAAATTCTCCCCAGTCTGCAAGTTGAAATGGATAATATCGCGCCTCTCTCCCAGTGGGGTAGGGAGAGACCACGGATTTCCACCTGCTACGATCCTATACTTCTTTCGCTTCCTCAACTTTCATTAATGTCTTCATGCATGCTCGCCGGTTACTGGTACTTTTAAGCTGGCCTTTATTTAGGGCATCTGCGATTAGGTCGCAGTATGCTCGTCTTGGTCGACCCTTACTAGCTTGTTAAAAGAAAATAGCAGCCAAATAATATAAAAAAATAAACACTAACAAATCAAGACCAAAAATGTTAACATCACTATCATGAATAAACTTTTACCACAATTTATATATCAGTATAAAACCCACGAATTTGATGGGCTCATAAAATAGGATGTTGCCAAGATGAGGTCCTATGAAAACAAGGCATATGTTTGTGGCGTGTTACGGGCGGATTATCATTACTATACGTATTGTAGTTTTATTATTATTGGTATACTTCGAGATCAACGGATGAGGGTTAGGTTGTTATGTAAATTGTAGATAAATTGCATTTGATAATAATGTGCGTTTAACATGTAATACGATCGCAACTTGAGTGCGAGGGTGTTGGTTGATTTACTTTTTATTTTTCTTGTGATGTTATTTGGGTGATAAAGGGCCCGACCAACATCTATAGGCGCGGTAATTGTTGACATACCGACGAGACTCTCACAATTTACTCAAGGTGCTATATTATCCCGAGTAAGTTTTTTTTTATTTTGTTTTTTTTTTAAATTCCGCGGGTTGAGGCCGCGGCCGCTCTAACGACCGTTGCCGGGCGTCTCTGGTTACTAGCAGAGGGTATTTCCAGTGGCGCCCGGCGGACTTTGACCACCTCTGTGGTCTCGGCGGGGGTATGGTCGGGACGAGAATCCCGCTTGGTTGGGGTATGGTTTAATCCTGCGTCAGTGAGTGAATCTGGTTGCGTGCTATGGGGAAAAGGCTATGCGAAACGCAAATGCGAAACAGATAGCTACCGAAGCATCCATGCCCGGCAACGACCTGCGTCGCATGGTTCGTGAGGTCACCATGCTGCCTCTGCAGCCAATTGTCCATGATCGGTCTCACTGCCGCGATGATGGTGGTACCCCATTTGGGTTGCTCAAGTCGCACCCTCCATGACTCCATGAGATCCTGGCGGAGTCGGGACCGCTGGTCCTCGATTTCTCGAGACGCAGCCATTGGAACAATGACGCAAGGGCTCCCGATTCCAGGTCTCATGGAGAGGTCCCGGCAAGAAGACATGTAGCCTCTCCGGAGATCGGGCCGTCAAAACAATAAGGGGCTACCTTATTGTAACCGGGAGCCCCGTATAGGGTCATACTCCGCACGATCCCCAGGTACAGTCTCCTGCAGGAAGCATTAGGTCCCTTTAGGTTGGGCATCAGTCGCAAAAGCGCGACCGATGCCTGCGTCACCTTGGGGACCAAACTTCGGAAATGTGGTCCGGAGTTCCATCGGCTATCAAGTACGATCCCTAGGTACTTCATCGAGCGCTTGATGCCGATGCTAACGCCTCCCACATTTATGCTGGAACCTTCAGGTGGACCGTTCCGAGGTCTGTGAAAACACAGAACCTCGGACTTGTGCAAGGCTACCTCCAGTCCCAGCCGCCGTATCCAACCCACGACTTGAGCAACACCCGTCGTGACCTTGAGTGCTGCCTCCTGGTACGTTGCACCCCGCGCCGTGACGAGGGTATCGTCGGCGTAAAACCTTACGACGACGCCCCTAGACAACGCACCTCGTAGCACCCAGTCGTAGCTGATGTTCCACAGAAGTGGCCCCTGGACCGACCCCTGCGGAACACTGCACGACACATCTCGCCAAGCTGGCCCGAGCCAGCTGGGGAAAGCTATGGCCCTCTCCGAGAGATAGGCCCCGACAATACGACGGAGGTAGAGAAGCGTTTCGTGATACACGAGCGCCTTACTAACGCAGCTCCATGGCAAGGTGTTGAACGCGTTGGCGATGTCATGAGACACTGCCACCACCACCTTGCCCTGCGAGACTGCTTCCTCGCGCTCACGGTGGAGCGTCCCCGACGGAAACCGTACTGGTTGTCCGCAAGGTCTCGTCCCACCGTCGAGAGATGCTCGACGAGGCGTTCCGCGATAATTCGCTCAAAGAGCTTACACACCTCGTCGAGCAACACGATCGGCTGGTATCCGGACGGTGAGTCCACCGGCCGCCCCACCTTACGGATCAGGACCAGTTTCCCCATCCTCCACACCATGGGAAACTGGCCCCTTTCGAGGCATGCGCTAAAGAGCCCCATCAGTCGAGGCCCGAGTTCTTCGAGGGCCAGGACCCATGCACGGCCAGGAATGCCATCGAGTCCGGGGGCAGTGATTTTCCGGCGTTTAAGCCGGAGTACTGCTGCACCTAGCTCCCCCACCCTGACTTCGGGTACGTCGTCTTCGCTGGTGCTATCCGCGTCGGGCAGAGATGGAGCCATGCACGGAGGGACGTGCTCCTCCGCGCTCGTCGGAAACAGGGAGCCCATGACCCGCTCCAGCTGCTGCGGCGGGACACTCTGGGGAGTTTCTCCCTGACCTGTAGGTACGGGTGCCCCCATGGGTTCTGCTGCAGGGTCTCCAGGAGCTCCTCGCGGGCCACCGTCTTGGCCCGCTTTATCGTCTCCTGGAGATTACCTTTAGCCTCCCTGTATGCCTGATAAAGCTCCGCCTCTCGGGCTAAGTAAGTTAAAATTCTCATTTGATAGTAAATTGTTGGCGTGAAAAAGAAATTACACCAAATTTTATTCAGTTGAACTAATGTACTTTAAGATTAAGGTGTTTTATTTTTTTATTGTCTACCTAGATTGCAGAGTTTGAAGGTTTGTAGTTTTTGATTTGGATCACATAATGGTTTTTTTTTTCTGGTGAGTCAATTGGGTTTTAGTTTCAGGAGTGGCGCTTATGGTATACGCCCTCTCCTGGAACCGTTTGCAAGTCGATTGTTTAGTTAGTGAAGTGTTTAGATGTTATGTGCCGTTAGAGTGTTGTAGTTGATTTACGATATAGGTAATGTGGTGGAGGAGTGAGTTAAGTGTATCTGGGGCAGTTGTAAATAAGGTGGTTGAGGGTTTGCGAGATTATGTTGGTGGGAAGTTCGTGGGGTCATGATGAGTAGGAAGGAGTTGCTTGGTTAGGTTAATCTTGGTTAGTTTGCGAGATTGTGTTGGTGCAAGGACAGAGGTCGTTGTTTAGGTTTAGTTAATTAGGTTAGGTTAGGTGGGACATCCGCTTTTGTGTGTGGAAAAGTTACAGGGGGTCAGTACTTTCCACACACTCCCTTAGTCGCCTCGTACGACATCCACGGGAGGATATGGGTTGGGGCTATTCTATTCTGCCGGCCACCACACGGCGGTCACATAATGGTTAGGTACTAATATTTTATTATGTATAGTCCTCAGTTACGGCAATATGCTTTGCATTACGTGGGACTAAGAAAATTAAAGGCTAAATGTGGATGTGTATAATAGGCGTGGTTATAATGTATTAGCAGACGCCCGCGGCTTCACTGAAGTGTATAATTTATCAAACGGGCCTTACCTTTATACCTTTCTCAAGAATGTCCATTGGTGAAAACCGCATCAAAATCTGTTACGTATATAGTTTTAAAGATCTAAGCATACATAGGGACAGACAGTGGAACTTTGGTATACTACTTAAAGATAAGATACTGTGGTTTTAAATATTTTGTATGAAATCTATATATATAATACGCCAGTGAAGCCGCTTCTCCTCCTAAACTAAGAGTCGCACAGTCAAGTGTGGCACACCGTTGGAAAGGTCGTGGTCTCAAGTGGTGCGATAAGATTAGAAATTTGACAAAAAGTAAAAAAAAAAAATTATTACAGTTTGCGCTAAAGGTTGCTAGTTAACAATATAACTGGTCTCATTGACGTTTGCGATTTTGTTTCTAAATTGACTACGTTGGTGAACTAACGTCAACAAACTTTATTGGGATATAAAAACCGCAACATAAATTTCGCCATAAAATTGAACGAGTCACTTTAAATTAACCAGAAAAATAACTGACAAGTCTATTTAATGAATAAGAATGTCAACGATACATGTGGAAAAAGTAAGTTATGTATATTATTATACGAGAAGTAACAACTTTGTACCCCTTTTTACGGAGAGGGAGCGTACCCTCCCGCTGAGTTCCGAAGTCGGTAGCCAGGGCGCCGCAGTCTCATCTATGCCCAAGACCATCGACTTCCATGACCGCACCCGCCGTCCTTATAGAAGCAGGTCCGCGTCGGTAAGTGAATCCTACTAGGATTCAATCATTAGTTGGGGATAACGATGCGGGATACAACCCGACCCAACCACAGACGGAGGCCACAAAGGTGGATTTTCAAATTGGAAATTCTTCCGAGTACTTACCTGAGGCGCCCGGCAATGAAAGTAAGGGCGACTGCAGCCAAGGACCGCGGATTAAAAAAACAATTACCGTTTTTTAACCTATTTTCTTAGTAATAACATCATGATATCAGTAGTCCTTGTCTAAACAGTAACCTCTCTAATTTATATTTACACTCGCTACTTTTTATGAGGCGATCAAGGCTTTATTGCAGTTTTTAGGGGTTTATTTACAGCTGAAGCGTCCACAGTATATTAATGTAGAGTAGTGTGTTGCAAATACTGTTTAAGAGTCAATACGGTAGAAAATTCTTGCTATTTCTGTATTTGAAAGCAATGAGTATGCTTCTTCTATTTTATATTTCGATAGAAATTATAAAGGCATGGTCAGAGCATTCCCCTTGCCAGGGAAAGGCTGTGGGTTCGAGTTCTGCCGATGACATTTCAGTTTTTGTGATTTATAATTTCTACCTAAATATTTGAAAATACTTTCATTTTATAAATTACAGATATTGTTGAGAGAGTAGGAAAAATATTGTTTACCGTTGCAGCTAGGCAAAGCAAAAATCTATGGTGTTAGGAGTGGATTTTTGCCAGGTTGCCCTCCCAAAAAGTCTCTTTTAGTCAAAAATTTAGTGCAACTTGTGTCTAATCTCTAAGTCACTGTTATTAAATGTGTAATACACGCTTTGGAAATTAGGATTATGATGCTTAAAAAAGAAAAATATATTATTATTGTTTAAGCATCATTCAAAAGCCTGAAAATCTGCACACAAATTATGAGGTGGTGTTGTAAATGTACTGGATATTGTTTTCATAGTTTTCAATCGATTTTGTCCAGCAGTTAGAAACTAAAGTCCAACATCTCTTACCGTCACTTGCTCAGTAAACAAACGCGCACAAACAGTACGAAAGTCACATTCAATTCATACGGCAATTGAATATAACCCGAGGGTGACATAACTCGAATTGTAAACAAATCTGTGATGAATATTTCCGTACTGGGAGCCAGTTGTTTTACTTAAACAGCAATGTATGTACGTTAGGGAAATGAAAATGGTTGAAAAAGCGAACAGTTTTTCACAGTATCTACTCGAGGGGCACATTTTACTTTTGTTGTTATTGATAGTGGAATTTCTGTGCTACCTTTAGTGTTGTAATTTTTGTAATTGATTTTTTTATCACTATAACCTATAAAAATACAAATGATAATCTTCCATTACAACAAAAATATTACTCTCTCGTTACTTTCTGAGGATATAAATGAATAACATAGGAAAAATTGGAGAGAAAAGCTTGCCTCCTAAGTGCATTTCATGCGAAATACAAAACACGCCCATATCAAGCCTATATCCCCGCAGGGGTAGGCAGAGGTGCATTACACACCCACAATTTGCCAGTATTTTTAGTTTCACGTAATAGGGGGCGAGGCTATTGCCGTCACTGGGGACCATCAGTAGCAGCCATCTAGTAGTTTTGAAAAAAAAAAATTAAACCTTGCGATGACATGTTGATTAAAGGCAGCAAAATCTTAAGTGCCAGCCGCTATGGTACAGTCAATTAAAGTCCTTGGCTCTCGGACTTTAAATCGGAAATACAACATTAAGAAAACGTATTGAATCGCAATTTTCGAAAGAACCTAATACTTTTTGGAGCTTTATTAGTCGTAAATGCTCGAAACGTGGTAAAACGACCATTCTCGGAGATGGTTCACCCATCATAGAGAGTGTATGTGCTCAAGCATTTGCGACTTATTTTCAGTCAGTTTACGGTGATGTAACGCCACAAATAAACGCTGCAGCTGCAGCCCGGAAGGCGCCTGATCGCGGAACACGTGTTCATGTGGGACAGTTATCTCTCAAGGATGTAAGCAGTGCCCTGGCCCGTCTAAAACCTAAACGATCGATCGGCCCAGATGGTATTCCTCCATATATTGTGAAAGACTGTCGAATGGTATTAGCTCGGCCTCTCAGGCACCTATTTAATCTTTGTTTACGTAGTCGGGTGTATCCGAGTGGTTGGAAAGTAACGCTAGTGATTCCCGTACCAAAGGGGTCTGCCAGCTCTGAAGTATCGGGATATAGGCCTGTTGCGGTATTGTCGACATTCGCGAAGGTCTTCGAGATGACTCTGTGCTCTATTATAACCTCACAGATAAATGTACAGCTTAACGACGCACAGCACGGGTTCCGGGCAGGCTACAGTACTAACTCTAATTTATTATGTTTTATGAACCAAGCTGTCCCGGTCCTCGATTCTGAGGCTGGAGCACAGCTGGATGTAGCTTATTTTGATTTTCAGAAGGCCTTCGATAGTGTCGATAATGACATCTTGTTAATGAAGTTTGCAACGGCTGGATTTACGCCTGATCTATTAGCTTTTTTTGCTGACTATCTGGGAAACCGGCACCAGTATGTCGAGTACGCGTACCCCGCGTACTTCGAACCCATATCCGACCCTTACAGGACTTACTCAAGGTAGCAATTTGGGGCCCCTGGAGTTCCTTATAATGATCAATGATCTACCAGAAGTTGTTAAGTCTGCGAACTGCCTTCTGTTTGCGGATGATTTGAAGTTATCGCTCCGAGTTGATAACGTGCGCGACTGCGAACGACTTCAGATGGACATCACTTATGTTGTAGATTCGAGCATTGAGAATAAGTTATCCTTCAATGTTTCAAAATGCAACATTATGTCTTTCACGCGCGCGTTGGAACCACTGCACTATAAATACACCACGGAGGGACAAATTATTCCGCGAGTCACAACGGTGCGAGATCTCGGGGTCTCACTAACTACAGATCTCTTGTTTAGACAGAATATTGTTAATATTTGTAAGAAGGCCTATCAGAATCTAAGGTTTATAATGCGAGAGACGAGGGATTTTCGTAACATAAATGCCGTCAAGTCATTGTATAACGCATTGGTTAGAAGTAGATTAGAAACTAGTTCTATCATCTGGAACCCCCATGAGACTAAGTATAGTTTGATGATGGAGAAAATGCAAAATAAATTTACCCGGTACCTTTACTTAAAGCTATATGGAGTGTATCCCTTCTATCCACTTATGTACCCAACGCTCTTCGTTTTAGGGATGGTTGGATACTATAAGTTGGAGGTAAGGCGAAACTTGGCTTTGGCTAAGTATGTGTTTCTGCTGTTCTGTGGTAAACTGAGTAACCCTTGGGTGTTGGAATCGTTAAAGTTGCTTGTACCAAACACACGACTGCGGCAGGCCCCTAGAACCAAGGTGCTCGATGTACCTGCTTCCCGCACTAATCTGCATAAGTTTTCTCCAACAGTCCGCGCTTTAAGTATATTAAATGATGTTTCCCAACCTCTGGCCATTTATAGCTGTTCATTGGCAGAGTTTGAGAGGGTGACACTGGATTCGCTTAGTTGCTAATAGTTTATTGTTATCTCTTGCTACATTGGTGTATTAGGTATATAACCTTTAAAAACAATGTGTGCTTAATAAGGAAACTATTTCACAATTAGTAAGTAGTAATTCTTCTGTAAAAGTATATAAAAATATTTATTAATATAATTTATAATATTAATAAATATTTTTATTAGTACATATCAATGAAAGATTGAGTGCAAATGGCGGACTTATCGCGTAGAGTGATTTCTTCCGAGACACCTTGGGATGGATGAAAGAAACAAGACGTCAAAAAAGCTATAAATACACAAACTACTTAACACGTTCCATTTTAGAACATTTCATCAAATTATTTTATTTGAGAAAATGTTTTTTAAATTATGCAGACTTTTGAAGATTGATGTTTTGCTAAATGTCTCGAAAAATAATTCAAGATATTGTAGATGTAAATTTTACAATTTCTACATTTCGTAGAAAATTTAGGACTCGTGGATATGTTTTGACACTTCTACTCTCGAAAGAAAAACAAAAAATAATACGACTATTATAATTTATAGTGCTTTGTACGTACTAGAACCGTACGAAGCAAACAACTATATATTATCTTCATTTCATATTAAAAACTCGATACAAATTATCGTAAAAATAACTAATGCCCGCGGCTCTACCCGCGTGAAATAGTATTCTCGTTCCCAATTTACAAAGGAACACAATGTAATGTGATAAAAATTATAGAAATAAAACGATTCGAAATTGAAATGGGAAGAAATGAGAAGCAATAGCTTTTAATTAAAAAAAATATATTGCCCAGTTACAAACGTAAATATTATTTACTACTATTACGGAAACTCAATTATTATGGTATCAGAGATTCGGCACTGGACCTAGTTGCCTCATACCTCAGTGATACAATACAACATGTTGATATCAATGGTAGTCGGTCTTTAGGGGCTTCTATAGCTATGGGCGTGCCACAAGGATCAATTCTAGGTCCGTTTCTATTTTTAGTTTACATTAATGATCTACCGTTCTATGTACAGAACTTGTGCGACATTGTTCTATTCGCCGATGATACATCACTTATTTTTAAAGTTGATCGCAAGCTGAGGAATTTTGACGAAGTAAATAGTTCACTTGCACTAGTTCTGGATTGGTTTACAACCAACAATTTAATTCTGAACGCAAAAAAGACGAAGTCTGTTAGATTTAGTATGCCTAATTTTCAGAACTACGGTACTAATATTATTTTGAACGGTGATACCCTTAATCTTGTAGAATCAACCGTATTTTTGGGTATTACTCTAGACAGTAAATTACAGTGGAACGCCCAAATATCGGGTCTTGCAGGGAAACTTAGCTCTGCGGCTTTTGCTATTAGTAAAGTCAGATAGCTCATGGATGTAGAAACTGCCAGGCTGGTTTATTTTAGCTATTTTCACAGTGTCATGTCGTATGGAGTTTTACTGTGGGGCAAGGCGAGATAATTATAGAGATCATTTGTATACTCCAAAAGCGAGCTATACGTGCGATTTATAAACTGAATGCACGAGTTTCTCTTAGAGAAAGATTTAAAGAAATAGGCATTTTAACACTTGCATCACAATATATATATGCGAATATTATGTTCGTTAAACAGAATATACATTTATACAGTATGAACAGTGACATACATGCAATAAAAACTAGAAACAAGCATAAATTGGTTGGGACGTATTATCGTTTAAAGAAGGTTCATGACTCCTTTGCAGGATTTGGTGTGCGTTTTTATAACAAAATTCCTCTAAACATTATGAACCTTCCTTTGAATAAAATCAAAGTGGCTGTTAAGACACACCTCCTAAAAAGGCATATTATACTATTAAAGATTATCTAAAGGATACAGAGAAATGGCAATGAGTTGCTTGCTCATCACTCGAGCTACATAAGGGCTGCTTCTGTTTGAAATGTTGTTTTATTGCTGAAACTCACTTATTTTTGTTAAATTATTATTATTATGATATTGTAAGGTATGGGTACTTTGAGATTATGTGGCACCTTTAACTAGTATTTGACTTTTTTTGTGAATAACAGAGATCCATAATCCAAGTTTACTTGGTCCACACATGGTCACGTTCTTGCCAGGTTCTTTCCTCACAGGCTCTACCTATTGCCTTGCGAATCTGGCGGTAAATATAAATGTAGAAGCATTTTCTTTTTTTGACGTTCATAAGTGTTACTTTGTGACCTACATGAATAAAGATATTTTGATTTTGATTTTTTGATCTTACGTCATCTAATCCAAATTAAGTGAATATAAGTTTGTGTTATGCAATCTAGACGACTAATAAACATACTAATATATTCAATATTCATAAATATTTCTGTGGTTTTCTTCCATAATTAAAACCTGACTAAGGTACTATCAAGTTCCGTCGAACTGTAAGGCGAATATTTATTTGAAAGTGGATTGAGAAACTTAAAATATATTATTCCACAAGATATTAGTTTAGTCTGTTTGGATACGGTAATGTTGTATTTTTTTGTTCATATAGTCATAGACTATTTCTACCGTTCACTGCGTGAAACGGGTCGCAACTCGGAGGTTCGGACAGTGTTGCCTGATGGAGCCGCATTGGATAGGGTTTGGCGACTTTTTCACCAGTTCTGCTACTCAACTGGTTATAGGTTTTATCTATAAATAGTATAAATTCGTGTGGAACCGGTTTGGAATAGTTTTATTTCTAAGGACATTTCGTTTCCCGTCTAATAATAATAAATAGGCCAGTAACTTGTGTTGTCGATATTCCATTTCAACTGTTTAAATTCCAGTTGAAATTGGGATAATATATTGGCAACATTAAATCTCTTGAGGTGAGCGGTGATTGGACGCCGGAGGGTGCGTCGGCCATTGGACTGGACTTCCATCTTTTTTTACAAGCAGACTACAAATGTCTGCATTTATTATATTACAATTTAAGTTATTGTAATTTATTTCAAGGTTTTGGTGAGTTTTAGATAAAATGTTGTTGTGCTGGCGTGGGTTAGCGTATGTGTTGTATAATTTTACAGTGGATTCTCGTTTATTACAGGTTTGAGTTTGGGATGCACACGTGTTGCGTCTGGAGTTGTCTTACTAAATTTAAACAGGAATCTTTGCCTGATCTGGCCAGGATTGGCTAGGGACCGACCTGCACGATACACATGCATGCTGTGCATGTATCAGCCGGATTTAATCGGGTGAAGCTTGGATATTCGCCTCCGAAAGGTATGTACACATAATATGTACGGCGTGGTAGGCGCTTAGATAATAACAGTGGCCATAATGCATGGAATAAGTCTTTAACTCCTGTTACAGGAGGCTTACGGTACTACCATAGTACCTGGGTGAGAACCCAATTTTCTTCTGCCTGGAGTGGGCAGAGACCGGAACAGAGACAGTGTCTGCCGGCTTGCAGGAGTGGCGTATTTCACCGGGAAAGTATCCTATGAAATCAATTAATCTATTACAATTAATTACCACAGTATCTTTCTAAACATAAAATCTGTCGTTACTGACCAAGCACACCAACCTATTACCCTGTATTAAAAGATAATATAGTATCTAGGATAGACTTTAATTCTATTTTAGGTTAAAAGTAGATTAACACTTCCGTTCCCCTATATTATATTAAGGGCTTTTGTAATAAATAATACAGTGGCTCAAATGAATATTTTATTTCTATCATTAACAACCTAACTTCCAAAATTAAAAACATTACAATACATGATCACTTACTTGATCACGTTAAAAAAATATCCAACTTACTAGGGCAAAGAAAAATGTACCCACATGTTAAGTGTAACTAAAACTGCCGGAAAATGTTAAACCGTGGTATGTTTCTTTTTCAGAAAATAAGAATTAGGTAAATGCACAAACTGTGCTCATATGAGCTTATTTATGGAGTCATAAACTACCGGTAGACACAAAGGGTTAGTGTTGTTTTATGTGCCTTTCAAGCTTAATTAGTTAAGTTGACAATAAAACTGTCTCTATGTAGCGAACTTTGCCGTTGACAGATTTAAATACTAATTATATTACAAACAGGTTGATTTGGTATCTAAAATAGGATTATCCCAAAGGGAACTGTACGTTTAATAGGCTTTACGTCTATCTCAGGTTAACCGTATTAAAGTAATATAAGGTTTTGTAAAATCGAACTGGTTGTATTGCGTATCGTTTTTTATTGCATGGCTGGAAAGCCGAGTGCCTCAGAAAATAATTAAAATAGGTATGCAAGGGGTAAAAAACCACTTCTGGCAAAAAAAGTTCTGTGGTTGGAACGTCATGCCTGGTGGGGGCCCACCAGGCATGACGTTCCATAGGTTTTTCTTTTTTTTTACTTTATAAAATAAACACTGGGACAGAAAGAGAGAGAGAGTAGCACTTGGCTGGGCACTCACTAGTGTGGTCATTTGCTTGTAGTAAGCTCGATACACACACAGCATAAGGCATTTTGCAATAAATCGCACTACCCGCGTTAAGGAACTTGGTTCCAACAATTTTAATTAAACGGTGTCCTTGTAAGTATGCTTGCATGTTCGGTCATGTCCGGAACAACAATTCTTATGACGGTTAGGAGATTCCTTGTTCCAATCCAACATTATGTTAGCACTCATATACAACGCCAGATTATTGTGTATTACCTTTTTTGATGAAGCGAACCTGTGCTATACAACAATACTTTTTTTATCCATAGTAAGCCCGACTTTGTTATTAATCAGGTATCGATTTTGTGACACGATCCCACAAAAGCAATTAATCATCACAAACAAAATATTTTTTTATCTGAATGAATCGCAATGCAATCGGGTAAAACTATTTTATTTTAGATGTTTTTCAACTTGCAGCATTGACAGGTTGTTGTTGGATGTTGATGTGTGGCAGAGATAAATAAAATAAACAACTCTGACTTCGTGGAAATAATTTATTGCTTGTACATAACGAATAGCAACCTACAAACGGCTGAACTAGAGATGTAATATTATTACATTTTTGTTTTTTTTTGTTGTTTATCTTTTATTAAGCCTAGAAGTCAATTTATTTACAATAAGAATTACAAAATACATAATTATAGTATAATATTTACATTACAAAATATCGTTTTAAAGAATTAAATAATTCGCGTCATTTCTGACTGTGAAGGTTCCCAGAATGCTGGCTGTGTTGCCACGTTGGATGGCGATACTTATTCTTTGGGCCAGAAAATAGCCGGCCTTCTGGTCCTGAGAAGCATCGCTTCATCGTTTAGCGATGTCTTTATACTCGTACTCGTAAAAGCGGCGAGCGCTCGAACCCCATGACCCCAGTGTCTCACTATCGTACCTATCTATGTTAAAAATTCATCGAAAATTCGTCTTTGACTTAAGTATTAGATATGCAAAGACTGTGTATTAGGATTGGGAACATGAAAGTGTATTTTATACTAATATATAAATACATATTATTAAACAAAGTCCTGCGCCGCCGCCGCGTCTATGTCCGTAATAATTTCAAAAACGACTGCACCGATTTTCATGCTGATTTTACTACTATTACTAAAAAAAACTACTTACGTATTTTTGAATTATGTACTTGTTTATATATGTATTTTTATAAGCATAAGTTATAATTAGTCTGTGATAAAGTTATATCGATTATGATAACCGGGATTGACCACGAATAAATGTAAAATGTAATCCAAACACTTGACTGGAAAATATAATATGATCACAAAAATTAAAGTCTTGGGGCAGACCTGAACCACCGGCTATTCCCATTCCAGGAAGCACGCTCAGTGGCCAAGGTCCGCCGGGCGCCACTGGGAAATCTCTCAGTGCTTACCAGAGGCACTCGGCAATGAACATAGGTGCGGCCACGGCCCACGGCCGTGGATTTAAAACAAAAAAAGGAGCTCGCTTAACCATCCGACCAAATAACTTAAGCATTTCTTGTTTCATGTGGGCTTAAATCACCGCATAAGTCCGCCTCAAGACTATTGTTTTTGCGATTTATTTAAATATTATGCTAAAGTACGCTTGGATAAAAAATACACAATAATATTCACTTGTTTCAAAATATCATCTACGAGTTTATTATTCAAAGACCGCCTTTCGTAAATCGGTGAAAGCCTTAATTGCCGGCGTAATTTAATATTTTTGTACGGTTATTAAGCGACCCTCAGCTAACGCCATCTGCGGGTGCGACTGATGACTTAATAATTGTTTCCAGAGGAACGCTACTTGAATATTACCGTCGAATTAAAGAATATATCTGTTTGTTTATTTTTACCTACATACATCACTGATTAATTTGCCTACATACGAATTAAGTTATTGACGCTGTGAAGTCATGGTCTCCGCTCACCTCAGTGCAAAAGAGTCATGATTTCATATTTGTATGAATCATGATCCCACTACTCTAATTTCTAAAAAAACACATTTCAAAAATTTACACAACAACCGACTTCAAATCACCGAAATGGGACCAAATAATTGTCAAAATGGGACCAAATTGAAAGCGACCACTTGGGGAGTAGAAACTTTCAATTAAAAAAAAACAAAATGGGTTCGTCCAATGATATGAGGTAACAAACATAAAAAAAACATACAGTTGAATTGAGAACCTCCTCCTTTTTTGGAAGTCGGTTGAAAAGGGAAATAACCAACTGGTTCCGCCAATTACAACGTGCCAAAACACATCAGTTAATATTATAATTTCAAAGCGTAATTGCCTAGGCCCAAGTCATCTCCATCTTGCACGGGGTGCACCTTTTGACAGACAAACAAGGCACGAGCAGAAATACCCAAAGTGTCAGTGGAAAAGGCAGTAGGCTCCCCCTCTATTATGTGGAATCACCAGTTTACTGACGAAATGTGGGTGTAATCAATGCCACTGTCCACCTCTTCGAAGACAAGTATGTAAATTTGTGAAGGTGTGTGTGTTTTTTTTTTACAAGAACCTTGGTAACATAATGAGTAAGAATTGAAGATGAACTATATTTATCCGTATAAATTTTCCCAAGTTATTTGCTCAGAGGTGCGGTATATTATACGTGGGTGGTTTATAAACAACTATTTTGGTTTATAAACAACTAGGTTGTAAGAGATTTATCCCACTTCTGATACAGAGTAAATACTTTTATTTATTGACTGAGGGAGCAAAGCGACCGAAGTCTCCGTTTCAACTTGCAGACTGGGGAGAATTTCTTTCGTCTGTACCTCTACATCTACGGGTGCTGTCAGATCATGTTTGAGGCCGTATTTATCCACCGATTTGCATGAAACTTTACACACCCACTCCTTGCTACACAATTGCATTACAATGAATAATATTTAAATGATATTTTTTGGATTGGATGACAAATGAAAGAGTAATAAAGAAAATTGAAGAAGAAATTTTCTAAACAAAGCCGCTCCCGAAGTCTACGGTTCACAGAACCACTAGTTTATATTCTGTTTTAGCTAGGGTGCTAACCGCTCCTTCGTGCCCGGGAAACCAGGTGTTTCCGGTGCATGGTGGTGGGGCACGTCGGAGTGCAGTGCACAGCGGAAGACACCGTGGGCGATCGGTGCTTCCGCTGCAGCCGGCCCGGTCATAAGGCCAATGGCTGTGAGGCCCCGCCTCGCTGTTATAGATGCGAGGCGGAGGGCAAAACGGCGGACCATCGGGTCGGCAGCCGTACCTGCGCCGCCTCGAGGCCTAAACCTCGTCCGTCCGCTGTAGGCAGCGGGGGAGCCGCTTCTGCGCGGCCAGGTTCGCAGCGGGATGCTGACATGGACGTACATTAATGTGCGCCCATGTCCGCATCCTGCAGGTGAACTTGAACCACTGCCGCGCTGCTCAGGATCTTCTGTACCAGAGCATCGCGCAGTGGTCCATTAAATTGGCCGTGGTCGCCGAGCCGTATTATGTCCACCCGGGAAGTCCGGTGGACCAGGACGGCTCGGCCTGTTGCATTTTTGGGGGTTCCGCCGTGGACACCTCGCGCCTTGCATTGATTGCAAGCGGCCGGGGGTGTGTTGCGGCGGAATTTGAAGGGTTTGCGGTGGTGTCGGCCTACATCTCGCCGAACATTGACGAGTCTCAGTTTGAGCTATGGCTCACTGAGCTCGACGTCGTCTTCGCTGCGTGCCGCCCTCGCCCTGTCCTGCTCCTGGGAGACTTCAACGCCTGGAGTGAGGCGTGGGGCTCCCGGGAAACCAGGGACAAGCGGAGGCTTCTTGAGGACTGGACCAGAACACGTGGTCTGGAGGTCCTCAACCGGGGGAATGTCGTCACCTTTTGGCGGCGAGGGGGGGAATCGATCGTAGACGTAACGTTCGCATCCCCTGACCTCGCCCGCCGTATTACAGGCTGGCGCGTGGAGGAGGGTGAGGAGACGCACCATCAACGGCGGATGGCGGATGGCGGGATCGCCATCCGCCGTCCTTACAGAAGCAGGCTAGAAGGGTTGCGTGCTGCAGGGCCTTTGCCCCATAGCACGCAACCAGATTCACTCACTGACGCGGGATAAAACCCTTCCCCCAACGACGCGGGATTCTCGTCCCGACCCAACACCCGAAGAGACCACAGAGGTGGTCAAAGTCCGCCGGGCGCCACTGGACATACCCTCTTCTAGTAACCAGAGACGCCCGGCAACGGACGTTAGAGCGGCCGCGGCCTCAGGCCGCGGAATTAAAAAAAAAAAAAAAAAAAAAAAGGGTGCTAACCGGCGGGCGTTAATAGGACTTCTGTAGTCAATGTCATCCTCACTTGCTGAAAGGCTAACAAGGTACTAGCAAATATTTCAAATGCCGTTTGCTCTACAACGTGAATCCATCAAAATTACTGAAAAAAAGGGGTTGTATGCTACTTTGTCTATACCAAAAGTGCTACTCGCGTGATATCCGTGAAAGGGAATGGGTAACAAAAAGCAGAACAATAGAGGGAGTACAGTAAGGGGAAGCAAACCTCTGAAGCTCAAATACCGTGAAAATACAGTAGTATTGGTAGAGGCTGACTTAAGTGAGTGAGATGATGGTAATTAACCATTCCTGCTGGCAAAAGTAGCTGCATAGCTAATTTTGGTTAGATCGAACTATCATGCGGTAGTATTACCATACACGATAGTTCAATCTTAACCAAGGAAACTACCATTATTTTATTTTTTGTAAACAACACTCAAGTCATTCTTTTTGATACATTGGATTTTGTTGCGCGCGAAAGTGTCTACAATTGATGCTTCTATTGCTTATACCATGTTAAAAACATTATAGAACGAAATAAATTCTTGCGTATTAAGTATCTTCATACCACAATTGATTAGGTAATGATCTGCATTGAAACTCAAATGCGCAATCTCCAAAGGTGTATTCTACCAAATGTGTCAAACACTAGAAGGTTCCAAGGTCAATTACTAGAAAAACCATATTATTTACCTCTCCTATATTGTGAACATATTCTTAAGGCTCATAAGATTCTGTAAAAGCTATAAAAGAGATCAGGTAAGACGACACGAGTTGTTGAACACATTCACGTTGTAGACATTACCTACGCACTATTTACCATCAAATGTTTCGGGAACACCGAAGAAAAATGAAGCGTTTAAAAAGTTATTTTTTGTATAAAATGTTAGTATACCTATACTAATATTGCCTCTAATATATATTACACATAAAATCACGCCATTTTTCCCAAAGGGGTGGAAACGAGGTGAGGAAAATAGGTGTATGTATCACCCCCATTTTACCAGTAACTTTTGATACCATGTAATGATTAAAATAATATTTTTATCAAAACTATCACATTTATCTATTTATGTAGATGCAGAAATAATTACTAAACCGATTAAATAAAAGTTTATCGGTAAGCTTTTGTGTTATTAGATTGAAGTATTCCAAAAATAACTGCAAGTCTTTATTTGTTTTTTTATCAATAAACATCCACCAACGCCTATTTTTTTAATACAATTCCCATCAAAAAAATTGTCAAAAGTGTTGGTCAGTCCTTTCTAAATTAGCCGTAGTGTTCACGCTGTAAGTAGTTTAAACTTGATTGAAGATTACCTTAGCATTATAATCCATCAGATTTTAAATAACACAACATAGATGGACTAACTAAACAGTTCCCATGCTCTTATACAATAACGTGTTTAACAACAAAGTTCTGATATCAGAACTGCAGCAATGCAATTAAAGCATTTCAATGGTTTCGCGGACTGGATCGGGAGGAAGTTGCGCATTCTATGGCTTGATGTTAAAATTCCTTGCCTCTCATGCAGTAATGTTCACTATTATTTTGTTTAAAATTATTGTGGCGTACTAGTTACGAACTGTTCGTTTGAAACATTCGAGTTTCTGAGCTTCTGACTTTCTGTGTTGTGTGTTTTACACATACCACCGTATCTACAGTTTTAAGACCTTTTCGTGCTTCGTATACTTACGCGTCGAATTCCTAGTTAATTTTTTTTTCACTCCTATTAGTCGTGGCCTGATGTAGTACTTTATATTATTATGATCATTTACCGGGCCTTTTCCCAACTCAGTTGGGGTCGGCTTTCCAGTCTAACTGCGAATCGGCTGAACTTCGATATTTTCCGTGAAGCGACTGCCATCTGACCTTCACAACCCATGGGCGATATCGAAGTTCTGTAGTTAGACCCGTCGGATTTTTTTTGATTTAGGGCTCCAACTACCCCTAACGACTGCCCTAGATTATTATATACTTTATATTATTATATTCCCTGACAAATCAACTACTCAACACAAAAATAAATTTTTCGATCTGATGATGACAGTAGCACTTTCAACCAAACACAGCTGAACAGCTTGTACTTTACAAGCTGTTCAGCTTTGTAATAGATGTATAAATTGCTGTTCTGATACGTTAGACACAAGTTTTATCTGTATTCGACCAAATGCATCGCGGGCCTGTGACTGTGAGGATAACTTAGATCCCATAGTTCTCTGATGATGATTCTACAGTTCTCTGTGAGCCTCCATATAAAAATTAATAAAGCATAATTATACCGTCTTAGAATCGTAAAATAAAGGTAAAAGGAGTTCTTAACTAAGATCAATCAACCATCAATCAAAATCCAATTAAATCTAAGCTTTCAACTAATTAATATTATATTCTTTAAAATTTTGTCAGTCAAAAGCTATTAGTAAAAGCAATTTCAAAATTGGAAAGCTTCAATTAATAGTCATCCTGAAAGCTAAATTCAGAATCTTTTTACTTAAATATAACGTTGGGATAAATACTTGTAAAGTACATGGATACAAACCAATTAGTTATTCAAGACAATTGACGTTACACACAATACGTTTGGGTGACGAATGGACTAAAGAAAGGGCGCCAAGTTTCACGCATGCGCCCATCAGAAACACAGTTACAGCTTTAGTAACACGGCATCAGTCTTCGCGAAGGCTTCATATGGAGCTGACGTTACTTGAATCCTCAAAAAACGATTCGCGAGTGCAAGAGTTACAATGATCGGGTTCACGGTTTACGTTTTAGTTAGGTACTCGTAGTTACATGCGATGCGCGGCTTGCGCGATGTTAGCGTACGTAGTCGTGCTACTGACAGTGCTGGACTTCTGTGTACCATTGTACCATCATCAATTTGCTGTGTATGTTCCCGGTGGATCGGAGGAAGCCCACGAGTTGGCGCATAGACATGGGTTCATTAATCACGGGGAGGTAAGTGAAGATGGGACGCAACGGGAACGTGATTTGTCTTCCTTTTGTAGTTTTCTCATTCGAGCGGGATTTTCCTTGAATTGCTGCTAAATAAATGGACAATTGGTCATTGTAAATGATACTCGAGGGATTTAATGGTGAATGTGTTAATTTATTGTTTTCTTTCGTTTTATATATTGTGCCGTACTTAATCAACTCAGATTCATTAGTTGCGGTAATTTGAATACATGTAATAACTAAACCCAATTTTTCACCGGAATGTGACAGTTGAAAATCTATCTAAATATCCGGTAAATTCATAAACACATTCTTTAGATTATTTATAAAGATAAACACAATTTCAGATTTTACAACTTTACTAAAAACACAAATGTTTCTCAAACCTTTTTCATCAGTAAATGAAAAGCTATTCTCACGGACGCATTTCCTTTCATATCAAGTATATCGTAGCAGTTTAATGTCAGAACCAGTCAGGGCCGATAGCTCTTGTTTCCCAACGCAAGTTATATAAGAATCTGTAGCCGATGTCTATAAAACGTGTTTAAGTTACATACACTTTTGCTATTGAAATGTCAAAGTAAAGTGTTTGTAAGGCGGAATAACAAATTTTGAACATTATTATTATAAATCATAATGAAACGGTTTGACTAAAAATTAAACAAAAATTACAGAGGTATAAAGACCCTTTTTACAGCAAGTAAAGTTAATATTTGTACATTGCGACACAGTACGATAATCATCATTCCCAATCATTCACTTTTGTAGCACATTTTACTAATATTAATAACTTTTAAAACACATTTTGCTAATATTATGATAAAGAAACTCATCTTCACGCTAACATTGAATTGAGTACCCACTGTACAGTTTACAATTACGCTTCCATTCCCTTTGAATCCTTAGATCTTTAAAACTACGCAACGATTTTTGTTGCGGTGTTCACCAATGGATAGTGTGGTTCTTTAGGAAGGTTTTTGTGTATAAAATAGGTCAAGTTTGCGAAGACGCAGGCGTCCGCTAGTAATCGTATAAAAGTAACCATCGTGTAAAGATATAAGTTTTAGGTGTTGATAATTACATATGTAAAGAACACCCACTTTTAATCACTGTGTTATTGCTCCCAAGTAAATCTAAACCTTATCTGTTAATAAGCAGGTGCTACCACTGAGTTCCTAAATTCTTGGTGCATGCACTACGTTAATAGACAATAATTTTGAGATTTTGTTACATGTATAGTAATTTTGACTACAGTTTTCTCTGTGAATAGTTTGTTAAAAGCAATGTGGATTATTATATGTGTATTTACTATTCCAAAAAAGTGCTACAATAAAATTACGATTTTTTTTTATTTCTGGGTAAAGTAAAGTAGGGATGGCTTTTTTTCTAGCATCAACTCCATCGTGTGGGGTATCATTAGATGGGTATTTTTAAAACATTGGGAGGTTGCTAAGACAATTTTATGATTTAGGTGTCCATTCGTGAGATTTTCAACTTTAAAATGCATTTTTTTGTTAAAACAGAGCGTCTCCCCCCTCCTCTAAAAGCTAAACGGCTATCTCGAAGAATCTGAAAAATATCATGATGGTAGTCCACTTTGAAGGAAAACTATAACGGACCAGATAACTTTCTTAGTTTAGGAGTTAGCTGTTAGAGCCTATAATGGGTAACTACGGAACCCTATATTGTACATATAAGTGCGTGGCGGGCCACGCACTTAACCGTTTTTTTTATTTTACAACATAAATATATCACGAGAACTTAATCCTGTCTCTCTCATTGTTGTGGTTTCTATTGTAAAATAAAAAAGAGTATGCACTTTTAACAAATGAAAAAGTATTTTTAACTCCTGTCAGTGGATGATTTATTGCTTATGTGTTCTTCAAGTTTTCATTTCTGTTTGATTTGGTTGTGCAGTGTAATGTAATATTTTGGTGTCGGATGTTTTGATAACTTTGAAATCATTAAAAATAAATCCTTGAAATTCCAAAAGTATGTAGCATTTATCTTAAAATAATAACCAATTTCTAGTTGGTGGTTTTAAAAAAATACTGTATATGAGACAAAAACACAGCAGAAATGAAAGTTAACTAGAATTTTTAATTTTTTTTCATACTCTGTGATATCATTACAAGTCTGCCGTGACCTTTACCAAACCTAGTAGTTAACTAAATATTACCATGTCATTAATAAGAGTTTGAGAAGCACCCACTGGTGTTCCATTAAACACGAATTAATGACATGAAAAAATACCTTCTAGTGGCAACCAATTCGAGTTACCCGAGACCATTAAGGTCATTACTCCGATTTATCTCATCTATAAGATATTGCCTCAAGTAAAAACAACTATTTCCCGAAATAAACATGTCATTAAAGAAAAATAATGATATCCAAGGAATATTCCTGACTCATCCTTAGATAAGCAGAATAAATATGCTACAATTTGCTCGAATTTCTAGTGTACCAAACAAAGAAATTGGTGAACGGTGACTTTTAGCCAAACAATTAGGTGAATATAGTTATTTAAACTGCCATGGTCGTTATTATTATAAACTTTGGAAATATATTCGGGATATTTACCATGGATTATTTTGGTGTCGAGTTTCCGATATTTCGGCACTATTGCATCAGTTTCTCCGTGACCATGGCGCTTGCAATACTGCCGAAACATGGTAAATATCCCGAACATATTTCCAAAGTTTATAATTAGGTAAATATCGAACTTGTTTCGGTATAAATTGGATCAGAGCGTTTTCTATGTTTGTTCAGTTGCTTTTAAATAGAGAAGCTTAACTTACCTTGTTTTCAAGTACTTTTGTAAATGTAAAAATATAATGGAATCAGGAGACTACATATCTGAGCCGTTTGGGGTAGGGACGCTTCGAGTACTCGCGGCTTATTCAAAAATGTATCTAAACTCTTCTCAAGACTGGTCTTGCCTTGGTCTGCCTTCTGGAAGGCTGGTTACTATTTGGCACGAAGAATAAGCATTGCCATACAACGTGGTAATGCGGAGGAGTTCTTTGACGCATGTTAGGATTTAGATGTAATTTTAGTAGGTGTAATTAGTATAAGTAATGTACATATTTAGTTAGTTTGAATTATATTGTTTTATTATGTTGATTCTTATGGAATCAACATTTTGTATATTCACCATTTGGATAAAATGTTCATAAATCAGATGATACAAAATTACTACTGAACTGAGCAAACTGCAAGATTTGGACTTGGAAATTTCGAAATGAGTTTTTTTATCGCTTCACAAAAACAGTCTTTGTTCCAGACGAACACATAGAAAACCGCCAATTTTTTGGCGGTTTTCCATTTAGGTGATTCGATTTATTTTATCTACAAAATCAGTGCAAATGTTAAATGTTCTATTAGTTCAGCTATATATTTAAGTCACGAACTTCCTGCACTGGGTTTTTAAGTTAGTGCAATTCTTTTCACAACTTCTTTCACTGTGTGTACACTTGGTATGTCAACTCTCTCTGGAGTTCTTTGAGAAATTCGTGTTGTCAGCTAAAAGTTATACGTGCACTTTACGTGACAAAGATAAACCACATCTCAGTTCTCGTAGGGCACATTTGAATCTTAGTTTATTGTTCAAACTTTTTCAGGTTTCAAAAAAGCATGGATGCACTAAAACGTTTTATTTATTAGTTGACCAATAAAACAAAGCAGTTAGTCTTACATTAGTCACTGGAAGTTTGTAATTGAGAGGCGTATATAATATTGCTAGCGGACGCCAACCACTCTATCTAATGGTGAAAACGGCATCAAAATCTGTTGCGTAGTTACGCAACAGATTTTGATGGTGGAAACGACTTTGTATTAGTCCGAGACGCCCAGGACTTTAATTGGCTGTGCCATAGCGGCTGCCATGTAAGATTTTGTTACCTTTAATCAACATTTCATCGCAAGGCAACGGGTTTCATTTTTTTTTCCAAAATTACGATATAGCTGCTACTTTTTATTAAATTCATTCGGCCATTTTGGACATAACCCATTATAAAAGTGCCCGGTGACGGAAATATAGGCTTACCCCCTATTACGTGGGACTTAAATACTGGCAAATTGTGGGTGTGTAACGCACCTCTGCCTACCCCTTCGGGATATAGGCGTGATATGTGTGTGTGTGTGTATGATATTGTGTATACACAAATGTATCCATTTAGAGGGAATTTCGTTTTTATTTTTGCCAGAGTGATGTGAATTCCAAATTTTGTGATCCTAACACCGAAATTACACCGGCATTGTTCTATTTTTAGACATAATTTAAATGAGTATGATGTGAGTATGTAATATGAAGTAAGATGAATTTTAAGTAATACCGTGCCACACACTTTGAACCTCTTTGAATAATTTGATGCTATGGTTACATACGTTTTTTCATGTGGAAAATTACAATAAATATGAAACTGACGAGCATGTTCAACTTTGTGTGTTTATACCTACTAATATCCGACGTATACACAATTTGCTACACACACATATCACGCCGATATCCCCGAAGGGATAAGCAAAGGTGCATTACACGCCCACAATTTGCCAGTATTTTTTGTCCCACGTAATAGGGGGCAAGCCTATTGCCGTCACCGGGCACTTTTATAATGGGTTATGTCCAAAATGGCCGAATGAATTTAATAAAAAGTAGCAGCTATATAGTAATTTTGGAAACAAAATTGAAACCTTGCGATGAAATGTTGATGAAAGGCAACAATCTCTTACGTGCTAGCCGCTATGGCACAGCCAATTAAAGTCCTGGGCGTCTCGGACTATCTGTAAAAACTGTAAGCCCTATTACTTGTTTCATTTATTTGTACCTATTTTGTTCTTTCACCAGCAGTTCGACTATAAGTTATAAGTTTCTTCAAAAATGCTTTCTATGCACTACAAAGCATGCTTTTATCCCCAAAGACTTAGATCGAATAGAATGAAATTCTCAATGAAATTCTGACAGTGACTTAGTCAGTCCTACTAATGGGACGAGGCAAGAGCTTAAGCTATATTTGCCAAAGCTTCATCCGACTACCAGCAGCTGAACCACGCGTTTCCCTATGTTGATAGGACACTTGACATTGACTTTGAAAATAGACTTAACAGTAACTAGACAGTCACATATCGAAACATCTGAACTAACATCATAAAGAAAACTAGTTTGGAATAAAATATACAGGTTCGAAGGTGACACCGTACAGTATAAGATAATATGAAAAGCAACACGACTCGGCGTAATCCTCACAGGATTTGAATCAGCTCACTCGATCTCGTGTATATCTGAGTAGATGTTGCTTCTCTGTAAAAGATATAGAAAAATGTCAACAGACATTTGTCGCTTGCTCACATTTTTAGGGATCCGTAGAAAAGGTTTCGGAACCCTTATAGTTTCGTCATGTCCGTCCGTCCGTCCGTCCTCGGCTTTGCTCCCAAACGGTTAGAGCTAGAAACATGAATAGTGTTTGCATGAATATGTATATTTACTACGCCGACAAAGTGTGGGGTATCATTAGATAGGTCTTTTAAATTCATTGCATTGATTTAAGTATCCGTTTGCGAGGTATTTTAGCTTTCTTATAACTTTGAAGAGCATATTTTTGTAAAAAAACAGGGCGTCACCCCTCCCCCCTCTAAACTCTAAACGGCTATCGTGAAGAACTTGAAAAAATTAATGATGGTAGTCCATGGAATTAACTTTTATGGTAGGACTCTGTTAGTTCAGGAGTTATAGAGGTTTTTATGGGTAACTACGGAACCCTATCTTATGCGTAGCCTGACACGCACTTGGCCGGTTTATGTATTTATTTCTTACTAGCCGACGCCAGTGGCTTCGCCCGCCTGACACATAATATATTAACACCTTTCTCGAGAACAACTCTATCCTTTGATGAAAAGGGTTAAACGGGAACCCTATTACTAAGACTCCGCTGTCCGACCGCCTGTCACCAGTCTGTATCTCATGAACCGTGATAGTTAGAAAGTTGTATAGAGTTGTATAACTTCGTTCAGCATTGGGGCCCCAAATCATGATGATCTGATTACCCTTGATAAATGCAAGAAAAACATACCCAATCACACGCTAACGTCTTGGGCTCTTGAAGTATAAGTATAAATATACTTAAGCCTCAAGAGCCCGATACGTTACAGCACAAAAAACAACAGATTTATACTGTGACGATGAAAACCATCAGAGGAAATTTATTATAACTTAGTTAATGTGCTATTAACAAACAAAAGCTTACAAACTGGCGCATTCGAATAACTTCACGAAGAATACTAACATTAAAATTTCAACTATATTGCGGCGAAACAAAGTTGAGAATCAAGCAATGTCGAGAATCAAACTATCATAATTTGTTTTACAAGGTATTTCTACTTGAAGATAAGGAAATACCCACTGGTATTTGCTTATCTATTTGCTCGGCAAGGACTTGCTTAGTTTCTAGAAAGCTTTATTTACAAGTAAGTTATTTTCGTGATGACATAATATCATCATCCACCGAGCCTTTCCAGTCTAACTGCATTCGGCTGAACTTCGATATTTTCCGTGAAGCGACTGCCATCTGACCACGACCCGATGGGCGATATCCAAGTTCTGTAGTTAGACCGGTCAGATTTTTGATTTAGGGCTCTAACTACCCGTAACGACTGCCATAGATATTCGTATGATAACCGGGACCGACGGCTTAACGTGCTCTCCGATGTACGGCGTGATGACATACTAATAAGGTGTTATTATTGGTTTGTATACCTTTTCCGTTTCTTTATAATATTTTTGTATCTATGGCGTGTTATTTCTGTCCATTTAGTGGATCGCGTGAGATCTGTAACACAGTTTTGCCAAACTCAGACTCCAGCAGCATTGTTGTACAAATATGTATATCATAATTTATAATAAATCATTAGGTCTAATTTTGGACAGAAATTACATAAACTGTTTTCCAAACAAATGGAACTGCGCACAACTGACGGATAACTTAAATAGATTTAACAATTTCTTGGTGGCGATTTAGGCCACCAAGAAATTGTTAAATCTATTTAAGTTATCCTCACATACTGGTGATGGAGAATGCACTCAATGCATCTGCCCGTCAATGGACGAGGTTATGGTAATCAAAAAGGAATAATGGCCAGTTCCAATAGGGTTGATCTTGTTCCTATTTTAAATAGAGACAACAATGTCACAGGCAAGGATGTATTGTCTACCGCAACACTACAAAGAGAATACAATACTACGTAAGATAGTCCCCCTTTCGCAGACAGATACGGTATGCCCGACAATGGACGTTAGTGCGGACATTGACGGTCAAATCAAACTTTAGATAACTTTTACTTTAAAATTATATAATGTACCAAACTATAAATAACACAACTTTGGTATATTGGCAATATTAATACGAACCAAGAATATTAAATTACTTGGACCCAAAAAATTATTAGTTTTTGGAGTTACTGTTCAACTTTGAGTTTCAAATTTAATTATGAGGTGGTTGAATAAAATTTGTTTTATTAAATTTAAACTAAGTGAAATCTGTTCAACTCTTTGACATTAACTTTCAAAAGCTTTTGTTGGGTTAGCTTATTATGGTACCTATTATTGGAATCAAAATAACTGGTAAGTTTGTATCAAAATTATTTTTCTGTGTTTGATCTTTGAAAGTTGATCTGGGGTCAGTTCCCGGGCCACTGTTTGATAGAATTTGAAGATTTAGAGTTACGTAAATCGTACCTACATACCACTGATCTTCGGTGAATAATCCCAGGGCTCCTGGAAAGGGTAAGGGAAACCCTCGCAAATAGTCTGGCTTATTTTTTTTCTTTTCAATATTTATATTTGATTTTTTTTTAAATCCAAGTTGCCTCAAATACCAAATAAGTATTTTTTCCGTTTTTGAAATTATAGGGGTTATAAAGGAACCGCTACCCTCCAGCCAGGTCTGCGTTGATGTGTTAGAATTATTATCACACACACACATATCACGCCTATATCCCCGAAAGGGTAGGCAGAGGTGCATTACACAACCACAATTTGCCAGTATTTTTAGTCCCACGTAATAGGGGGCAAGGCTATTTATTGCCGTCACCGGGTACATTTTTAATGGGTTATGTCCAAAATGGCCGAATGAATTTAATAAAAAGTAGCAGCTATATTGTAGTTTTGAAAAAAATTGAAACCCGTTGCCTTGCGATGAAATGTTGATGAAAGGCAACAAAATCTTACGTGCCAGCTGCTATGGCACAGCGAACTACAGTCCTGGGTGTCTTGGACTATTTTATAGGATAACTATCAGCTTGCCTTGTATGATATGTGCACTAGTTCTCATCTTATACGTCTTATACGTTTCATAAGTCCCACCAAGTGCTAAGAATCGCAAATGTAGGTTCTAGATTTTGTTTTTAACTTAAATCAAGCCTTCACTAGCTATGTTCTTACGTCTGCCGGCGAGTGAAACCATTCATGTTGAGAGAAACTTAGCTCTACCTCTATAAACTGCTTTTCACTGAAGTTCACTTCACTGCGCTTAAGTCTTTACACCTGAATTAACCGACAAAGATCAAAATACACGGTAAAACTTAGAAAGTATTATCATTCAACGTTTTTTTCAACCAACTTTCGAGCTTGGAAAGTATTATCATTCAACGTTTTTTTCAATCAACTTTCGAGGAGGTTCTAAATTCAACTGTGTTTTTTTATGTTTGTTACCTCATTATCTTCGGACTGGGTGAACCAATTTTGAATTTATTTTGGTCCCATTCAAACAATTATTTGGTCCCATTTCTGTTTTTTGAAGTCGGTTGTTTTGTCAATTTTTGACCTGTAATTTTTAATATAGCTATAAGAAAAGTTCCTTCAAAACTGTTAATCTGTAATATTCGCAGAAATCTGTTATTATTTTCTTGCCGTAATAAAACTAGGTATGCAATGCATATTGCTAATTGCAAATGTTGAGCGGAGTAAATGTTTTTATTACATATCAGATTCAGAATCGAACACTTAAATTAATTAATCGAATGAAAAAAAATCTATTTTCATTGTTGACGCACGTGTTTCCATGGCAACCATTTAATCATCTGGTTTTTCGGTGATGTCCATGACATTTTCGGTGATTATTCCTACGTGGTCAGCTCTATTTTCATGATTTCAGATATATGCACTCCCGGGTATGATGTCGACCAGAATGCCAAATTTGGTCAAAATCGGTCTAGCCGTTTCGGAGGAGTAGGCACACAAACGATTTACACTTGTCGCCTAAGATTGAGCTCCGCTCAATTAGTGGCATCCCCCTTCCATCGTGACTATTATTATTTGGGTTCGGATTACATAATGGTTTTTGTTTTTCTTTAGGATACGGTGCCTGGTAACGGCAACATGCTTGCCCCATATTACGTGGGACCTGCAAAACTACTGGCAGAAAGTGGGAACATAATATTTTACTATATGAATCACAAAAACTATACCTTGTCTTGGACAGAACGAGCACATTACGCACAGCCTACCATAGTAGTTAGTTCGTAAACTACCGGTAGATGGCGCTCTGAGGACGACGTAAGTCGCGATATTAACACAATGTGATCACAAAATTAGGTGTCTTGGGCTAATGGTGTCTTGGTTAGTTAGTAGAACGTTCCTCCTGGAAAGGGATCAGTCGGTGGTTCTAGTCCAGCCCAAGACTATAGTTTCAGTGATTCATATTGTAAAATTATAAGAGAAAAATTTAGCATACTTCATTGCTTAAAAAATATATTCAAAAAGTAGGAATGTACATTACATACTCACTTTTTGAGGTACACCTCTGCCTTGTACCTTGGGTATATGTGTGATTTATGTATGTATGTAAACACATAGTTAGGACACATAGTTAGGACATAATTCTTAGTAAAATGAAGTGTCAATGTCCATAATAAAGACCTTACCGAGCAATAATAAATTAGAGGGTTTTATGATGGTTTAAGATACGCCCTATGTTGTTTAGTCTTGGTAAACTATAGGGACTGACAGATTACACCCTTTGCAAGTTTACATTTAGGACCATTTATGGGTACTGTCTATTAATAACACTGGGTCGAAGTTACTACACATTCCTAGGGAATAAAACATTATTTATTTATGTACATATGTATTTACAATATTATGAATGGAAATATTATTTACAATGTAAACAAAGGCGCCACTTATTTCTAAAGAGATCTCTTCAAAGCCTTCCGGGCCTAGGAGAGATGTGAGTTTAATCAGGTTTTGGTTAATACGGTTGTTAAGGTTAATAAAATTACATACCTACACTATAACTACATAAATACACAAATACAAACATATTAACTTATCACAAACATACATACATAAACTTAAAAATTGTTAATGAAGGGAAGCGAGATAGTGTCACTCTCTTTTTTAAACATTCTTGTACTTCCACGAAATTTGTTTCATAAATTTGACCGTTTTGGCGCAAAATGCTATTTCTGAGACTTTGGAAAGCCAGATACGGGAAGAAACTAAGGATAGGTTATTAAAGATAGGGTATTTCAGAAAAATGTGCTAGTGTTTAATTAAGAACCAGTGAAAGTAAAAAGTGTTCACCTTGACGACATTTACAATTTATGCATCCTTTTTAAAACGGTCACTAAAGAGATTTGAAATAAGTCCCAGTAACTATTCGTAGTATGTGATGACCACCCATTCACATTCCAAACTTCGAAGAAATGGCATTTTTTCGCCATTTATTATGACGCTATCCCTATTAAATTTGTAATAAAATGCTCCATTATTTAGTCTTATTCGTTTCACGACGTGGACAAAATATATGTCAAACTGAGCTGAATTTAAGGCGAAATGGTCATGAAAACAATATCATTTTTATATCATTGAGCTTATGACATTTATATGTACTCGTATAAAGACTAGATTTCTAGACACATTTGATATCTAATAATAAAGAAGTTACTGTGATGTTAAGCCAGTGAAAGAAAAGATAGATGGAATGTGTAGGATAATATGACAAGGAAAGGGGTGACTGAAGAGATGACGTCTGACCCCTGTCAGACGTCATCTCTTCAGTCACTCCTTTCCTTCTCTTTCTGAAACACGTTTTGCGCCGAGCCTAAATAATTGGGATAAGGGCAGGTAGATGATTATGAACAAATTCCACCTCTTTTGAGGAGACCTATGCCCAGCAGTGGGGCTGATAATAATATGATGATATGACGAAATACCTACTTAATGTTAGATAATATTGTATAGGGAACCTTAGTAACTTTCAGACATATAGGTATATGACTGAAAGTTACATTTGTAAGTACTATGCAGAGTACATATTGGATATATACCGCTACTTTATTACCAAAGTTTCTAAATAAGTATAAATTACTGCCATACCAATTACCTAATAATTTTCAGGTAATACAATTTTAAGGGAGAAAACCCTACGACTAGAGTGGGTGTATGAGAAGCCAGGGTGGGAACTATTAATATCTTCGGGACCCATTTCATCGTCGTGCACGTGGTGCCTATATTTATATCAAAAGCGGATAAAATGGCGCTCGGTTCGCCTCCTAATGCGTGGGACCAAGGTGACTGGTTAAATGGGGGCGTGCTCAATGCAAGGAAAGGGGTGACTGAAGAGATGACGTCTGACCCCTGTCAGACGTCATCTCTTCAGTCACTCCTTTCCTTCTCTTTCTGAAACACGTTTTGCGCCGAGCCTAAATAATTGGGATAAGGGCAGGTAGATGATTATGAACAAATTCCACCTCTTTTGAGGAGACCTATGCCCAGCAGTGGGGCTGATAATAATATGATGATGATATGACGAAATACCTACTTAATGTTAGATAATATTGTATAGGGAACCTTAGTAACTTTCAGACATATAGGTATATGACTGAAAGTTACATTTGTAAGTACTATGCAGAGTACATATTGGATATATACCGCTACTTTATTACCAAAGTTTCTAAATAAGTATAAATTACTGCCATACCAATTACCTAATAATTTTCAGGTAATACAATTTTAAGGGAGAAAACCCTACGACTAGAGTGGGTGTATGAGAAGCCAGGGTGGGAACTATTAATATCTTCGGGACCCATTTCATCGTCGTGCACGTGGTGCCTATATTTATATCAAAAGCGGATAAAATGGCGCTCGGTTCGCCTCCTAATGCGTGGGACCAAGGTGACTGGTTAAATGGAGGCGTGCTCAATGCCCTTGTTTGCGTCTCCGGGGGTAATTTTGTATTGTAAGGCGTTGAATAAATCATTCATAGAGTCTATTAGTTTCGTAATTTTCATAAAAAAGCTCACATAAAATCAATAACCTAATGTTGACTTCTGTATTAAAATAATAGAAATTACTTCTATGTCAATGATGTCATCATTAAAATAAATATTTAAACATAATCTGCGGTGTCGTGTGAAGATATTGTACGTAGATACTTTTATTACGTATTATGTCACGTATATCGATTAAATGTCTTATAAATTACATACCAACTCATGAAACTGTACTTTAAGTAGGGGAGGTCTTGGCTAACTGCCTTGGTGGCGTAGTGGTATATTATGTATGCGACTGCCGCCCTGGTTTTGGTTCCCGGGTCAAATCAAATATTTGAGTGATCCACAAAATGTTTGTTTTGGAGTTTGGGTATTTTCTATGTATATTTAGTATGTATTTAGAAATATAAGTATTTTAATCGAAATACTTTTAGAGAAGAAGGAAAAAGTCGACACAAAACCCGATGCCAAACCATCTGGCCAGCGTGGTATATGTAGGCTGATTTCCCCCTCTTTGGAGGAGGACTATGCCCAGCAGTGCGCATCAAATGGGCTGAGATGATGATAATAATGATGGTCGTGGCTACGTTCCAACCCAGGACAAAATTGTAACTAAAATATTGTTATGCATTCATCTCTACATACTTATTCTATAAAATTAAATTAAAAATTTAAAAAACCCCCGACTCACATAATTCATTATTAAATATCAACATACGTATAGTCTATCAACAATTATTCAGAGCTAATGCGAATTGCGCGGAGTGTGGTTACAGAATTAAAGAAATACATTCCACTCCTCATATCTTTCGAATGGCTACACCGATTTTCATAAAACTTGCGGTATCGTGATGTATAAGTTATGAACTTTCATTTGATACCCAACACGGGTATATTTGAACACATTCAATTTTTCATCACCACTTTCACCCCTCATATCTTTGAAATGGCTTAACCGATTTTTATAAAACATAGCTAAGAACACTATCCCCTAACTCATCTTTCAAAAAAAGAAACAGAATCAAAATCAGTTCATCCGTTTGGGAGCTACGATGCCACAGACAGACTTACAAACACACACACACACACACACACACACAAACACACCCGAACACACGTCAAACTTATAACACCCCGTTCGGGTTTCCGTCGGGGGTTAAAAACTGTACAACATAAATAATTATGTATCTCGCTTTTCATAACATTTGACACGAAGATGGAATTTATTTAGTCTTGTTTTTATCTCGATTTAAGTTCTAAATAGAAAAATAGCTATTAAGTACCAAAGAAATCGAAAAAATTAAAAAATTAAACCTACAATAATATTACAACTATTGATTTAAGAATCGAAAAGTATTAGCAAAATGAAAAATGTAATACAGGATTAAGTCGTGAAGCGAGACAAGAACTTTTCGTTTCTAATCCCAATTGAAGCTATTAAGATATGTCTTGGAGAGATTATCAGTTTTGAAAGAAAAAAGATGATTAGAAGATGATTTACTGTAGGTATAATATTTGCAAAGAATATTGCTGTATACTTCTTTAAACTTTCGCGTTTTGTACACATTATAAACTTAGGACTAACGGGTCTTTTACGCGATTATTTATATACCTCTTTATTACCCGATAACGTCGGCTAATAAAGAGGTATGTATATATCTCAATAATCGCGTAAAAGACCCGTTAGTCTTAAGTTTATAATATTGCTGTAGTATTTGATTGGTTAAATTCTTAAAATAATTTTATTTAGCCTTAAAATAAAGTAGGTGGAACGCGGCCGTGTCCTTCTGCTAGCAAGTAATGGTCACGAAGGAGGCGGCCGAGAGGGAGAGGGAGAGTTCCCTCCCCTCTGAGTTCCGAAGTCAGCGGCCAGCAGGGCGCTGCAGACTTATCTACGCCCAGGACCATCGACCTCCATGATCGGGGCCTGAGGACGGCGGGGTAGCCACCCGTCGTTCTTACAAAAGCAAACTAGAAGAGCCGCGTGCTACAGGGCCTCAGCCCCAATAAGATTCACTCACTGACTTGGGATAAACCCAAACCCCAACGATGCGAGATTTTCATTCCGACCAAACCCCCGAAGAGGCCACACAGGGGGCCAAAGTCCACAGGGTGCGACTGGAAATACCTTCTGACGTGCCAGAGATGCGAGCAACAATGGACATAGGGGCGGCCGCTAAGCTGACAAGACGAACGACGGAAATTCGTACTTATTAACCAAAGACCTTATAATACAACGGACATAGGATCTAGAACAAATCGCAAGAAAATAATTTCCCGAGTCGACCTATACATTATACATAGGCATACATAGATATAAACAAATTTCATATTAAAATTTAAACCTTGATTCAACGGAATAGTGTTCACTTTTGTTTGCACTAATTTATCGCATTACGTAGCTTCTATCTGTCCGCCTGACTAATTCACCTTATGCAGCTTATACTTGAACTACGTGAACATAGAAACAATGGAGCAGGTTTATTTTGTTAAAGTCTTTTAAGGATTCCATGATATGTACCTACGTAGGCGTAATAATTAATGTAAGACTACAATAAATTCCATAATCTTATAAATTGTAATTACTTGTTTATGTTAGACGAAATAAGCTGAAAAACTAATTAACGACTGACAAAGATTTTTTTTTTCGAGTCAGTTTCATAATAAGTAACTGTAGTGTATGAATAACAAAAAGGGAATTAATGAATTTAACTAATTATAATATTATAAATGCCAAACTTCTTGCGGGTGTCAAAGTTCTTCCGCTTTCATTATTATTTTCATAACGCTATGTCGCTACGTCTACTACAAGATAGCCGTGTTTCAAGTGACTGAATTAGTTGCTAAAACTGCGCATCATTAATTTATTTTTATCTTATGGTTAATTTTTGGGATACGAAATTATTGGCTACTAGCTGATCACCGTGACTCCGCCCGCGAGATATAGTTATCTCGGCCCCGATTCCCGTGGGAATACATTACCGAGAATCCAAATAAAAAGAAAATAACAGTACATACACGAAATAAAATGACATGTGTAATTATATTTATGACAAAACAATGATACCCTGTGAAAATTAAAAACATTTTTGGGCTTATCTCCTCCATTCAATCAAGGGATTCTTGTACAAGTTTCATAAAGATCGGACCTCTTTTTGTTATGTCCATAAAATGAGCCGAACAAACAAGATTGTTATTTTTTGGATCAAAATATTCTTCTCGCCGTGCTAGGGCAATAATATTTTTCCATTGTGCACAGTGTACTGGATCCCGAGGAAAACTGAAATAGATGTTGGTTCATATAACGAAAAAAAAATCATAAAGAGCCAAGGCGTCTCCACTATAATCTTTGTTCCAAATAGTTTTATCGCTATCGGTAATCCGAATAAATCTGAATGGTCATTTTGTTAGTACATTATTCAGTGAAAATGAAATGGTCTCTTTCTTTTTACTGAGCTTGGGATGAGTTCGAAAGAGACAGATAGGTACTTCGGTATTGGACTGGATTGCAATATTTACTTTTGTCTTTTAATTTATTATCGACGAAATACTGTATTTTAAGTGAAATAATAAATTGCAAATAATAAAACAAAAGCTTATTTACTGAAAATATGATACACCGTCTTCAATTTGCTTTTTTTTCGTAGTTTTTACACGTTTTTACAATACAGTACGGCATTGTGCAACGTGTTGTCGTTCAGTTGTCAAAATCAAGACTGGCGCGCGATTGTTTCTCTTTTAGCGTTTTGTTTCTCTTTTAGTTCGGACACTTTTGAGCGATGATCCGAAATCCATTGTATTTAAAATCATTGTTATTAACCACTTATTTACGTATCCCTCTGCTTCTCTGCTGCGGGTAGTTGCTGCGGGTAGGTATAACGTCATTCAAACAACGGTGGTGGGTAGACATAAAATAATTTGGTATTATGGTTGTGGGTAGAAATAAAAAACCTAGGATATAAATAGGTGCGGTTTACGAGTTGTGGCTCATTCGGTCGCCGTGCGCCGAGCCATCGACATCTTCTGATGATGCCCCTGGTTGGGGGCGAAACACGTGTCGAGGTTTTTATTATTTTTTGCACGATAACACAACTCTCATATTTATTCTATTTTCAAAATTATTTCTCTATTCTTTCGGCCTAAGTGGGATTGGAGGGCGGACTTGTGCATGAATAAATACGAGAGTTGGGTAATTTGCATGTGGCGGAATATTGCAAAGTAGTTAGATTTATTTTATTTAACTATGGACTTCCGAAAAGTAAAGCCTGATAGTATTAACTTTAAGGTTTTTTTTTTTAAAGTCAGTTTATTAATCGTTTTGTTAGAGTTCCGTAGTTAACGTCGCAGAATCCAAATTCCGAGTTCGTCCATCCTCAGCTTTCCTCCCTAACGGTTAGTGCTAGAAAGATGAACATGTGTATTTAATACGCCAACAAATAGCTAAAATAAAATCATGAAAAATATTTTTAGGGTACCTAATAAGTCCGAGGATAATCCTTTTCTCGTGTTCCATAGAGTAGTGTACCATTAGATAAGTAATGATTTTAACCTCCCTAACCCTACTTTACTCTATGCCTGACCTGACACGCATTGGTTTTTTTATAGATCTATTATTCGTGGTTGTTCTATGATTGCATTCCCATTATGAATTGAAAGTCTGACTATGCATCCATAGCCATCGAACTGCATTGATCTTAGAGGTATACTTTTCAGTTATTTTGCTCAATCAACAACTTTTTAAGTACTGACACTTAAAAAGTTGTAACATTCATGGAACTAGGTACATTGAGACATTGCCATGCGCAGATAATGACTGTAAAATAACTATTAAGTACTCACCTCGTAGACGTTGAATGACGTAGGAAGCCATTTCAATGCATTATTCAATATGAGATGATGCCGCAGCTCTATTGCTTCCAGTTTGCAAATGTTCAAACTACCGGAATTTTTGAAAAATTTATGAGCAATATTACTGTAAAATCATTCATTTCCATACATACATAGTGTTAGTGTACATAATAATATGTATGCATGTTTTGTAGGTTCTGAGGCTTACGTTCGGTTGGTCTATTCGTTCTTGATTGAATAGTCGTTGAGCTTGTTAAAAAGTTGATGTTCAATCTTGTTCAAATAAAAAAAAAAACTATCTAAGCTTACTTATTACTAAAACATTTAGGTCAATTACCTACTTAGCTAACTGTTTGTTTATATGAGGATTATTATGAATTATTTTATTTGGAAAAGTATATTTTTAAACGAGGCCAAAAGTCTCACAATAATATTGATTTACTTACAAATTCTTTATAAAAATTGTCATAAAAGCAAAGTTCTCACGAAGTTCATTATGAGGCACGCTATCTCTAAATGGAAAAATAATGTAAATGATTATGAAGAGAATAAGTGGCCTTCAAACGTAGCTTACACATTAAAATGGTATACGATTGTGATGTATTGAAGGGCCCCTAAGTGCATATGCTTTTCTTGCATTTCCGACCATACGTGTCACGTCACACGACACACTTGTCACATGTGTCAAATATTACATCATAATTTGCGTGAGTATGTGGCTTTTGAGCTATGCCTGTGGCCATCGTCACCTCGTCTATCGTATAAAAACTCTACACCTATTCTACTTTAAAATGTGATGCATCAGTCTTGTTTGGGCCGCGTTTTGATGCGGACGCGTGTGCTGACTAATACCTACTCGTAATAGTGTACCGCGGCGTCAGCCGTTGCACGTATCGCGATGAGTTCGCAACTCGTCCCAAATGAGTTACTGGCGTTCCTGCAACAGAAGCTGGATGTGATGGACGAGCTGTCGGCTATCCAGATCTGTTCGTCGAGTTTCAGCCAGGAAGAGATAGCTGCCTCTAAGCGGCTACTGTACAGCGTGCTCAATAAGAGCGACCAGATGGTGTCCCGCAGGCGTGACGGGACAACGAAAAGCATACAAGACATCATCACGCTGCTTAAGGCAACCGATCCTGACGACGTGCCTACGTTTGTGGCCCAGGACTTATCGAAGCTTCCTCCGGTCACATTCGACCACGTCGACGTTACCTGCCTTTTAAAGGACATAGTGTCCTTAAAGGCGAGCTTGGCGGACGTCCAGACGAGGTTGGCAACGACCGAGGATATCGTTGTGAGTTTGCGTAAAGAACTTATTACTTTGCGCGAGTCTACAGCGGTATCTAGGTCACCACCTAACGCCAACATAAACATGCGTCGTGAAGCTGACCTCAATGCGAGTTACGCGTCAGCAGTTTTGTCGCCGTCATCGAGTGCTGAGCGCACAATGCCCCGCACTGCACCCGCCCCCGCGGCCCCTACCTGTAAGGCCGCGCGAACCCCGCGCCCCGCTCCGCTACCCGTACCTACAGCCCCCATGAAACGACAAAGTTTCGTCACCATCAGCGCAACGACCGCTCCACCGAAGCCATTACCACAGAAGGTACCGGATGTGGCTACTGATGGTTTCGTGACAGTGCAAAGGAAGCGCCGATCACGAACCAAAGTGAACCGTTGCGGCACCGATGCAGCGCAGTCCAGCCCAGCGCTGCAGGCCGCAATACCGAGTACACCCGTGTATGTCTCCCGCCTACACTACACCACTAAGGCGGATGACATCGGACAGTAAGTGCGCAAGAAGGCCAACTTCACGCCGAGAGTGCAGCTGTTGGAGGCGAGCCGTAACGTCAGTTTCCTGTCGTTCGTGGTGCGAGTGCCCAACACTAGACTGAGCCTCGTCATGGAGGAAACCTTCTGGCCACAGGGCGTGGTGTTCCGTCGCTTCCGCGGATCGCTACCACTGGTACGCAAAAATACCGAAGTGCCATAGTGAAGTGTGTACTAACAATAGTCTTAAGATTCTATTACTAATATACATTTTGTAATATCTATATGTATTCCTAGTTTTAAGGTATTTATCTATGGGCCGTAGAATAAGTTTATACCAACTGTAACTTTTCTATTTGTTACCTGAAATAAATAAATAAATAAAAAAAAAAAAAAAAAAAAAAAAATTGACCCCCCGAGCATCTTAACACCGACTTCTATATTTACCGGTAGTGCCATCTAGTTACATCTTCGGTACTAACGCAGTAGGACGAACTAGAAGGGCGAGTGACGCATTCTGTTGATCTTCGGTGGTAGTCCTGTTACAAAATATTTATTTATTTCTTCTTTTGTTTTTGACACATTTCACACTTAAAAGTTTTTGGTTGTATGTACTACGTGCTGATTCCCATTAGTTATCACAGGTATAGTAATGGTTACCAAGTTAATAAGTACATGTAGTGTTATTATAGACATTTATAAATAAATCCGTATAGCAACTTTCATTCGAATATTGTTTAGAATGGTTTAAGCCGTTATAATATAAAATTTTTTTTTTTTTTAGGTTAGGAAAATAAGACTCTATTTTAGAGTACCTACAATATTTATATAGATTATACATAATTATATATATGTCGTCGGTCCATAGCACCGAAGAATTAGTCAGGATTTTTTTTTTTCACTGACCTGCCCTCACGCCTAGACTCACAGCGACTGTGGGATTCGCTGCTCTATAAATTGAGAATTAATACACTAATTGACACTTCTGTCAATATTTCAGAGCGTGCACGCCTACTAGCTGTTGGAGAATGGGAGTCAGGGTTATGGATCCAGGCGCTCCCATCGCCAAACATCGGTACAATGTTGACACTACCTTGCGCATTGCCACTAGCCTTCGGCTGGGTACACCTTGTGTATTTTCGCATCATTGCACCTGTGGAGTAGTTGTCGATAATCTGGGACACCATGACCTTTCTTATAGCACAAACGCAGGTCGTATACCTCGGCACGCTATTCTAAATGACATAATTCGTAGGGTTTTTTCCACCGCAGGTCTTCCGGCCGTACCTACGTGAACCAAATGGTTTAGCACGAAGCGATGGACCGGACGGTATGTCGTTGCTATTGTCGAAGATGGGAAGGCCTTTGGTGTGGGACGCTACATGCGTTGACACCTTAGCACCTTCACACCTTCCAAGCACATCCGGATGTGCCGGCGCTGCTGCTGCATCGGCTGAAGGCCTCAAACGGCGTAAATATACTAACCAAGCAGGTGATAACATATTTGAGGCGTTAGAGGTTGAGACACTGGGGTCATGGGGTCCGAGTGCTCGCTGCCTTTATAGAGACATTGCTAAACGCTAAATCGATGCTTCTCAGGACCAGAAAGCTGGCTATTTTCTGGCCCAAAGAATAAGTATCGCCATCCAACGTGGCAACACAGCCAGCATTCTGGGAACCTTCTTAGTCGGCAATGACGTGGAGGATTTTTTAAACGATATTTTGTAATGTAAATATTTTTAGTATATAAATATGTATATTGTAATTCTTATTGTAAATAAAGAATCATATTTGTGTAAAAAAATATTTACATTACAAAATATCGTTTAAAAAATCCTCCGCGTCATTGCTGACTGGGATGGTTCCTAAAATGCTTGCGGTGTTGCCACGTTGGATGGCGATAATTATTCATTCTTACCCACAATAATGTTCAAATCACACAACAATTATGATTGTGGCACAGTATAAAAACAATCATCTAGAGTTACATAATAGAGATTTTATAAGAGTAGAGGTGTTGTAATACAACTTATAATAGGTCCATGTGTTACATCATAGAGGAAAGTACTCAAATTATATTATATAAAAAACTAGTAAATATTTAAGTACGAATTTTACTTTATTTGCAGTAAAGCAGTCACTTATATGAGCTATTCGCAAATTATATATCCCTAACCTTTTTAAAGGTCATCGCCGATAAAGTTTATTGGTATTTTTCCTTCAAAGGGTTGGCCTTGGTCTTGGCTAAAAAATGTCACGGAGAAGGAAACCAAACTGATTGCCGTCCTTCCAGTAACACTTTTTGTGCAATTTACATAAATTTTTCGTTTATCATTACGATCTCAAATAAAATTGTAGGTACGAGTATACCTATATCGATAGTGTTTAGACTGTAAAGGGATGAATACACGATTGCAAATGCAGTTGTAAACGTGTTATTAAAGAACAAACACACATTTTAAACAACCGTTTTAAACCGAGTATTCGATGGTTAAGAGTATATTTAGATAAAACTGTTTATTTAGATTTACATATTATGCATAGTTAGTTACCTAATGAATGCCATGCCTGAGATACAGGATTACCTAGTTCAGGCGCGAACATTTAATACCTGTGTAATTAAAGCTTAGCACTATAAGTAGATCCCTGGTAATAATTTAAGGTTTTCATAATATTAATAGCTAAGTAATTATATTTAATAGGCTAAGGCCTCATGTAAAATATACTTAAGTAATGAATAAATAAATATTATGAGTGATCTTATATCACACTTATTATGAGTATGTGGGCAAACATCTCTGACGTTATATATACGAGACGTCTAGATCATACCAGAAGGCAGTTCTAGTCCTTTCTACAAGCTTCTACTTCCAATTGCGCATACGCCATAAGCCACACCTCCTTGTAATTGAACTAGCCAATTAGGTACAAACGATAAATTATAAGTATAGGTAATATTACACTCATGCTATTGTTTAGATCCACGCCCATTTAAACCTATTTGTGTCAAGCCGTTAAATAATTCTCATACTGTTACTACAAGCGTTTCAATACACTCCCAACAACCACTTCAAGTAATTCAAGTTAGCTTACTTTACTAATGCAAAGCAAATATTTAAAATGACCAAAAGCGAACACGTGGAATACATTTCTCGTACCTGTAATCCTTACGGAAACTATCGAGATAAAAAGTAGTCCAATTGTCCGGAGTCTCAAATACTAAACTTTATAACATTATAATAATTTTACTAGGTATGCAATGCATGCTACTAATTGCATATGTTGAGCGGACCAAATTTTCTTAATTTTTTTATGCTCTATTTTCATGATTTCAGAGATATCACTCCCGGGTATGATGTCGACCAGCATGCCAAATTTGGTCAAAATCGGTCGAGCCGTTTCGGAGGAGTTGGCACACAAACGATTTACACTTATCGCCTAAGATAGAGCTTCGCTTCGCTCCGCTCAATAAAACAAAGTCGGTCCTTTTACGTAGATCATTAAAACTACGCAACAGATTTTGATGTGATGTTCACCAATGATAGAGTGGGTCTCGAGTAAGGTTATTGTGTATTATTTGCCAAGCGGGCGAAGCCGCGGACGTCCGCTAGTTAATTATAATTATGTCCTGAATAAACAATTTGTACAAAATTTTGTTGACAAATAGATTACAACATTATAATTATGAAATGAGACGTAAAAATCTTTTTATGGATCCCTATTAGTAAGGCTTCGCTGTCTGTCCATCCGTCCGTCTGTTACCAGGCTATATCTCATGAATCGTAATAATACGACAGTTGAAATTTTCACAGATGATGTATTTCTGTTGCCGCTATAACAACAAATACTCATAAACAAAATAAAACAAATATTTAAGGGGGCTCCCATACAACAAACGTAGTCTTTTTGTCGTTATTAAAGGTACGGAACACTACTTCGTGCGTGAGTCCCACTCTCACTTGACCGGTTTTTGGATGATTCTCCAAGAGGAGTTAAATTCCTTGAAAGAAAATTCGGGTATTTTAACCTTTCAAAGATGTTATACCTACTACTAATACTTTTCATTCTGATTTAAATATTTGTGTCGACCAGATCTCGGAGGGATTATACTCGTACCTTATTTTAAAAGCATTTTAATGAAAGGTCGTGTGTCTAATGAATTATAAAAGGGATCACATTAATTCAAGATCACTTAACAAAATGCGTGATTTATATGGAATCCCTTCTTTACACTAATCCTTTAACAATCTTACTCCAACCCCAAATTCAATTAAACAACAAAAGAGGTCCATCTAGGGTACAGAAGGGTACAGTTTAAATAGAAAATATCTAAAATAGGTATTAATTAAAGGCACAAATGAATGAAAAATATTCATTGAATGCGAGAATGTGATGACAATAGCCTTGCGAAGTGGGTTGGAACAAAAGCTTTGGATAATTGGAATCTTGATGCCTTCATTATTTGGATGCATGCTCATTGGGGACGTATTTCAACCTTTGCTTTAATAGCAGGTAATTTTATAACCGAGGATTCTTTAGGCTCGGTAATTAATGGTTACGTTTCTTAAATTGATTTATTCAATTTACCAAATTACAGGAACTATTTTCAGTAGGTAGTTGCTAGTCTTGCGTAAATTGTTGTTGTTATTGTGATGTTTAAATGGTGGTACGTACCCAAAAATGTGGGTTGGTATGATACGCAAAGAAAATGTAAGTGGGTACCTCAATCCTATTTGACATAGAATCACTAAATTTGTTGGCAAGTTTCCAAAGTGTTCTATATACACATAGTCACGTTTCCCCATAAAGGTAGGCAGAGACATATTTTACAGCGTAAAATTTACGTCATACATTTCGCTTGTAATTTTGTTAACCTTGCCCCCTGTTACGTGCCTAAACGTAACAGTAGACAAGGCTATTGCCGCTTTCCGGGAACTTTTATGTCTGTAAGACCTTCATCCACTTGCAACTGAGTTTGGATTGGGCGTTTATGATCCTAATAAAACTCCTCTGCACCTCTTGCATCTTTTCTCATACAATTCTAAAAACACTAAACTACCAAGCTCTGATTTGAGATTATTAATCCGGCTCGAAGGACCAATATAGGAATATCCCATAAAAAGACTGTTTGTATGGTAAAAGAAGCTACATGGGGCACACTAAAAGTTTTACACTTCTAGCTAATCGGAACTATTTGAATTTCGAATGTTATATTTTTTTAAACGTTGCAACCATCTTAGTAATAAAAAAAAACAATTGGCGGGAAATCATTTGTCAATTGTTTTTTATCACACATCAAAGTTCTACGTATGCAACGAAAATGGAATAAAGTCGAAAAGATTTTAGAGCGATGATTTTTTATGATTTTAAAAACTCTCTCTCCGCAAGACTGTGCCGCTCCTCTTCAAAATGCTTTTGGGAGAGAAGCACCTTATTTGAGCACCGTAAGGCGACGGTTTGCTGAATTTGAGAGAGGTCGAGTTTCTTTACATGAAGAATTTCGTGAAGGGCGGCCTTCAACTGCCGTCAACGAAAATAATGTGGCTACTGTTAAGCGGTTAATTGAAGAAAACCCGCGGATTACTTATGAGACAATTCGAGGACTATTGAGGATTGGTATGAGTCAAATCCAGAAAATTTTACATGAAGAATTGAAAGTTCGGAAACTTTGTTGTCGTTGGATCCCTCATGAACTGACAGCGGAGCAGAAGCGGGCTCGCGTGGAATGGTGCTCACAGGTGCTACTGAAGTACGACCACGGACATACTAATGCTGTTTATGACATTGTCACAGGAGACGAAACGTGGATTTATTGTTTTGAACCCGAAAAAAAACAGCAATCTTGTGAATGGGTGTTTGAAAATGAGAACAAATCAACAAAAGTGAGGCAGACGAGAAACGTTGGTAAAAAAATTATCGCGTTTTTTTTCTCAGCTACGGGTCCCATCTATACAATTCCACTTGAAGATCAAAAGAGTGTTAATGCCGAGTGGTATTCTACCATTTGTTTACCCAGGGTGTTAGAAAAAGTTCGCGAAAGACGACCCAAAAGCCACGTCCTACATCATGGCAACGCTTCTTCACACACGGCCAACAAAACAAAGTCATTTTTAGCTTCCGAAAAAGTACAACTCGTCACCCATCCTGCGCATAGCCCCGACCTTGCACCCTGTGATTTCTGTATTTTCCCCAAAATCAAAGATTGATGAGAGGTTTCACTTTTACCAACTCCGAAGAGGCAGTGATAGCGTTCAATCAGCACGTAGAAAACATGCCTTCAGATCTGTGGTCCTTCTATTTTAAAAAATGGTTCGATCGCATGAAAAACTGTTTAAAATGTAAAGGAGAGTATTTTGAAAAGCAATAAACATAATATTTTGGTTTTAACATGTTGATTTTTTAAGTTACGCAAAACTTATAGTGTGACTTACGTATATTGCAAATAATCAACAATCAGTCCTATAATGATAGTAAGCGAGAACGTGTCTTCGACTAGAATACGAATCACGAACTGGATTGACAATGCTAAAATAATATAAATTCTAATGCAATAATTACCAAACAAACAGGTCAGCAATAATGCTGACTCTACAACTCTACATGTACAGTTTACTCGTACACCATCTATATTTGCTTCACCGCCATTTACTGATCTATGTATGTAAAGTCATGAGCAATAACATGGAAACATATTTTTTTGTTCTATGAAAAAAATAAGAATGCTAAGCTTCACAAGTAATTTTGTAAATAATTACCTGTTAAGGTAAAGATAAATTGTGACAAATTAGCTAGTTACACACCTTGCCAGTTTTTGCCAATTCGGAGGTCCGGCAAAGGCGAAGGAGAAACACCTCGGATAGGTTTTAGTGGATAGTCGGGCCCGTTTTCTATGTAAGGACCGGGAGTCCCACACAAAGCCGTCCCGCTGCCCCTGCAGTAGAGAAGCGAAGTACGTAAATGTATCACCGACCATGTTATAAAAAAACATTCATACACGTGGCTGTACAACAGTACAGTTTTCAACACAACACTTAAATAATAGTGTATTATGTTACTACTATTCTCGGGAGGTGCAATTAACGTACGCTTTAGTCAATTAAAAATTACGTAGCCACGTTTCAACGTGAAACTTTAATATACTTGGACCTAAAAAGCATTATAACGAGTCCTGTGAGACATGATAAAAGCCTTTTATACTAATTGTTTTAACCTTCTACTGTAAGAGATTGTATAAAATATGAAAAACATTTTAAATAGATTAACAATTTTCTGGTGTAGTCAGTTAAGAATAATTAGAAGATTCTGAGTTCGTTGACGGAGTCTAGGAATTATTTTTTCTTAAATATTCCAACATATTTTGTTTATTTTTATTTATACTCTGATGCAATAAATAAACCAGGCAAAGTGCGTATTAGGTTACGCATGGCATAGGGTTCCATAGTAATAATAGCATAAATAACTCTTGAACTAACAGAGTTATCTAATCAGTTGTAGTTTTACTTTAAAGTTCATAACAATGGACAACCGTCATAAATTTTCCCAGATTTTGCGAGCCAGCCGTTAACTTTTAGAAGGTCGCGAAGGAAAGCCGAAGACATGATAAAACTAAAGGTTCCGACACTTGAACTACGGAACCATTATGAACTGACTATTCTTCAACCAAGGTGTCTTCCTCTTTGTCCCCAGAATACACGCAATACCTATTGCATTAATTCTAAAACTAGAAACCGTTCGCGTCTACTACATAATTATGAAATATTCACAAAATGACGTCAGTTATGTCAACATCCCTAGGGCTATTCTAGAGGCTCATTGCTCATGATAAGCATTCATGACGGGTTTAAATAGGTCACCTGAATAAATTATCTGAAATTGACAATGACGTCTAATTAGGTTCACTGTTCTGAACACCTAATAGAAATCGACACTTTGTTCTCGAACGCTTATAGATAATTATGTGGATTATGCACCTGTCGTTTTTTGTTGGATATATTTTTTAGTTTCATCTTCATTGAATGTTGGTGAATGAATGTACCAGCTATTTGTTAGTCTATGTACCGATGAAATAAAAAAATAAAGTATTTTTTTACTAATAAAGAAAGTGCTTTAACTTTAAAATCATGTTTGTTTTATAGTTAAGTGGAAAGTCAAATTACGTGATTTTTTTTTGTTTTTACTAAGAATATTAATGCAAAAGTCCCTAGGTAAATTAGTCTACAAAAGGTTAATCTCTATCCCAATAATACGTTTCCCTGGGGCATGATAAAGCTATTCCACACGGTTTTCTTAAGCAAATTTATATTTTATAGAGAGAAATTTGTTTCTAACATTTATATTCTAATAGGTGCAAAAACTACAAAGTGCTTGCTCCATTTCAAGATGTAGTGAAACGACCTCCTTTGATGATTTTGTGCAATGGCTATGCTGATAGTTTTATTCTTTTATAAAAAATACGGACATTTAAAATGCTGCTCTTTGAAAAGATAGCTTTCATAACTTTATTTTTATATTTCAAAGCTTAAATTATTCTTATAATGTCGGTACGAGTATAGTTATGGTAGCTCAGTGGTCAGAGCGTTCCCCTTATTAGGGAAATGCCGTGGGTTCGAGTCCTGCCAATGACATTCCACCTTTTGTAATTTATAATTTTTACAACATACTAGTAAAAAGTTAAATGAAGGCACTATATACTAGTGCCTTCATTTAACTTTTTATATTATTCTTTCTCACTTACTCTTACTCTGTTTGTATTTCTTATCTGTGGTAAACAGTTGCCCGGACTGCTGACAGCTGAGATTGTAAGGAGATATGTTACATCGGTCCTGGTTGTTGGAGCTTAGGTTTGGATTATAGAATGGTTATTATCTATTATAAATAGTGCTCGGTAACGGTTTAGAGGGGCTCATGGTCTAGTGGTAACCGACAATGTTACCATTGTTTATTACATTTACACATACATTGGAAAAGTTAAGCAACATCTAGTCAGGCCGGTCTTAGAATGAGTGACCATTTTTTAAGACATTGAGACCCCTCCGTGCCTCGGAGAGCACGTTAAGTCGTAGGTCCCAGTTGTCATACGAACATCTATGGCAGGCGTTAGGGGTAGTTGGAGCCCTAAATCAAAAATCCTCGTGGTCTAACTACAGAACTTCAATATCGCCCATGGGTTGTAGAGGTCAGATAGCAATTGCTAGATGGAAAATATCGATGTTCAGCCAAATCGCAGTTAGAATTTCTATTCTAACTGCGATTTGGCTGAACATCGTGATCATGACTTTCTAGTCGATCCCAACTGCGTTGGGAAAAGGCTCGGTGAATGCGGTAACGGTATAACTTGGGATAAACAAAAGCTCTAGCAAAATATGAGCGTGCAATACACCCCTACCTTCCCCTTTCGGGGAAATATAACTGGAGGATCCTTCGAGAAATATCTCCCCGGGAGGGGTATAAACGAGTGATACAATTTTGCTCTTGCTTCAGTTACATGCGCTGCGAAACAAGAAAAAAGTTAAAGTTACGTTTTAGAGAATAATTTGACGAGTAAAAATTCAACGCAACTCAAGTTGAGGGCACCCTCTTGTATAAATATAAACGTGGGAGTAATAAAAAGTTATATAACTATTTTGGCATCCATTTACTGATCAGAGTAGTAACAGTTTATTTATTACACTCGAGTCAACCGGCTGTGTACGTCATTAAACTTATTTTATAGCTCTAATCGTGAATGTATGCTTACTATCAGTTTGATGTTAGTTATAAGAGGGTATTAAAATATAATTTTCCGGTCAGAGTATTTCCCTTGTTAGGGAAAGGCCGTGGCTACAAATTCTGCCTATGACATTTTAGTTTTTACGATTTATAATTTTCTAGCAGACGCTCGCGGCTTTGCACGCTTTACAAATTATATACACGATAACCTTCTTCGAGAACCAATCTATTCATTGGTGAAAACCGCATCAAAATCCGTTGCGTAGTTTTAAGGATCTAAGCATACATACGGAATGGGCGACTTTGTTTTTTACTATGTTCTGATATTAACAAATGAAACTTAACATTTTAAAATATAATAATGTTTAATACTACTAAATCTAGCAAGTTATAATCTCTTTAACTTGCGTTGTTTAAATGATAAGATTAATGGTGATTTTATGGAACTTAAAATTAATAAATAACGTGTCTTTTGTTACAGATTGGGAACTTAAAGAACTTTTTTCTGCTATCACATCCACACATCAGCAAAAGATCACCTAATGCCAGCATAGATCACTATATTAGACTGAGAAATGATCCACAGGTAAGATAATAATCTTCTGGTATCTATAAAAGCACTAGCTTTAAAGTTTTGTGGTTAGAAATGATCTCAGTTTCCTTACTAAGAAGATTAAATATTAGGTTTAGAACCAAGGTAGAATTTATTAATAACCTACCTATAGATCAGTATGGTAGGTATGGCATAGAAGATTGCTATGACAATGACACATTCTTTCAACCTATCACTGAAACTACGTATTATAAAACAAACTCGCCCGTTCCATATGTATGCTAAGATCTTCAAAACTACGCAATGGATTTTGCTGCGGTTTTACCAATAGATAGAGTGCTTCTTGAGGAAGGTTTTTGTGTATATAATTGGTCAAGCGGACGAAACCGCGGGTACCGGCTAGTATAAAATAATACCCAAAATATAAAGCTATTTAAAAGCCTATATTATTATGCTAAATAACAATACGTACACGTAATTATCTAATTATTACTTGAGTTTCGGAAATATCCGAACCTCAAACCAACGTTACATGGTAAATATCCCAATAATTCCAATATATATTAATAACAATATAATATAATCGACCATGAAACTTTAAATACGAGTACATACAAGGTAAAATATTGGATAGAATCAGGCGTTACCTGGCGAAAATCCATGACAAAGTAATGGTAAGTATGATGTTCAAACTTTTTAAAATAATTGCATTATTTTCACAAAAATAGAAGACATTAAAACGTCGACAAATGTTTCACCTCTAAACGAGGCATTCTCAAGACTGACTCAGAGAGGACAGCAAAATAATGCAATTATTTTAAAAAGTTTGAACATCATACTTACCATTACTTTTACATATAAGGTACTCGTAAGAAATATAGATTTTGCTGTGCAGTGGATATTTATCGTACTAGATTGATATATTTAAACATAGGATAAAACTAAATTTCACCAACTGTTTGACGTTTACATTTATTGAACTTCGCAACGAATTTTAACACAGTTTTAGGCAATAGATAAAGTGAATGAAGAGAAAGGTTTACTTTAATAGCGACCCGCCCAGGCTTCACAAGCGTGCAATATTAATACTAATGTGAGGTAATGTAGAATGCGAACGAGAAAAGAACCTTAGTTCCTCGTGGACTCACAAATTTTTCTCACGACCATCATTGGGACTCATTAAAGAGAGTCCACGACCACGATGGAGACTTATTTCTCGTAGACTCGCTGATTAATAGTCCACCAATTTGTCCCAATAGACTACAACGTATGCAGCCATAGGCAGCTGCTTGTTAACAAATAAATAATTTAGCTTGATTACGTATCTCATTAATTAGGGTACTCTTATTACAATTGAAGTAGGTTCTTAAATTATGACTTTAATATTAAGAGTATATTGATTTTTTTTAATATCATTACTAAGTTGTAATTTAAAAAGTTGCTTATCATCATAACTAGATGAGAGTTAACGAATTAGGTTGCTTAGAGTTTCTATCAATATCTACAGGGCCCAATTCATCCTCACCCACACACGGTGCAACTGCTATCTGATGGATGGCTCTGCACTGTTAAAAATTCTGTAATTTTACAAGTCATCATATCAAGTCCTCAGGACACGAATATAGGCTCGCTTCTCATTAGAAGTCGAAGAAGAGTCACGTCATGACGTGAGACCAACAAAGCAATTCGGGGATTATAGAATCTATAAACGCCTATACTGTGTCTTGCTAAGAAAATGATGATGAAGTTACTGGAAATATGATTTAATTAGGTCTTCGCCAACGTGTAAAAGTTAATATGTAATGTCATCATTAACATTTTACAATAGGTTCTAGTGCTCGCCGATAAGGTCGAACTGTAGAGCTCGCGAATATTAAAAACATTATTTTGGTTTTTTCCTCTTCATTCCTCCCCGCCCCAATCAATAATGGTCACGGAGATAAATTGTTATAATCCAAGGATCATTTGTGTCAAGTTTCATGGTGATCGGTTAAAACATGTGACGCTAGCCACAAACTCATATACAAACAAACGGAAGATGTTCAGTCTCAAATTGTAGACGCTACGCTCACTTCGTTTGCTCGGTCAATACATCACAAACACGAAAGTTTAGGCTGGGCTTTAACCAGTTTCCGTCTCCTTGCAGTTGTCGATACGTACGGAGTTCAATAGGTCCACGTTAAATGGCTCCCACGTCACCTTATGACGATTTGGATCTTCGTCTTATTATTGATACTTTGTTGTGAATATATACAAGTAAAAGGAAAAAAAATAAACAAACTGTACTATCTAAAACTAACAACTTAAAATAAATATGTGAAACAGGGAGTCTTAGGCAGAGTGCATACACAGGCAGCATACACGCGCTGGATTGCCAATGAGAGTTGGTCTGGTAACTCAGTTGGTCATAGTATTCCCCTAGACAGGTAACTGACGGTGGTTCAAACCTAGCCTACCTAGCGTTTTTGCGATTCACGTTGAAAATTACATATAAATTTTAGCACACTATTTGCTTTAAAGACAGAATCCATCCATAATGATATTTACTTTCAACTTTATATGTGTGCTTTTATTTACAAAAAGAATTACAATATACATAATTATATACTAAAAATATTTACATTACAAAATATCGTTTAAAAAATCCTCCGCGTCATTATATTACTTTATATTAGTTAAGCGACGTGATAATTACCCACCTGTATTGTAGAATCACTCAACAATGTCGTTTCCAGTAATTATGTACAAGTATCAAGGTAAATTTTAATAATAGACCAACGTACTCGTATAATATATATACCTAGCAATAGCTGCTATTTGAATAATTTTGTGCTATCAGCTTTTTATCGTAAAGTACTTAAGTGGTATTTCTTTTGGTTCAAATATTAAAAATCTACATTCATTACTGAACAGATCTACTAATTGATAATAATGTTTATTCCAAGTACAATCACGCTGTGGGGGTAAGCAGAGGTGTATTGCAAACTGTTGCAGTGACCGGGCATTATAGAATACTAGTAAATATGATTTTAGAATGACAAACTTTATCTTTGCCTACATAATATCACGTCCGTTGCTCTAAATGTGTAGGCAGTGGTATATTAAACACCCACTTTTCGCTAGTTATTTTGTTGTTATCTACTTTTTTTAATGGCGGGACTAACCCAGTGTCCCCGGTTAACCCTCGAAAAGATAAAACCAGGGCACTGGAGAACTTAAGCGACCTATCAGCGGCCTCTGTCAAGGTATGGTTTTCTTTGCGTATGTAAGTAAGGTCATGTGTGGGTGGAAACCACAAAGAACCTTGCCCTTCTGGTCTGCTTTTGAAGGACCTACGTGGGAATATACGTAACTGGGAATTACCTAATAGCGAACTGACAATTTCCATGTTTGTCAGATCCTCTCTCGTTGATAGGCAACTGAGCTTGGATACCTAATGCTCTTTGATTACATGGTAAATGTCATCTCATTAAATATTGGATGGCGTTACTTGGCGAAAATCCATGACAAAGCAATGGTAAGTAAATTATTTAAAAAAAAATGTTTTAAACTTATTTTAACCCTTGAAACCTTGATGACATACGTTCTCTATAACATTTCCTTGCCATTTGAAGCATAACTTTATAATATCTGTGGTTCGATTTTTTTTTTCACGGCATTGAAAGTTGATGATGTTTGGAGAGTACGTCTCAGCGTCAGGTCTATAGTGCGTGTATTTTGAGTGAAATACTGTGATTTATTCAAGTAAGTAATGTTTTCTTATTAGAAATATGATTATTTGGTTTATAATGATTCTATTTAGGTAGTAGTTTTCAAAAAAATACATCGTTATAACTAATATATGAAGCCCTAGAAAGTTACCGATTTCCGAGTTATTTTTGCGATGTTTGTCAGTGAATACAGTGAAAAGTATAAAAAAGTATAAATAAAGATACTTTTTATCTCTGTAAATCGTTTTGAGAACGATAATGTACGTAATTATATATTTCAGTGTAATAATAGCTAGAAAAAATTTGGTGGAAAACCGTTATAAATTGGCCCGTTGATTTTACGTTTCGGCGGGTTGAGTTTTATGTGGTGTTATTATAAACACCTTGAGGTGTTTTATCAAAATATTTACGTTATTAGATAGCATAAGTCCTTGTTCTTTGAAATTCATTTGAATTTTCTTGAAATTCAGTTGAATTTCTTGAAATTCATTTGAATTCTTGAAATTTAGCTAACAACGTGGTTTCCAAATTTTGGACAATTTATAATAAATAATTTGTTTGCATTATTATTCATTTTTTGATGCTTGATCATCAAATATATATCAATAAAACTATTGCCGTTTACAGAATCGTAAAATATGGTTTGGTTGTAGAGATATTCCTTTTTTTCTACGAGATGGTAAGACAACGTCACGATGTCATCACCCGCCCGTGCTCCCAAGACTTTTTTTTTTTTTTGCGCGTGGATTGAGGGGTTAAATTTTTTAATAGCACTATTTTCCGCAGGATTAAAAAGACAACAAATCGTCGACAATTGTTTCGCCTCTAAACGAAGCATTATCAAGACTGTCTCAGCTGTTCTCTCTGAGAATCCTGCGGAAAATAGTGCTATTAAAAAATTTAAAATAAGTTTAAAACATTTTTTTTAAAATATCTTACTTACCATTGCTTTGTCATCTCATTAGTTAAAGTTTTAAACAACAGTAAAGCAATATTTTGGACAAGAGCCCTATTAGTATGCAAAATGTTTTATACGAGTATACGGAGCAGATGGCCGTGATTCCACTTCAATCAACAAGCGTTCAATCAGAAAATTTACCAACGAAACATAAATTCTTTCTCACGTTTTTATATCCCAATTTTATTTTAAAAGGTTTCTTAGCAGTAAATTTGGTAGAATGCTTATACTCGTAGATATTTCATTCTCTGGACTGAGGTAGCTATGAGCGTGTAATCTATTTTCTAGGCATTTTTTCTTCGTGGCACATAGTAATCACGCTGCGCATCCTTACACGATTAAAGAGAAGTTTGAGTGGAGTACGTATGCACTCTATCAAGTTATTTTCTATGTAAACGTTTAGGAGTTGTCTTCACAGTACCTTCTATCTTTTGAAAGTGGTGTCATGCTTAATCATTTGTGTGTACCCGACGTGACGTTATTGACGAAAAATACCCAGAAAATATAGCTTCTTAGCATTGCGGATGCAGAGTATTATCCTGATGGTGACCTTTTCAGGTCAGATCAGTTCATTCAGAACAGAAAACTGGAAGCTTCCGAGCGGAACGTATTCGAGACGGACGCACGAACCCTATGCATTTTTGATTTCGTCTGATCGGGAATAAACAACAGAATGAGCAGTCGAATCCGAGACGGAAACTTTTCGAGTAGTTTTGAATAAGGTGTCAGTTGTCAATTTCACTTTCATAATTTAAATTTATTAATATAATTATATACAAGAAAAATACAATTGAAATAAAATAAATATGTAAATTACTTATTCTAATTACATCTAAATTCTAATATGCGTCAAAGAATTCCTCCGCCTCGTCGCCGACTGGCAATGTTCCGAGAAGGCTGGCAGCATTTCCACGTTGTGTGACAATGCTTATTCTTTGTGCCAAATAGTAACCACCCTTTTAGTCTTGAGAAGTGTCGATCATGAGTTTAGATAATTTTTGGAATAGGCCGCCAGCACTCGGACCCCAGGGTCCCAGCGTCTCTACCCCAAACGGCTCAAATATGTAGTCTCCTGCTAAATTGGAGTATTTGCGCCGTTTGAGGCTTTCCGCTGATGCAGAAGTAGCGCCCGCACACCCCGCTGTACCAGGAAGGTGAGAAGGCGCCAGAGTGTCAACCCACAGTAAAGGCCTTCCCATCTTCCATGGCAGTAACGACATTTCATCAGGTCTCTTTCCATCGCCACGTGCGAGCCCATCTGGTTCACGAACTGCTGGGATACCGGCGGTCGAAAGAGCACGACAAACTACAAATTTATCTTTTCTAAAAATACAAAAAAAAGGTATTTCTCACTATAGAAATTTTAAGGAGGATACTCATCCTCACATGCCTGTCGATAGACCGACAAAACTCTGGCAAAAATACTTAAAGTTCCAGAAAACAGCAATGAGGTCACCCCAAATTACGTGGCTTTAAAGTTACTGCCGTAATGTAACTACGCCTCTGTCTGAGGGCGTGAATTTTTGTGTGCCTGTGTATAACTTCTATTCACCACTCATTTGCATACAACAATGAATGACCTTAAACGTCTTTCATTAAACTCCAAAAATAAATTTACCATCAAACCTTTTACCACCGTATTTGATTGACAATGGACTCCCATAAAATTATTCATTGGGATAATCCTTAAACTTGTCCGATTGGATATCGTGACTTCGTGCCTTGCTTTATAATTAATTCAGTGGCGTATTTGACGTTGGGTTTTGTCTCAAAGGATTGGCCAGTTAGTTAATCTTGTGGAATTGGAACGGGCCTTGGCGTCTTGTTCATCGAAGTTTTACGCTAGATTGTTGGAGTATAGGCTGTTTTGGGTTTAGAAGTATTTGTAGTAGGTATTAAAATGTTTAGGTAATTACCCATTTTATGTTCTTCAAATTGACAAAATGCGCAACTGTATCAACTGTTTGTTTTATTAAATTGCTGTGAATGGAGAAGTTTTAAGGAGAAAACCTATCAGACGGTAGTTAGAATACACTACAATAATTTATTTACTCTAATTTTATTGGTAGATATAACTAATATTAATCAAATACCCTTAGAAGTTCAATATTAATTGAAAAATGCGAGTAAGTATTAAAGTGAAAAATAAATTAAAGAGAGGTGTGGATGTAGAAGAAGTGATTGTGTGCCACTTAAATGATATAAAAGACAAACTAGGTACCTACATTTATTTTCGGACTACCGAAATTAGATGTAAACTCATTAAAAGTAGGTAGAAAATGTACAGCTGAACTTGTTAAAAAATATTATCTGGTTCTTCTTGTTATAAATAGACAACTATAACAGGAATGCTGGCAAGGGCTTACCTACGATTACTAGTATTATCAAAAAAAAATACAATCGAGTCTAAGTGGATTTAAAACTTACAAATTTGACAGGTAAGATGGGTCATGCAGCAAAGAGAACTGCGGCGTACAAAGAGGGACCATCAATGGAAGCCACGTCACGTGATGCGGCAGTCCAGTGTGCCAGCCTTCCCAGACCCATTGTTCAAAGAGCAGTGGTACTTGGTAAGAAATTGATATTGCGTCCAATCTGTTATTGAAATGATTACAATTTTAACACAAAAAAACAGACTTCAAATAACCGTAATGGGACCAAATGACTGTCGGAATGGGATAAACTTGAAATCGGATCACACAGGAAGCACTAATTTTCAATTAAAAAGAGAATTTTCAAATTCAAAATTATTATAATAAAACATAAAAATAAAATACAGTCGATGTGAGAACCTCCTCTTTACAAAACACATTCATGTGAGTCGACGAACAAGCATATAGACCGCCTGATCGATAGGTTAGCATAAGCATAGCCTATGGAATTATACAACTTTAGTAGAATCACAAGCGCCTTGTCGATTCCGTAAATACTTATGTACATGCTCTTTTTGAAAGAACCTCACATTGTAGCTACTTGGAAAGATCGAAGAGTGAGAAAGTGAGAAGTTGGCACCGCAGTCAAAAATTTAAAGTTCTGTCAAGAGTCCGTTTGCACATCATATTATAGTTATATAGTTCCTGATGGGGTTTTATCAACAGTTCCAGCGAAAAACAATAAAAAATGGATCTCTTGACAGAACTTTAATTTTTGAACTTTGCGGTGCCAACTTCACACCCGCGGAGAGAGTAGGGGATTTCTTATACTTATGGAACTACGTATAAGTTTATCGTCCTAAATACTTGACCTAAAAAGAGATTCCGTAATTAAAATAAGTAGTGCCATTCTGTAGGTACATATTTGTACTATATACACAATTAACAAAAAAAGGATGATTTGATAACCACTCAGTCGAGAAACAATTCTAAAATTAATTATGAGCTCAAATAAAATTATACAATGCAAGAAAATAATAAAAGAAACAAACACTTTAATCACAATGGTTCTTATCATGAAGTACCAGCTATTGTCGTTTTATGACAGTCAGTATACCTATATTACAATTTGACGGTATAATAAAAAGATAACACGTTACGTTACATGAAAACTGTTACTTAAACAACTATGTACCGGAGAGTTCGATTTTTGCTGAGCACTTGCCCGGTTTTTTTTTAATCAGCACCCCTGGGCCGCGGCCGAACCTACGTCCATTGTCGGGTTTTATCCCGCGTCGGTGAGTGAAGGCGTGCGTGGGGTGAAGCCACAGCCCGCCGCCCTTCTAGCCTGCTTCTGTAAGGACGGTGGGTTGCTAATCCACCGTTCTCAGGCCCAATCATGGTCCGGGCCTAGTCACGTCTGCGGCACCCTCGCCGCACACTTCGGAACTCAGCGGGGAGGGTACGCTCCCTCACCCTACCGGCCGCCTCCTTCACGAGCATAACCTGCTCGCAGAAGGAAACGACCGCGTTCCACTGGCTCCCGCTAGAGACCATGGCTCTGAGCATGGTCTCCAGTGAGAGGGTATCTACTACGCCGAAGCCCACAACCAGGTCCCGGTGCTGACTGGCCCACGCTGAGCATTCCGCCAAGCGCGTGGCTGGTGGCTTTTTAGGTTACCTCTGGCGCTCCGCAAAAATCGGGTTCACAGACTCTCACTTATACCGAACAACGTTTCTTATATTGTCGTGCACCTCGAGCTAGTTCGGAATAACTAGTTCTTCTGTGCGGGAAAAATCAAGCATTACCTTGACATTGGCGAAATCATCAATGAACATCGATGGAGCCACGTTTTTAAAAAAAGACGAAGAAGAAGAACTATTTACCGAAAATTTATTTATAATATCACAGTATCTTGGAATACAAATAAGACTACTTAAATATTATATTCACCGTTGTGTAATAATACTAAAAGCAACAATTAAGCGCTTTAAATTCTGAATGAGTATCGAAACATTCTGAACATTTCACTGGGAAAGGTAAAATGTGAAATTGTTTAAAACGACGAACTTTGTTTTGAACTTTTACTGAACAAAAGCTTGTCTCATTGGTACTAAAATTTATTACAATAAAATATACGTAGTATGAGAACAACTAACATATTACTTTTTAAGATTTCTAGAACGGAAACCCTATTTCTAAGACGCCGCTGTCGGTCCGTTTGTCACTAGACTGTACCTCATTAACCGTCATAGTAAGAAAGTTGAAATTTTCACAGATGATGTGTTTCTGTTGCCGCTGTAACAACAAATACTTCCTAAAAAACAAAATATAACAAATATTTAAGAGGGCTCCCGTACAACAACCGTGATTTTTTTGCCATCTTGGTACGGAACCCTTTTTGCACGAGTCCGACTCGCACTTGGCCGGTTTTTAAGTCAGAACTCACACGGTTCCATTAGTCCTTTTAGTAGTAGGTCCTTTTAACACAATCTAGCCAGTTTTACTTCTGGCATCCATTAATGACATTAGTTCTTCATATTGTAACTACAAGTTCCATCAACTGCCGAAAATCGAAAGTGTTAAATATAGGTACGGTTCATACCTTAAGGAACCTTTAAACTTTCGCGTTACGTTATGTTTAGGTATTATACTCTTTAAATTTTTGTTGGGTTTTTATGGTTTGGTTACTCTTTACATAAACATGCCATAAAGTAGATAAAACAAGACAGTGTTACTTTATGCTTGATATTTCGATTAGGTAGTCACAGGTTGGTGAAAATACATTTTATAGGTACCAGATCAGAGTTAGTAACTTAAACAGTAGTGTATTTAGTGGAGACTTATACACTAGGTATAGGCTACACTATGCATTCTTGTCTAGATTAAAGTTTATGGTAGATTTTTTTGTGTTCCCATTTGCGGTGTGTTCTGGGAGGATAACTGGGTTTGAATATACAGCTTGCTGGAAAGGTTCCTAGTGAAAATACGCTGTATATAAGTCTTGAATAAGATGTTTATTGTACTTCACGATTTCACGAATATGAATATGAAGTCTGGGAAGGCTATAACGGTGTCGGTGTGCTTAGGAAAATTGGGTTTCCACAAGTTGAAAAGTTTCTTTCATCGAGCCCGTGCTAAGAAAATTATAATCCAACACCATAATATATTCTTAAGGCAGAAAGCGCCTTCGTGGCGCTCAAGTATCTATTACACGCACGCGAGTAAAGCTTGTATTACGTATTCAACACGTGAAGTGTGGTAAAGTTTATATTTTACTATTTTAGATTATAAGTGAGGATATTTTTTTTCAGAATGGTGGCGCCGCAGAAGGTTTAGATATGAATGTTGGGTACGCCTGGAGGAAAGGATATACAGGGAAAGGAGTAGTCATCACAATTTTAGACGATGGAATACAGCCTAACCATCCAGATTTAACACAAAATTATGTAATATTTTTAACATTTTTACATCTTACAAATTACAATTGCTGCACAAATTGAAATGTAATTTCATAATTTGGCACATAATATTCTAAATTTTCATTAATTAATACAAAATACACATGTACAGAATATTAATAGGTAACACAATTTAATAAGGTGCATGCATACATTAGTAATTAGATTACAAAATGTTATTAAATATATGTAAATCATGGCCGCAGCGAATTATTAATGAATTCTAAAACTCTCTGCTATTCATAGCTAATGGCTGTATGTAAAATATAATATTCAACGACTTACCATTATTGTAGGATCCAGCAGCATCGACCGATATAAATGGGAACGATACAGACCCCACACCGCAGGACAATGGTGACAATAAACATGGCACCCGATGTGCGGGTGAGGTGGCTGCGGTCGCCTACAATAAGTACTGCGGTGTCGGTATAGCATACAATGCTAGCATCGGAGGAGTGCGAATGCTCGATGGTCTTGTTAACGACGCAGTGGAAGCTCAAGCACTCGGATTTAATACACATCATATAGATATCTATAGCGCATCATGGGGACCTGAGGACGACGGCAAAACAGTTGACGGGCCCGGTCCTTTAGCTAGACGGTATGTATTGTTTTATTTCTATTGCATACGCTTAGGTTAGGAATATTATGAACAATCGTGCTTATTAAAACGTGCTTTGTTTCAGAGCTTTTATAAATGGTGTGACGAACGGAAGAGGGGGAAAAGGGTCTATTTTTATATGGGCATCAGGTAATGGAGGCAGGCACACAGATTCCTGCAATTGTGATGGATATGCCAATAGTATATTCACTATTTCAATTTCTAGTGCCACGCAAGCTGGTTTTAAGCCTTGGTATTTAGAGGAATGTTCGTCAACTATAGCATCGACATATAGTTCGGGGACACCGGGTAGAGACAAAAGTGTCGCTACCGTAGATATGGATGTCCAATTAAGGCCTGATCATATTTGTACAGTTGATCATACAGGTACTTCAGCATCTGCACCTTTAGCAGCAGGAATCTGTGCATTAGCTCTGGAAGCAAATCCATTATTAACGTGGAGAGATATGCAACATCTTATCGTAATGACATCGCGGTCGCATCCGCTGGATAAAGAAGATGGATGGATCGTAAATGGAGTAAAAAGAAAAGTGAGCCATAAGTTCGGCTACGGGCTAATGGACGCCGCTCAGATGGTAACATTAGCCGAACAATGGACAAATGTACCACCGCAGCACATTTGTAAGTCTCAAGAAATAAATGAGGACAAGTCTATTGAAACATCTTTCGGTTATACGATATCTGTGCACATGGATGTGAATGGGTGCAGCGGTACAATGAATGAGGTCAGATTTTTGGAACACGTTCAATGTAAAATTTCACTGAGCTTTTTCCCTCGAGGAAATTTACGTATTCTGCTTACGTCACCAATGGGGACGACTTCCACCCTTTTATTTGAACGAACTCATGACGCAACCAGTTCTAATTTTGACGATTGGCCATTTTTAAGTGTCCATTTTTGGGGAGAAAGTGCGGAAGGACGCTGGACCCTTCAGATAATAAATGCTGGCAATATCCACGTAACTCAACCCGGTGTATTGAAAAAGTGGCAATTAATATTTTATGGTACAGCTACAAATCCTATTCGACTACGAGATAAGGATTATTTTGTTTCTAACAGTATTTATCAAAAAGATAAAGTGTACCACACGAATGACGTATACGACCCTTCAGAATATTCACAATTCCTCAATGAAATCGAACTTGGAATTTCTGATCGACGCAATTACCCAAAAAATATTCCTTCCGCTCAACGCAAAAATGTTTTGGCAGATGCCAATGATAAACAAGTACAAAGACTGTGCGATCCGGAATGTGATTCACAAGGTTGTTATGGCAAAGGGCCGACTCAATGTGTTGCTTGCAAACATTATCGTTTAGATAATTCATGTGTTTCAAGATGTCCTCCAAGAAGTTTTGTGAATCAAGGTGGCGTCTGTTGGCCCTGTCATGAGTCCTGTGAGACTTGTGCGGGTGCTGGACAAGACTCGTGTCTCACATGTGCACCAGCTCATTTATTAGTAGATGATCTCGCAGTGTGCTTACAACAATGTCCAGATGGATACTATGAGGATCCTGATGCCAACTCTTGCTTTCCGTGCGCTGAACATTGTGAAACATGTTCTGAAAAGGCAGATATGTGTTCATCGTGCGCCCATAACTATGTACTATTTAATGGTTCATGTTTAGCAGCATGCCCATCTGGAACGTACCAAAAGGATGACTTTGGATGTATACCTTGTCATGAAACGTGTGAATCATGTCACGGTCCCAGTACAAATGAGTGTGTTTCATGCCGCATTGGAGATTATGCATTCAAAAATATGTGTTTACCAAAATGTACTTCCAGTTATTACGCCGACTCTCAAAGAAGAGAATGTCTACCGTAAGTATAACTGTTATTATAATTTATCTCTCCATTCCATTCCGTGATAAAACAAGGCTCATCATTTTACAAGCGCTTGGAATCTCAAACATTTGCTTTGAACTGTAAATTGCTGTCGCCTTTAATTGTCACCCCTTAGTTAAATTCCGTTTAAAGAAATTCGTTGTTGTTTTAGGTGTCCAATTGGCTGTTCAATTTGCACTTACGGCCATTGTTCTGTTTGCCAAAAGAAATGGATTCTCACTAAAAGTGGAACTTGTCTGCCAGACGGCAATGACAAATGCGATAGTAGTAAGTAATTGTACGTAAACCTTGATGTTTTTCTTTCACTTCGTCGACTTATCGTAGCTTTTTTTAGGTGAATATTTCGAAGGTGGAAGGTGTAAAAATTGCCATTCGACTTGTGAAAAATGTAGCGGTTCAAACGAATGGGATTGTTTATGTTGTTCTACTCCATTGTTGCTACAAGGTTCAAGGTAAAAATACTCACATTTTAACGCCAATAAATATTACGAAATCCTTTTATTTAAAATGGAATATTTATTTCAGGTGTGTTGCAGAATGTAGTCATGGTCATTACCAGACGGCTGGAAGATGTTCAGTGTGTCCCCATACATGTACAAGCTGTGTATCAAGACTGAATTGTACTGCGTGCGCTGGTGCTTTACGGTTACAATCAGGAACATGTAGAGCAACATGTGCCCCTGGGTACTACCCTGACGAGGGAACCTGCTCAAAGTGTTACTTATCCTGTGAAACGTGTACAGGCCCTAGAAGAGATCAATGTGCATCATGTCCTCCTGACTGGAGACTAGCAGCTGGCGAGTGCCGACCTGAATGTCCTCAAAATTTCTTTCCCTGGCAAGACAGTTGCAGACGCTGCCATCACTATTGTCAAGACTGTCATGGTGCAGGACCTCAGCGGTGTACATCCTGTCCCCCACACTTTTCTTTAGAAAATGGTTTATGTGTGGAGTGCCTTAGTTCGCAGTACTATGAGCAAAGGACGCGAACATGTCGTCCTTGTCACGACTCATGTAGGTCCTGCTCGGGTCCTGGACCTACAAGTTGCGTGACATGTGCTCACCCACTGCGTTTAGATAGGTGAGTCCATAAAAAATACACTAGAATAACGTGTAGTTTCAATTCAGTCTGGATTCTTACTTGGTTATTTTATTATGATTTTGTTCACAGAATGAACCACAAATGTTTACCATGCTGTACCGAGAGTATGGTTCCGATATATGTAAACAGTAGTATGGCTACAGATTGTTGTCATTGCGATAAGGATATAGGTGAGTTGTAATTATAAGAAATTAAGCTTCGCACCTTTTTATAGTTCAACATTTATTGCTTTAGTACCCATACAACATAAAATCTCATAAATCAACGCGAACTCTACATCGAACCAACGGCTTTTCCCAGGAAAAGGCCGTGGGTTCGAGTCATTTATGTTTTTGTATTTATAATTTAAATCTTAATGTTCTGAAATAAAGAAATATTATGGATCACATAAATATTTAACTTTGTTTTGACCCGGAATCAAACCCTAGACCTCAGGTGCAGCTGTCACATACTCATACCGCCGAGACAGTAAATTAGCATCATCAGCGAGTGCATTAGGGCGAGCTTATCTATATTGGTACTTGTAAATTACATTATTGCCTAGTTTTATTAATTTGACTACCTCGGTGGCACAATGGTACTATGTACGGACTGCCACACTCGAGGTCTCGGGTTCGATTCCCGGGTCTGGTGGATAATGTATAATTCTCTTTAGAATTTTACCCAGATAATTATCCCAGAGTCTGGAACTTGTGCCCGGTAAATGGCAATAGGCTCGCCCCCTATTACATGGGACCTAACATAGCTGGCGAGATGTGGGTGTGTTTGCACACCTCTGCCTACCCCTTCGGGGAAAAAGGCGTGATGCTATGTTTTATGTTTTATTAATTTGGCCCTTAAAAATAAATCAAAACAGCCCCAATGAATTTAGAATTATAAATTTAATGTAAGGATAAAATTTTGCTCACGATTTCAATTTTATCCTGTATAATTTTGTATGAAATATTTTTAGGTGGATGTCAAAATGGCTCTTCGGCGGGCAAAAGGCGTATCGCTGAAAACATTCGCGCACTTAAAACAGCATCGTTCTTTGTTGATGAAACCAAGGAATCAAAAATTATGATCGACCGCAATTTGGTCGCAGTAACCAGTATAGGCGTTGTGTTCCTAACTATAGCCGCACTAATAGTTATTATTAAGGTTGGTATTAACTGATAATAAGTATTTTTCTCAATTATAAATGAATCGCTCGTTCCAGAAAAGCGCTTTCTTATATTGAAATACTAGTGGTCGCCCGCGACTTCGTCCGCGTGGTAATTTGGATTTTTTCCCGTTCCCGTCGCGCCGCGTCATATTTTGAACAATTCACACAATATCTTTATAAATTTTAGCCTATATGTTATTCTGATGTATAAGCTATATTATTGTAAAGTTTCATTAAAATTCATTCAGTAGTTTTTACGTGAAAGAGTAACAAACATCCATCCATCCATACATACATACATACTTACATACTCACAAGCTTTCGCGTTTATAATATTAGTAGGATTCCGTAACCAGATGGCAAAGGTGTCCGTTTTGCTAGGTGGTGGTATATTGTATGGCTTTTGCCGATTGGGGTAGGAGGCGATAGTATTGCTGATTGCAATTGCTGATTTACATACTTGCTTGTAAGAAGTAGGTATGCCAAGATCGGACACCTGCCTTTTTTTAAATTCTGCGTCACAAGGCCGCTGAACCTCCTACATCAGTTGCCGGGCGTCTCTGGTACGCACCAGAATCGGACACCTGCTTTGTTAGCTTCTACAACTTTCATAGGAGTATTTTCATATATCAACTAGATCTTTTTTTGGACATCGATTTGATCCGTGATTAATTGACATAGTATTATTATTTTTAACCTTTCGTAAGAATAAACTCATCTAAGAAATAATTTATTAATCGTCTATACGTACTAAGTGTAAATAAAACGTGACTTGATTAATTATGGATAATTAATCAAGTCACGTTTTATTTAGGCTATCAACAGCTAATAACAAACATGATACATTAATTATTCAGTAACTATACAGTCTAGTTTATGTATATATTTGAAAACAAGATAAACAGTAACAAGTTCGCTCGATTAAGACTTAATCAACTACCAACATGAAATTAAGTAATTACTATTAGTTCACAATATTTAGTTACATGAGAAATTGCTTACATTTAAACTATTAGATCTTAAAAATATTAATATAGAAAATATAAATCACAAAAACTGAAATATCATCGCCAGAACTCGAACCCACAGCCTTTACCTGACAAGGGATTTAGTGTTTTGTGACTTGTAATTCTTAATATTTTAAGAATAGTTCAAGCAAACTCATTGCTATACAAAAATATTAAACCTATCTTCAATTTTAAACTACAATCCAATCTAAAGTAACACATAATAATATAAAATAACACTATAGAAGCATAGCCCCCATCTCTTTGTATCTCTTGTTACAGCTATTTGTCTTGCGACAGTTCTATTTGTAAAATTATCTTAACAATTTAACTTTTGACATATCTTCTTTGTATGAACCTACATTGGGACAAGGCGTAATTATTAGTCAAACAAGAAAATATCCTGGTCTACTTTTCATGTACCCAATCGACTCCCAATGACCTGGGTATAATAGGTATAACCCCCTGTAATAACACTTTCAGAAATAACAATTGACAGAAAGTTACAACTGCAGGTTGAAGCACATTATAAAAAAACGGTAACAGCATCACTCCAACCCGAGTAGGAATTCAAATTCGGATTTGAATTCCTTTTGACATTGACATCGACGAAAAACGCTTTTAGGGTCGGCCCTAAGAGCGTTTTTCGACGATGTCAATGTCAAATTACATACAATAATGTAATGCGTTTCATGTCGCGCGAGCCGAGCAGGTTGCTATGGTAACGATATAGGCGTGAACTGATTTGACTTTGACATCCACAAGCACTGCGGAGGAGATCCGCACGCGCTGGTGAGAAAACGCATGAGAGGAAAAGTGCCTTAAGACGTGGGGCGTATTTCATAATGTCAATATGAATAAGCCATGCTGTTATAGAAGTAATGTTCTTCAAGCTTAGTCTTGTCATTTAGAAACTTAAGTAACTTCTACATCGCTACTCACTACGTTATAAGTCAATAATATACTCGCAATACGCCGCAAGACACGGGCGTATGGAAACAAATAAAAAAATAATAATGAGACATTATTTTCTACAGTATAAATCAAGAAAATATAAACACCAAACGTTGTATCCCGGAGCAGCGTACTCTCAGCTAACCACAACTGACGAAGATCTGATCCCACTAGCACAATCAACAACTTTAAAGGCCAACAATGCACAGATACTAACGAAAAGTGAATTAGAAGAACCAACATAGCAATACGTACTTTATTATCAATTAGAGTAATTTTACACTGCAGACTGATATGTAGAAGTATCGATATACAAATTGTGTAAATAGTTGATTACAACTGTATAATGACTACCTATCATGCGTTATTTGGATGTGATTTATATTGTGATTTATTTTTGTTCGGTGATAAATGTTTCATGAGTTTAGATTCAATCTAATGTGTTTAGTATGATATTATATTATGCTTATAGGATTCGATATTATTTATTATTTTGTTGATGGTAATCCGAAAAATCCGTATATTCTACAGTTTGTGTAAATATTTCATTAAATATCATTATTCAACTAAAAATCGTCAGCAATTTTTTTATTGGTTTAAATTATTGTGGTTTAAATAATGTGAATGTGTTATTATCTCTGCCATAATAAACCTTTAAAAAGACGTAACATGTAACAGTAGTTTATTTATTTTAAGTTGGTAGGTATATGAGATATTTTATTTACACAAACGAAACATTATGATACAATATTTACAAAAATATGGAATTTATGTTTCTCAGATACAAATGGAATATCAAAGTACTTTAATAGCAATATTTTTAATGGCAATTATCAGTATCACGTGGTTTCGTAAAAGGGATTAGATGAAAATTCAGACAAAAAATTATATCGACATCGTAAGGATACCAATTTGATACATTATGAAATGACTCACGTGTACAGATATTCCACATTTTTTTTGTCGAATTGTAATGTTAGTCTTTCATAATGTATTACTATGTGTTCCACTAAGTGTTGACAATCGAAAGCATAAATTATATAAAAAAAATAGATATCAATTTGAGTTTTCATTTAGTTTTAGATTTTAGTTTTTGTATTACGTTTCTTTTTAATGTCTATATCTAATAATTTACTTTACGTTTTTTAATAAAAGTTTAAAAAGCTATATTTGAAATGCGATATTTTTCAATAAAGGCAACTTGCTTATGGTGCGTACTAAAAATATAATTGTATTTATGTCGATTAGGTGCTACGCTAAAATTTCGTTAAGTAATGGCAATTTTATATTGTAAATACAAAAACAAATTTTATATAAATCCGCCCTAATTATGTGTTTAAATTTAGTTATAAATTTTTACGATTATAGTGAAATTATATTGATTAAAATAGTAGTAATGATTATATTCTGCTAAAAGTATGGAAAATTGGTCACGTATTGCTTTATCGTTTGCTCAAAAAGACAACATTTAAAATTACTTTGGAAGCATTTGCTTCTTTTTAATGTCCAATTGAATAGAAATGAAATAAATACAATAATATTCCAAGGACTTATCACATTAAAACTGTAGTTCCATATGAAGGGTCTGCAGAGAACCGATTTTAAATAATGAAATAACAAAAAAAAAACTATCAAATAGATTATAAATACAATATTTTGTTGGATTTGTTGTTTGTAAAAAAACGGCTGGTGATCAAAAAACGTTTCAGTGAAAATATGATAGCAGAAAACTATCCATACGGATGAAACTGTGGACTAGTACTAGTATAAAACGAGGTCGATACTGCGAGTAATAATACCACACTACCGTAGTTTGGTATCATTTATCCGTAGCACCATAGCTACGACGTAGCACTAGTCTACACTATCAGTATACAATTTATGTTTAGTGATATTTACAGATTTGATATTTGAAATTGTATATTATTATTTTACTTTGTATTTTTTTGTAACTATATAATAAATATTCAGTGTATATATTACGTTTTATATCCTCACGATATTATGATAAGCATAAGCTCGGTCTTTGATGTTATAAAGGATATATAAAGGACCCTTACGTCAGTAATGACATGAAGGTCACTTAAATAAACAGATTGCTATAACACTTGCCATTCAACTTTATAGGCGATGTAACATTGATCTAAAAACGGACCAGTATATTTTTATGGGACCCAATACACCGCTTAATGTTGCGCTATAGTTGTTTTCGTGCTAAAGTTAACCTTTCTAACGTTTATTTATTTAACTGTAACATTTATTTGTCTGTACTATGTAAATATAATTCAATTATTATTGTAATAGAAGTTGAAATTATGTACATAATTTGTAAATAATTGAAAAGTGTAAATATATTGATGGTTTTTATGACGGATTATTTTGTGTTTGTTATTTTATTTGAGTATAATGTAGGCTTGCTCCTTGTTAGATTAGAATAAAATTAGGCGTAAAAGTACCCTTTCTGAGACAAAGCCATGACTGTGTATTTTAACTTTACATACCTGAAGTCTGTGAAAGAGATGCGGACTTTACGTATAGTTTGTCTAAAAAGTCATGACGCAGAGCTGGAATATGAAAGCGTTGGCTGCAATCGACTGATGGGATTGGCATTGAGCGTCGAATGATATTGTTGCCAACGCTTTAGTTTTCTAGCTCCGTGTCATTAAACTATTACAACTCTTATGTAGTTTACTTATATATTTGATGATTTGTGCGTGTATGGATTTATAGTATGCGTACTTACTGTGACACACAGGCGAAAAAGTAGTCGAGTTAGTAAGAGTACTTAATTGTACATCTATCATCCAACTATCCTGGAACTAAGGCCAAAAAAAATAACTAAGATAGTGATTGCCCTAAGGGTGTGAAATCAAATAATGATATAGGTGCCTTCATACATTAACACCCACGCCTACATCCCTGAGGGGGTAAGCAGAGACTCAAGCCTATTTCTGACATACAGTATGAGTATCACCAAGATTTATAATGCACTTTGAACGAGAAGAGTTGAAGAATCATGAGGTTAATAAGTCTTGTCAAGTCCTTACGACAGGACGAGACTTTTGGTCGACCTAAATGACATAAATCGATAGTACTATTACAGATCGCACATAATAATCTATACTGTTACTAGCCGTCCTGGCGAAATTGGTACCCCCTCAAATTAACTTTCCCTAAACTTCTTCAAATATTTTGGGACCAAGATTGGGAAAATGGGTCCAGCCGTTCTCGAGTTTTAGCGAGATAAACGAATAACAATATTCATTTTTAGGGTTCGGTAGTAAAAGTTTCTGAACCCTCCGTCCTTCCTCGGCTTTCCTCCCAAACGGTAAGTGAACATCAAATTTTACATGTATGTTTTTTTTTTTTTTTTAATCTTTATTGATATAAAAAGGGCGTTATCATAATGATAATGTTGCCCTTATAGGGCTTAGCGGATAAACAAAACACAGAATACAAATTAACATAGTCAATAAATTATAGTTTCGTGATTAAATACCTACCGATTTACTAAGATATTTCTAAATATATTGTATATTGTTTTTGCACGGTTACACAGAGGGTCTGCAAGTAAAGTTAAATAGTCAGCTACATTTTGATTAGTAATGTTAAGGACCTCTCTGTGGGCCTCACTCCGAATACATTCTACAAAAATGTGATGAATATCCTCAACCAATCCACACAAAGTGCAGTTTGGTGATTCAACTTTGCCCATTAAGAACGCAAACTTATTTAAAGGAAAGTGACCTGAGCGTAACCTCAAAGCTGTCACTATTTGGTCCCTTCTCATTTCGGACCCTCCGAACCAGAGTGACCGAGGAAGACTAGGCTGTATAATTTTATACCAAATGCCTTTGGTTAGAGAACGTTCATCGAAATATTCGGACCACATATTGCGACAAGTCAGTCTTATCTCATAGAGAATGTCTGTAAAATAGGGAAGGTAATCGGTTGATATGCTGGAGCTGATAACTTCCTTTGCTAAAGAATCGGCTTGTTCATTTCCATATAGCCCGATATGGGAAGGGACACAATTCAATTCAATTCAATTCTTTATTTTTGCGAAATACAGGTAAGTACAGAGGTATAATAATAGTTTTAGTTCCACCATATTTCCGCCAACTGGCATGCAAAATTAGCAGGCATAATGCAGTAAGTAATTACAATGTCTGATTAGTCTAATCTGATGAGTCAACATTATGATTAATTAATTTGTAAGTATAATTCAAATAAAACAAAATTTTAAATGTCAGATAAGCGGACATCATAATTATGTGATTAGGTACACAACAAAATAAATCTAAATTTCAATGTCAAATTAGGGTATTACATACAAATTATTTTGGATGGTCAAAACTGTGTTTTATGATAAAATATAGGATAATAGCACTTAAGTCAATATGTAATATAAATAAAATAAAATTTGTATGTCAATGTAGGAGTCACACCTTCTCATTAAGAAATTCATCAACTGAGTAATAACATTTTCTCATTAATATAGATTTTACACTACCTTTAAATAAATCTATCTTATCTATATTTAGCACTTCCTTTGGTAACTTATTGTATAGCCGAGGGGCCATACATAGAAAGCTCTTATTCATATACTCAGTCTTATTTGCTGGCATTCTCAAATTTAAATTATGTCTCTTGCTGTTCAGATTTGCAAATAAATGTCTATTTTTTCTAACAAATATTACTGTCTCCAAAATATATATACATGGCAAAGTTAAAACATTCAACCGCAAGAAATAGGGCCTGCAGCTTTCCATAGGTCCCAAATGGCATATTGAACGGATGCATCTCTTTTGTGCCACAAATGCAGCCTCTTTATTGGTTGAATTGCCCCAGAAAATTATGCCATATCTCAAGAGAGGTGCAACATAGCCATGATATGAAGTGAGTACGGTTGTTTGGCTGGCGGTTTTCCTAAGCATGTATAATGCATATGAAAAGGAATTTACTTTACTACACAATATTTCCAAATGCACCTTCCAATTCAAGTTATTATCTACATTAAGACCCAGAAACTTGGTTACATCTATTTCAGATATTTTTTTATCACAACAGCTGATATTCATATTAGAAATTCTGTTCATCCTGTTCCTAAATGTCATAAAATATGTTTTGTCAATATTAATAAGTAAGTTATTACATGTCAACCAATTAATTATATTATGTAATGTCAAATTTACCTCCCGTTCCAAGTGTTCTTTATTGTCACCAGTAAACACAACTGTACTGTCATCCGCAAACAAGACTGTTTTATAGTTCGTTACCTTAGGTAGGTCATTAATATATACTATAAATAATAGTGGTCCTAGTACACTGCCCTGCGGCACACCTATTGTGGCGTTTCTACTGTCCGATGTATATGTAATGACATTTTTTGTAGTGGTACAAAGCCTTTCAATCCGTGTCACATGTGTCCTGTTACTTAGATAAGACTCAATCAAGGAGTAAACATTTCCCCTGACACCATAAGCATATAATTTTTTCAACAGTATCTTGTGGTCAACATAATCAAATGCCTTTGTTAAGTCCATATACAATGCACACACTTGTTTCCCCCTGTCCACATTAGTTAGAACGGTAGCTAAGCCATTTCAGAACAATATTAATATCTCATTTTATGAGTGACAAAATAGATTTTATAATGCTATAAGTGACTGGAATACCCTTAAAACTAGATGACCCACATCGAGTAATATACTGGAGTGCACTGCGTGAGTCTGTAAATACTACAACATCTGTGTAATCTAGGTTTTCAATAAATGCTATGGCTTCCGATATCGCCACTAATTCTGCGTGCATTATAGATAGCCTTGAGTTCAAGTCAAATTTAACACTCTCTCCTGTTTGGGGGTCTAGTAGTGCTGCTCCAACTCCATAACTCGACCTGGATCCATCTGTGTAGATCTGATAGAAGTTTCCGTACTCTTGTACTATAAATTGTTCACAGACTGCCCTAAGGGCGCTGGGGTTATACTGGCGTTTAGGTTTATTTATCAAAGATATATCTAAGACAATTACATTTGACAAGTCCACGTAGCCGACCCATATATCTAATGAAAACATATTCATATTATTATTGCTGCAGTCTAAGACAATAGATTTTAGATCATTACTAATTGTTGTAATTATAGGCTTCCGTTTACGACACCAGTATCTTTTTTGGGTGGTCAATAGAAAGAGTTTATGTAAATCATTGATGACATCATAATGTTTAAACGAATTAAGTTTTATGTAATATTTACTAGCTAAAAACTGTCTACGAATATAAAGCGATGGAAGCAACAGTTCAGACTCCATAATGTGAATTGGGGTGCTTTTAATGTATCCACCAATAATTCGCATACATTGATTTTGAATTCTAGTTAATTTAGATAGATGTGTAACACTACAATGACTATATATTTGACATCCATAGTCCATTCGACTACGTACAACTGCAATGTATAACATTCTTAAGTGGGCGGGATGGACACCCCAGCCGGGTCCAGTCAATACTTTTAATATGTTAAGATGTTTGCACAACTTTTCCTGAACTTCTGCTATATGTTTTGTGAAAATTAACTTTCTATCTAACCATAACCCCAAGTATTTGACTGCGTCCACCCTCGGCAGAGCGGCTCCACTAATATCTACATTTAATAGTTCATTGTGCCGCTTATTGGAGAAAACGCAAAGTTGGCTTTTAGCTACCGAAAGTTCTAAACCTAGATTTGACAATAAGCCCCCAACAGTATTTAATGTATTTTATATTTTAATAGCCCCACAATTAGCGTTCATCAAGTCATCTGCATATTGGGAGATGAACACATGAACACGTTCTATAACCTTGCAAATGTGGATGGTTACCACATTGAAGAGAAGAGGAGACAGAGGGTCCCCCTGTGCCAATCCCTTTCCCGTTGATCGAACTAGATATTTATCCCCTACCCTAATTTTTAAATATCTTTCCATAAGGTAGTTCCAAAGATAAGTACATATTTTCGGCCCAACGTTTAGCTTATCCAATATGAGTAGTAATGATAAAGTATCAACGTTGTTGTAAGCGCTGTCAATATCCAAAAAACACGCCGCTGTTGACAGGCCTTCCGAAAACCCAATCTGAATCCGAGTGGTTAAGTGAACTAGACTATCTATACACGATACGACGATTCTCTTAGATATAAGATAAATTTACAACTCAATTTAACTAGCCAATATAATAATAAATTCCATGTAATTGACTTTAATTCTGTTTTTAAGAGAACTGTATATAAATACAATTTGTCAACTTCTGACAGTAACTTTAACAATAACAAACATATTGTTTATGTAAACAAAGGTAGGTATTTTCTACCAAAGCATTATAAGAGACAAATAGCAAGTTTGCTATTCAATTATTTTTACACTTCAGCCAAGAACTTGGCTGACAAAACTGCTTTTATTGAGCAATGTAGATTTAGTGTTAAGACTTTGGAATCTGTTCCAAGTAATTTAAATTAAGTTCTACGACAACAGAGGCAATATTACCCTTTAGCAGACATAGTCAATTAATTGAATTAAATTTAGTTACAAATATTAATTACGTTAAAAAATGCCCTCCAAATCAAACCAAATCAAAAAATGTAAATTATTTCAACATAGGGCATCAAAATATTGGTTGTTTAACACATGGCAAAGAGTTAGAGTTGGAACTGTTAATGAATTCAGACAATATTGATATTTTTTGTATTACAGAACATATGCGTAAGTCGTATGAGCTCATGTTCAATTTCAGTAATCACCGGGTTGGTAGTGCATTCTGCAGGGTGACCACAGTACGGGGGGGATCTTTGATTTTATTAAATAAACAACTTAAATTTAAAGAACGGAAAGATATTGTGTCTCTTTCTCTAGAGTGTAAAGTCGAACTGTCGTGCGTGGAAATGGAGCAATTCATAGTAGTATGCGTGTATAAACCTGGAACCTCACCCTTTTGCGAATTTGAGGAACTTATTGACAAAGTTCTATGTAAACTTGGAAAAACTAATAAGTACCTAATAGTATGTGGTGATTTTAATGTCGATTTACTTGTTAATACGCCTATGAGTTATAATATTTTAAATTTATTTAAATCACACAATCTTACAAACTTATTTTTGGAGCCTACTAGATATTGTAATACAATAGCCACTTGCCTGGATAATATATACAGCGATATGTTGCCAGAAAGTAAAAGTATTATAAAAAAGCTAGATTCAGATCATTGTGGGCAAATAGCATCTTTTAAAATCACTAAAGAAAAAGTTATAAAACGTAAAATATTATGTAGACCAATAACTGGTGACCGCTTGGAACGAATGAGGGTTGGACTTTGCAATAAAATTCCATTCTTAGACACTGGCTTAGATCCAAATGTAATGTATAAATTATTTTTTGATTCTTTTTACAACGAGTTCAACTCCATATTCAAGTCTAAGGAGGTCATGATTAGTGATAGTCCTACTTTCAGTGAATGGGCCACTGAGGGTATACACAAAAGTAGACAAAAACTTTATGAACTATACTCAGAAAGACAGCTTAATAGATCAGTTGAATTTCTAGATTATGTTAAAACTTATTCAAAAAAGTTTAAAGCAGATTGTTTAGCAGCTAAATCAAAATATATAAGTGATAAAATTCTCAATAGTGCAGACAAAGTTAAATCTACTTGGAAAATTATAAACGCGGAAAGAGGTCAACAAAAATTAAATGATAATCATTTTAAACTTAATATAAATGGTAAAATAACTACATCAGACTTCGAGGTCGCTAACGAATTTGAAAATTTTTTCTCCCGAATTCCTGTAGATTTGACAAAAACCCTAGGCTCTTCAACCCCCATTGCAGAATCTTGGTTAAAAGCAAACGTTCCTTGTTGTAACGTTATATTTAAATTCAGTAAAGTTAACATAAACACTATCTTAAAAACTTTTAAATCTTTAAATATCAAGAAAACAGCTGACCTCTGGGGCATCTCTGTGTATTTAGTAAATTCTTTTATTGAAATGGTTGCTCCTGAACTAGTATTAATATTTAATAATTGTGTTGATAGTGGTGTGTTCCCTGATTTAATGAAATCTTGTAAATTAATTCCCCTGTTTAAATCGGGTAGTACTTCAGATCCGTCCAATTTCCGTCCCATTTCTGTACTACCTACATTTAGTAAAATTTTTGAAAAAATTATGCTTAATCAAATGCAAAATCACTTTAACGTTAATAAACTATTACATACAAAACAATTCGGTTTCACTCGTGGTCGGTCCACCACTGATGCCGGAATTAAATTATTAGAGTGTATATACAGGGCCTGGGATGAGTCATATGATGCTTATGGTGTATTCTGCGACTTATCTAAGGCCTTCGATTGCGTTCAGCACCAGACTTTAATTAAGAAACTTGATCATTACGGAATCCGGGGGACGGCCTTGAATTTCGTCAATTCTTACTTAAGTGATAGGGTCCAGAAAGTAGTGATCAATGGTAAACAGTCACCTGGTTCTCCTGTAGCAATGGGGGTACCGCAGGGTTCAATTTTGGGACCTTTTCTTTTTCTAGTATATATTAATGATCTCCCTCACCTCATAAGAGACGACCACGAGGTAGTTTTGTTTGCTGATGACACTTCTTTAATATTTAAAGTTAAACGTGGACAGCGCGAACTTGACGATGTAAACATTACCCTCTCTTAGGATAGTCCACTGGTTTTGTGCTAATAATTTATTATTAAATGAAAATAAAACTAAATGTGTAAGATTCACCTTACCTAATGTAAGACTTGTTAAAACCAGTGTTAAGGTTAGGGATGATATAATAGAATTGGTCGATGACACTGTCTTTCTGGGCATAACGTTAGACTCCAAATTGCAATGGGGGCCTCATATCGGGAAAATTTCGGCCAGGCTTAGTTCAGCAGCCTATGCTGTCAAAAAGATCCGACAACTTACAGACATTAAAACGGCGCGTCTTGTCTACTTCAGCTACTTCCACAGTATCATGACATATGGCATACTACTGTGGGGTAACGCTGCCGATATTGAATGCATCTTTGTGTTGCAGAAGAGGGCTATCCGGACTATCTATGGAATGGGGTCTCGGGAGTCATTAAGAGATAAGTTTAAGCATATTAACATCCTTACAGTGTATTCACAGTATATTTATGAAATTTTATTGTATACCCACAAGAACAAAAGTAAATTTGTGAAAAATAGTGATAATCATAATCTAAACTTAAGAAATAAGGATAAACTGGCTGTTCCTAAATTTAGGCTTCATAAAGTGAGTAATTCTTTTGCGGGGAACTTTATTCGAATGTACAATACATTGCCAACCGAAATAGCAAATTTATCTGTCAATAAATTTAAAAAACTAATAAAAAGTAAATTGTGCCATAAAGCTTATTATAGTATTAATGATTTCTTAGATGACAAGGCGGCCTGGTTGTAACAACGTAACGAATTGCTCCTTTCTAAATAACTCTGTATTAGATTTAAGATGAAATATTTTGAAAAAAGCCGAGCTGAGTTTCTTGAGGGCTCTTCTCAGTCTCGTTGCATTTTGGAACCCTCGGTAGAGTCACACCAACTTCTGACGAATCTAAATAATTTTCTGAAAATTTCAAAGATAATAAACGTTATTTTATTTTATTTTATTTTATTTTTTACGATCTACCCTTTCTAAACCCTATCACATTATGTGAGAATTTTTGTGTTTTTTCCAAATACCATTCAAGTCGCATATTAATTATAGAATGAAATACCTCACATAGACAAGACATCATAGATATTGGACGAAAAGATGTGGAATGTGAACCATCCCGTCCGGGTTTGGGAATCGGAACAATCAAAATCTCCCGCCACTGCTCTGGGACGTGCCCCGTAGAAAGAAAACGGTTGTATAGTGATAATAATATCTGTTTGCCATTAACTGGTAAAAGCTGGATCATCTTATAAGTTATATCATTACATCCAGGAGATGTATACTTGTGTCTGATACATTGAATTAACTCCTGCATGGAGATATCAATTTCTAATTGGGGAAGGCCGGGTGTAAAGTGTGGTATAGCTGGGACGGTATAATCCGGGGAGAGTGAGTGAAGGAGAATATCAGCTTTGTGGAGGTCAATGCTTTGGGTTGTAATTCTATGACCCTTTATCCATTTCATCTTGTGCCATACGTCTGAGGTGGAAGAGGACTGATTAAGTGAGGAGCAAAAATTCTGCCAAGAGGCATTTCGTGCGCGTCGTATTTCACGTTGCGCAATTGCTATTTTTTGAAAACATAATTCTGGGGGGTGGGGTTAGCTCTAAACTTCGATAGTGCAAGTCTTCGTTCTGCCACTAACTTGGACAGGTTTACGTTCCACCAAGGTTTAGGTATAAACTTTGATGTGGGGTTGTTATTGACTTTAATTATTGGAATGTTTAAATGAGCCGAAATATTAATATAATCAACAAATGTGTCGTAATCTTTTTGGACGTTGTCCGTGGTTTGGTATACAGTAAATAACTGTTTTAAACATAATTTGTATGAAACCCAGTCTGCCAGTTTATAATTTCGCCTAATTAAAAGCAGGGATGCCATGATAGGATGTTGTGATTTTTATACATAGATGATCACTTCCAAGGGATTCGTTTAATACACTGCAATTGAACCCTATCGCTATATCCGAGGTGCACAAAGAAATGTCGGGTGACGATTTTTGCAAAACTCCATTTACTAACCTAATGCGCGTAACGGCTCCATTATTCAATGCTAATTACTACTTAAAAGGGAGTCAAATAAATTGGTACCTCTCGGATCTGTCTTATAAGACCAAGATATGTGATGCGCATTCATATCTCCTAAAATGATAGTTTTATCACAAAACAATGACAACAACTCGTCCCAGTCGTTTTGTGTTGTGTGAACCGTAGACGGGCAGTACACAGATAAAATGTAATTAATATGTGGGTAGTCTAACAACCGAACGCATACTGTTTCGATACCTGAGTTGTGAAGTTGTACGCTTACAGCCTGTGATCGCAACGAGTTATGTATAACTATAGCTACTCCCCCGTACGCATCGCTTCTGTCGCGCCGGTACACGGTATAATTATTTGTTTGGAATGAACTGTCCGGTTCTAGCCAAGTCTCACTAAGGGTGGCTATGTGGATTTTTTCTTGTAACAAAAGTTGTTCATATACTAGTTTCTTAGGTCTAACACTTTGGGCATTCCATTGAAGTAAACTTAACTTAAAACTATAGGGATTGCTAGCCATTAGTACAAAAATAATCAATAATAATTTTCAGTAAAGGCCAATCTGAAACATAATCCACTACAACTAATATTAACCATTCTAAACAACACTTAATAACGCCATTCATTTTGCCTTCTATACCTAAGTCCCGTAAAAAAATTATTTCTCTAAGTCTATATAACAGTTCATCCAAATGCACAGATTTTTGAGGTCGCTGTTCATCTGACTCATTCCTTGTATTACACGTAATCGGGTCCACGTGGGGCGAAGAGTACTGAGGTTGAGAGAAGTCGATACGCCGGTGAGGTTCTTCCTTCTTGTTTGAGAGGTGGGTCTTGTTTATACGATGTTTATGCGCCTTTAACGTGGATTTAAGAACCTCCGAGAAAGAAGGCGAGTTGATTGGGTTCGTTTGAAGGAGGGGTTGGGCCTGTGATGTCGTGGGGTTCGAGGTGACAGTCTGGAGGCGAGGCATATGATTAGTTTCGATAACTGGGGATATCGGTGATACGTACATAGTGAGCGCCATTCTGTATGTACAATTAAACTCGGCCATGATTTCCCTAATTCTTTTTTCCTTGTGGAATATGGGGCACGACGATAACACTGCCATATGGTTACCACCACAGTTAACATATACGTGATGTTTGGGTGTCACAGTTCGGATGGTTGGCGGCACATTTGAGGCACACAATTTTTTTAGATGGGCAGCGTTTGACCGTGTGGCCATACTTCCAGCACCTTGAACACTGCGACACCGGAAAAACATATGAGCTAACTCTGATCCGTAGACCATCAACATATACGTGTGGTGGTATATAGGAGCCCTTAAAGCACACACGTACAGCCTCGCTCGGTACCCAGCCATCTTGATCTCGACGCTTGAGTCGATATATACTCCTTACCTCTGAAGGGCTTTCACACGAAATATTTTTCATGATCTCCTCTTCTGATAACTCCAGGTCAACATCCTTGATGACACCGTCAGACAGGTTTTTTTCCATTGCCCTGCTTATTCTCCACCCTTTGTCAAGAAACTCTTGACATTTTTCAATTTTTAATGCGCTTTCCTCCTTCTTGGCATCGATTCGGATTTTGAAAGGACTTATATATTTAACGTAGTCTATATCACTTATGCCACAGTTACTTAATAATCTGGCTAAAGTAAATTGCTTGGGCATTTTTTCATTGCTAGATATATATATTTGTATATGGTCTTGTTTTAATTTCTTTTCTTTCTTAGACGTAACATTCCGTTCCCCTTCATTACTCTCGTCATTCTCCAATTCCCTTTTCCTGCTAATCTCCTGTACTCCTGTCTCCAAGTTTAGTAAACTTGTTTCCTGGTTCTCCAATTCCATATCTAGTTCGTCCCCTTCGCTCAATGAATGATCATCCACACTAATTGCATACCCATTCCCCTGGTCCATATTTGTAACACTCATTACACACTATTACCGGGTTGACCGGCCAAAGGTACCCACCTAGGTTAGGTAGGTACCTCGGCGCGACCGAGAACAATAAAAGGATGCGTACGCGCTTCGTAAGTAAATAAACAACACGGCCGCAGCGCGACGACGTACACGTCTATCTCGCTCGCGTGCCGAGCGAGCAGTCCCACATGTATGTATATTTACTACATCGACAAAGTGCTAAAATAAAATTTTGATTTTTTTTTTGTGGTACATCTCCTACACTAAAGGGGCGATGATATGTGGGGTATCATTAGATAGGTCTTTTAAATTCATTGAGAGGTTGCAATAGTGATTTTTTGATTTAAGTATCCACGGATGGTATGACTCTGTTAGTTCAGGAGTTATAGAGGCTTTTATGGGTAACTACGGAACCCTATATAGTGCGTGGCCCGACACGCACTTGGCCGGATTTTTTAAAGAGATAATAGAAAATAGATAAGTAAGAAGGTAGACCGATAGATGAAGAGGAAAGATTTATGGTATTGAATAGGTTAAAAAATTACTGAATCGATTTTGATATTATAAAGCTATATTATACCTATGGCTACTTTTTGTCCCGGTAATGTGTTCTCGTGAGAATAAGAAACAAGAAAACTATATCATACGGTTACATTGTTAGCACTCCTTGGTATGTGAGAAATGAGGACATCCACCGTGATCTAGGTGTGGACCTCGTCGTGAACGCTAAACAAATATACGCAGATGCTCATCAAAATAGACTTATTGACCATGTGAATGTCGAGGCCATCCAGCTCCTCGAAACCACGGACATAGTGAGAAGACTGAGAAAGACTAAACCTTATGAGTTAGTGTAGTGTTATAGTGCAGTGAGTGCTATACTTTAAGACAGACAAAAACATAGTGTCATTATTCATTCATATAGAGACAATAAGAAAAGTGCCAATGGACACATTCTTACATCTTATTTATTTAGCAATTTAAGTTAGATACAAATTATCCGCCGGGCGCCACTGGAAATACGTTCTGCTTGTAACCAGAGACGCCTGGCAACGGACGTTAGAGCGGCCGCGGACTTGGGCCGCGGAATCAAAAAAAAAAAAGAAGATACAAATTATTTAAAAGTCCTAGATTGTAATTATAGTTATGAAGTAACATTAGAGTATTATTACAATGTTACAACATAAAGAAGAAAAAAATATATACGGGTGCTACCCTAGCTTGTCGAGAATAAGATAGAAAAAGGTTCTAAAGCTGACCATTGGAACTGTATCAAACTATTATAGACTTACGGCAGTGAAGATAACTTTAAGTCCCTCAAAGATAAAGAGACTAAGTTTTACGAGCGATGGAACATTAAGTTTTGCTCACGGATATAGTTTTCCTAAGGGGATATCACGGATAATAGTTGTTCAATAATTTCAACAACTTGTCCACGCGAGAGCGCGCGTGCCTCCGTACCTACTATTTTTTTTTTTTTTTTTTTTTTTTTTTTCTGGGGTTTATAGTTAATAATAATAATAGTCTTTATTTCTCAAAACAGTTACATCTTAGTTCGCATTAAATCTATTACAGTTTTGTTGTAAAACGAGTTATAATCACTGTTGACCAATTTCTAAACATACATAATAAGGCTCTGCCTCCTAAACTAAGTAAAAACTTGTATCTTAAGAGACAGTGATAATGAAGTTTGATTAAAAATATTGAATGCTGTTTTGTGCCTTGGTCGACAGTTATAGATTTGAACATGATATGAATTAGCGTTTGAGTGTGTGTGTGTGTGTGTGTGTGTGTGTGTGTGTGTGTGTGTGTGTGTGTGTGTGTGTATAATAGTTATGTTTATCATTATACAACCACACAATATACATAAAATCCAGCTATTAGATACATGCGCCAGATAAAACGGTTTAAGCAATGTACGTCAAGAGTGTTTCAGTGTAGGCATAGGTTTGTTGTTTTAGCCACTCAGTCATCCTGGACTTAACCATTTGTTGATTTAAGTCAATTATATTTAATATCTTATTAGCTTTTTTGTATATGTTGGTACTTAGTATATAATATTGATGTTGAGGTGGTAAGTACGTTTGTTAGGGTCCGAAGGGGGCAGAGTGGGATGCCTCCTCAGAGTCGCTCTGAGCACATACAGTTGGCGGACTGTAAGGACCTCAGCCTCGGAGTACAGTGACGATGTTGCATATCTAAACGGTTTCCTCATCATTGCCTTTAAGACTGCTCGTTGAGCTCTCTCCACTCTCAGGAGGTGGCTTTTATGTGCACCGCCCCAAACCGTGATGCAGTAGCTTAAAACAGATTGGCATAGGGAGAGGTAAACCATTTTTAGTGTGTCTAAGTTTGCTGATTGTCTTAGTGTTTTAAAAATATGTATGAGACGTAAAGTTCTAGCAGCAACTACTTCAAGTTGTTTACCCCATTTTAGATGTTCGTCCAGGTATACACCCAAGTATTTTACGTGGTCAGCCCTTGCAATTTTTAGACACTGACACGAGGACTGCTGATTGGTGCAAGTGTGTGCGGTAAGTGTGAAGGTATGTGGTGGTCTATTTACACGTGTAATACTAAACGGAACGAAAAAAGTTTTCTGAAAGTTGATCGTTAGTAAGTTCGAATTGAGACACTTCATAATAACCGATAGAGACGACTCCGCAGAAGCCCTGACACTCCCCCATGTTGGACCTGTGACTATGACGGCCGTGTCATCTGCATATGCGTATATTTTAGAGTTGGGAAGGTTAATTTTACATAGGTCATTTATGTATATTTGGAACAGAATAGGGCCCAGTATGCTCCCCTGCGGAACTCCAAAACTCACACTTACGTCGTCACTTACGTCGTCACTAACGTGAGTATCTATTTTGACGCGCTGTGTACGATTATGAAGATAATCCTTAAAAATATCCAGAGCTATTCCACGCACCCCGATGAGTTCCAATTTGGATATGAGTTCGGGAATAAAAACTGTGTCAAATGCCTTAGATAAGTCTAGAAATATCCCCAGGCACCTCGTTCTACTATCCAGATTTCTAGCCACTAATTGCGTCAAGTCTAGTACAGCATTCTCTGTTGATACTCCCTGACGAAACCCATATTGGTTGTTGGCTATAATTTTGTGCTTATCAAGAAAAGATTTAAGATACTTGCTTAGTAGTTTTTCAAGGATTTTGGACAGAGCTGGGAGAACCGATATGGGTCTATAGTTGCTGACAGAACTCTTATTCCCCCCCTTAAATATGGGGTGAACTATAGCCTTTTTTAGAGTTTCCGGAAACACGCCTGACTGCAAACACATATTAATAAGATAAGTAATTGGTGGTACAAGAGTATGCCGACATTTTTTTAATAAGGAAGAGGATATCCCATCCCACCCCACTGCAGTATCCTCTTTTAATTGAAGAATCAACAGTTGTACTTCAGATTCATCTGTGGCTAGAAATGCGAGTGAGTCAACTGGAGAATTCGTTGTGGTCATACCAGTAGAAGCTATCTGGTTGTTCAGTCCTGAATATATGTCACTGTCTTGTAGTCGAATGTTATCAGCCAGTTTTTTACCTATGTTGGCAAAGTAGTCACACACCTCGTTGACGGAGGCCTTAGGATTCTCATGCAATTCCAGTAGCTCACTAGGTATATTGGGCGACTTATGTGTATTTGTAATATCCTTGATAGCATTCCAGAGATGCCTGGGATTGTTGCTCCCTCTTTCAAGTTGTAATCTTTCGTAGGTAATCTTTAGCTTGTGGAGTAATGAATTACAAAAGTTGCGATATCGTTTATAAGTGACTTTTAAAATGACATTATCTGGGTCTTTTTTAGATTGATTATGTAACCTATCTCTATTTTTAATGCATTTTAGGAGACCAGGTGTTATCCAGGGCTTAACTATTATTTTACGCCTTGATATTTTAACCACTTCTGTATGTTTGAGTATGTACGATTGTATGACATTGATGAATTTTTCAAAGGCGGTGTTTGCATCGTCATAGCTGTATATAGAAGAGAAGTTGGTATTTTCCAAGTCTAGCTTAATTGCATCGTAGTTATGTCGAGTTATAGAATTTTGAGGCTTTCTAGTTGGGATGGCATTTTCGATATTCACAACAATTGGTTTATGGTCTGTTGCGTGTGTGTCTAAAACAAGTGTAGTTGTCGGTAGTTTAGTTTTTATAAGTGAATGGTCATAGCATTTCTCAAGGCGAGTAGAGAAAACATGGCTGGGCAACAACCCATGCGATGCATTCAGCATAAGGTACTCAAGGCTATTTTCATCTCTGTGTCCCTGTCGTATGTCGAGGTTTATATCACCTAAGAGTATAATATTGGGGATATTTTGTAACCGACATTTTGGACAATTACAATCCTTTCACCCTGAAGTTTCTTGTGTTTACTTTCATGTGAGGACCCGCACCTCATATCTGGCGCCCAACGTAAAAGAGGCCGCTTCGCGAAGTGTTGTGTATGTAAGTGACTCCTTCGTCGTGAACAATGTGCACACGAAGTAAAACGCGTCGGGTCGAGTTCGACGGAGAAGAGCCAACGCCACCGTCGTTTCCCCCTTCCGACCCGACCGCGTCCACAAGCAGTGAAGACGCCGATCCTCCCTCAACCCCGGCTACACCGATGCGACGACGCCACGGCACCCAAGCCACGTGCAAGAGGACGCCTGCGCCGCCGACACCGGTACAACGCCAGTAACGTCGACGCCAATCGCGACGACGTTTTCTGAGGATAGCGTTACGGCAATCATCACCGCTATGCAAAAATCTCAAACAGAAACCATTCAAAGCCTCATCGCGAGTATGATGCGTACATCCCCAGAGGCCACGTCCAGTGATACCGCTACCATGGCCCGGTGTAAGGCTACCTTTGGAGGAACAACAGCTGAGTCAGTGATGGCGTTTATGGATAGCGTCGACAGCTACGTCGAATGCTGTAAGGTAACAGATATAAATATTTTAAAAGGCTTGGCCATGTTGTTAAAGGGCAATGCTGCGATTTGGTGGACAGGCATAAGATCCCAAATCCACAGCTGGGCAGAGGCGAAACCAAATTTAATTAGCGCTTTTGGAGATCGCCGCCCCCCACACAAAATATATTTAGAAATTTTTAATAGCCCCCATAGGGAAGAAAATACAGAACTCTTCGTAGCCAAAATAAGGGCAAACTTTTCAAAGTTACCAGTTGGGGACCTGTCTGAAAATGCTAAACTTGACATAACTTATGGCCTGTTACATTATAAAATAAAAAACAAATTAAGAAGGGAGGAAATTTCATCATTCGCCGAGTTGTTAGAAAGGGCTAGAAACATAGAGGACAGCAGTGATGAATCGCGAAAAACCGCACGCGGCATACAAGCCACGCGGTTCCCCGCCCCATTCCCCGTCTTACACGCGTCATGCGCGCGCCGCCGCCACCGCCACCGCCGCGGTGCCGCCGCTGCGAGCTGCGCCCGAGTCGCGCGACTCGCACGCCGCCGACGCTAAGGTCACCCGCCCACATTGTACTTGTTGCCGATGGTATAACCATACCAGAGAAAATTGCCGTAAGTTGGCAAGTCAAAGTCAAGGTCAGTTAAATTTTTCAAACTTTAAAGTGTGTGATAATAGTGATAACGCTAATAGTGAAGAAAGCTTTTACAGTGTTGAATTCAAAAATAAGTGTGTACAATCATATATTAATGCATCAAATAATTATTTGAACTCTAGTATGAATACTGATTGTTATAAACCTATTACTAATTCTTTGTATGTGTGTTTACCGACTGCGAATGAGACAGGAACCAATACTCGGAACAATTTTCAAAATTGTTCACTCAGTGGTCGTAATAGAGACATTGAACTAGAGATGTCTTGTATGCCGAGCTGAGATGTGAATACACAAACGGAATCACATTATAAGAATAATAGTTCGTGTCCCATTCAAAGTTATCGGAATCGAGTTCCGAATAATCCCGAATGTTCGTGTAATCTTTCTAATTCCGATTTTGTATGTAATGTTGATTCGAAACATTATTATAATCACAAAATTGACACGGTTACATGTAAAACTACTAGTACTACTAGTAAACTAGTAGCATGCAATCTTCACGACTGCTTGATGATGGTATGGTAGACAGTGGTTATAATTTTTCACGTCATTCCAATCATGGTCAAGGAGTCAGTGGTTCTCAACCTTCACGACTGCTTGATGGTGGTATGGTAGACAGTGGTTATAATTTTTCACGTCATTCCAATCATGGTCAAGGAGTCAGTGGTTCTCAATCTTCACGACTGCTTGATGGTGGTATGGTAGACAGTGGTTATAATTTTTCACGTCATTCCAATCATGGTCAAGGAGCCAGTGGTTCTCAATCTTCACGACTGCTTGAACAGGGTATGGGAGACAGTGGTCCAAATTTTTCACGTCTTTCCAACCATAGTTAGGGAGCCAGTGTAACACAAAGCTTACAATTTTCTAATTATAGTCTAAGAGCTAATACTAACAAAATGTGTTTAAACAATACTGTTATTGATAAAGATATGGAAAATTGCTTATATAATTCTGACGATGTTTTTACGCTTGGGGACGTCCGTGATTAGTCATACGCATGCCGCGAAGTCCGTCCAATTTTTTAAATTAATATATTGGGATTTAACGGTACAGCATTAATCGACACGGGCGCTAAGCATTGCATTGCGGGTCATACGCTATATGCGCTTCTTTTGCAAAAAGGCCAACGCCTTGTCTCTTCGACACGCCTAATTAAGCTCGCTGATGGTCTTGTTCGAAAGATGGATGTACTTTCGACTGAATTGGCTGTTACTCTAGAAAATAAAGTTTTTAAGATTCCGTTTTTGATATTTCCCAATTCTGGCAACAATGAAACGCTTCTGGGCATCGATTTCATCACAACGGCAGGCCTTATCATCGACTTTGATAGAGAAGAATGGTATTTCAGCGAAAGTAACACGAATTATAAACTGCTTTTTGAACCAACCTCACAGCTAAATAGGTATGCCTCAGCAAGTGTCCTCCGAGATGACGAAGGTAGCCATCTTGAACCAGCTCAGCGTACTGCGCTCGCCGAAGTTCTCAACACACACTCGAAGATCTTCGAAGAAAACGGAAGCGCTACGCCGTATGCAGAACATTGTATAGATACAGGTAACCACCAACCTATATCAGTGCCACCCTACAGGCTCACCCCAGCTAAAAAGGAGATAATGCAGCAAGAGATCGAGAAAATGCTAAAAGAAGGTGTCATTGAAGAATGCGAATCGGTTTGGGCTTCTCCAGCGTTGTTAGTTCCCAAGAGTAATGGCAAAGTTAGGTTTTGCGTTGATTACAGGCGCCTTAATGCTATCACCAAGTCCGATAAATACCCGATGCCCCGTATTGACGATCTTCTCCAGTCTACAAAAAGAAACTGTTATATGAGTACGCTAGATCTCCGCGCCGCATATTGGCAAATTAATGTCAGGGAGTGTGATAAGGACAAGACGGCTTTCATATGCCCATTAGGTACTTATCGCTTTACAAAAATGTCGTATGGTCTTAAGACAGCCCCACTAACATTTACGCGTCTGATTGATAGAGTACGATCATGTGCGGCTCTAAAAGACGTCACAATCTTAACTTACTTAGAAGACATTCTATTAATATCAGAAGGGTTCCAAAAACCCTTAGAAGACCTGAAAATGCTGTTTAAACGTTTCGCGGAATTTAATCTCCAGGTAAATAGAGAAAAATGTTCTTTTGCCCGAACGAGTGTTAGATTAGATACCATGGTCACATCATAACACAAGATGGCATCTCCACTGACAAGGAAAAAGTGAGTGCAGTGTTAGAGATGAAAGAGCCAAGAAATCTAAAACATTTGCGGACTTTCCTTCAAACATGCTCGTGGTATAGAAAATTCATACCGAATTTCTCCGAAATCGCAGAACCATTAACTCGTCTTACTAGGAAAAATCAAGTTTGGACCTGGAACCCAGAACAAGGTAATGCTTTCAACGAATTAAAACGGTTATTGACCTCAGCTCCCATTCTAATTCAACCGAACTTTAACAGTTCATTTACACTAAGGACCGACGCCAGTAACTACGCACTAGGAGCAGTCCTGTTACAAGGAGTAGGGAATGAGGAGAGACCCATCGAGTATGCAAGTCGACTACTGAATGACGCGGAGCGCAACTAATCGACAACAGAACGGGAAGCACTCGCCGTAGTTTGGGCAGTCGAACGGTTCCGTTCTTATCTCGATGGCCAACCAGTAATAATTGGAAGCGATCACCAGCCTCTGCGATGGTTACTATCATTGAAATCGCCAACGGGTAAATTGATCCGTTGGGCCTTAAAGCTACAAGCTTTCGACATTAAGTTCGAATACACTCCGGGTAAATCCAACGTCGTAGCAGATACGCTTAGTAGACCAATTTGCTCAAATGCTACTAGTGATAGTTGTGGTATTTGCTCCATTATATGCGATCTTCCAGCAGAGACACCTGGTCAGATAAGACAGCAACAAACATCCGATCCTGAACTGATGAAAATCATCAAGGAACTCGAAAATGAAGATGAAGTCGCCTCTCAAAGATGGCATGAACGTGGGTACCTAATGAATCAAGGCGTTTTGTACAGATACAAACCCGATTCAGAAAGCGAATCCCCACAGTTGGTTATTCCAGCGGATCGAGTAGCAGGTATCATGAAAGAGCTTCACGATTCACCATTAGCAGGCCACCCTGGAATTGACCGTACGTATCAAAAGGTAGCACAATTATACTACTTCACAGGAATGCGGAGAATAATCACAGACTACATCAGATCCTGCATTCACTGCCAAAGGTATAAAGCGTCCAACACCAAACCACCTGGCCTTTTGCAAACACCCCTACTGAGCCAACGCAACGAAGTGCTTGCCATGGATTTATTCGGGCCGTTACCAGCAGGAGACCAGGGGGAGCGTTGGGTATTTTTAATTGAAGACACAGCCACGAGGTGGGTAGAACTATACGCCCTTAAAGATGCTACAGCCGAAGCATGTGCTCGTGTCCTTATAGAAGAATATTTTTTACGGTACGGCCTACCATGTCGTATAATATCTGACAATGGCGTACAATTCATATCCGCTGTCATGCGTCAATGCATGTCCGTATTGGAGATTAAGCAGAACTTCGTTCCACTCTTTCACCCCCAGTCAAATCCAGCAGAACGAAAAAACAGAGACCTTAAAACTATGTTAGCTTATTTAGTGGAAGAGAACCATACATCATGGCCGCAGAAACTACCGCTAGTTCGTTTTGCTCTAAACAGTTCAAAATGCCGAATAACAGGTAGAACACCAGCATATTTAACCTTTGCCCGTGAGATGAGGTCTCCCACAGAAATAACACATGACCTAAGGGCAGTCTTAAATAAAGAAAATTTTGTCGAGCAAATAACTCCTTACCTTAAGAATTTTGTAAATTCACTCTCAGCAATCCGTGAGCGTGTTGAAATAGAGCAAGACAAGACAAAAGCATATGCAGATCAATCTCGCCGCCCAGCAGAAACCTTTGAGGTAGGTGATCTAGTATTGCTGAAATCTCATGTCCTCAGCAACGCCTCGAAGAATATTACATCAAAATTTGTGCTTAAACGTGATGGACCATATAAAGTTTCAAACAAAGTTAGTCCAACCACATATATTTTGTCACACGTAGATCAGCCAAGTCAAGTCTTAGGTAGATATCACGTGCAAGACATATCAGCATTTAAAGGCGACAAAGATAACTCTCCACCAGACCCGGTTATCCCGAAGAAAAACGCGGTCGTCCGATGACTAAAATGATAGGGCTAGTCCAGGAGCGAGGATGTCCTCCTGAACTAGAGGGGGAGGATATAGTAAACCGCGTTACAACACTACCGATTATGACCACTCGCGGTCGTCTCCCCGCTCGATATAATATATAAACCGTCGCCTGTTGAACGAACGCCCAACACTAGTTGGCGTCGCCAGGCAGTCGCTCCTACGCACCGCTCGTGAGAGCGCGCGTGCCTCCGTACCTACTATTTTGTAACCGACATTTTGGACAATTACAATCCTTTCACCCTGAAGTTTCTTGTGTTTACTTTCATGTGAGGACCCGCACCTCATAGTACATATATTATTATGTATTATATATTATGTATGTGTATGTATTTAGAAATATATAAATATGATTATCAGTTGTCTAGATCCCATAGCACAAGCTTATAGCTTATTATATTTATTATTATTTATATTAGAATAAATTAAAAAAATGTCAATGTCATGATTCAAAAGTCTGTGTCATCGAGTTTTTTCAATCAGTCTATGGAAACCACATAGATAATTTATAAACGCTTCCGTAAACACTTGAGATGCTTTGACAACACGGCGAGGTTATCGGCGAAGACACGGCGCTCCACACATTGGTGAAGTCCTCAGCGTAAGTAAGCCAACGCCAGGACTGGGATGCTGCAATAAAAAAAAATAAAGAAACTCATGAAGGTTTATTTAGGTGTTTTTTTACGCCATAGATATTTCCGAGAGACGAAATATCTGCTTTGATTTATTTAACCCTCGGCATGCCTGGTGACCAAAAGTTACACGGTATGCCTTGTAGGGTCTCACGGACCCGGACTATTAGCCCCCTATAAACATGTAGTAGTGTATTAAACTAGTGTATTAAATTAATTGATAAGCTAGCAGTATAATATGCTACAGTATGTAATAAAAATAACCCAGAATCAATGTTTTGTAATTTATTCTTATAATTAAACGTAAGCAGTGATTTTAACAAAAGTGTACGTGTAGCGTTTTTACTTTGCATCATGTATGAAAGTTGTACTTAAATAACAGGAACACGCGCACTTAAATCACATATTTGTTCTAAAGAACCGTATCCTGGACTGAAATGGCGGGTGTCGGACGTCTAGACACTCATTACGGTCCTTTACTGAAGACGGTTGCGTGCAAAATTCAAATTTGAATGAACTGCAGTAATTTATGTTTAGTGATGGGTCTGTGGGACCCTACCAGACATGACAAGGGTTAAACTGTTGTGATATAAGGAACATGAACATTATCATGAACGGGTTCTAAACTGACTCTATGCAGATATTAGACCTTATTAGATCTATTATCTATTATTCCTTTAGGTTACGTACGATTACAGAATTACTTGGTTTAATATACAATCATGCCTATATCCCTAAGGGTGTAGGCAGGGTTCCATTACACAGTCACTTGCGATGTCTGTCTGTCCCTATGTATACTTAGATCTAAAAAAGTAAACAACGGATTTTATAGCGGTTTTTTTAATAGATAGAGTAATTTAAGAAAAGATTTTAGTATAAAATTTGTCAAGCGGGCGAAGCCGCGGGTGTCCTTTAGTTAAAGTATAAAGTTGTAGTAAAGTTAATTTAATTTATATTGATACACTAACCAGAATTTACGGCTGTATTCTTCACTGTACCGTGTGCTACAAAAGCTACTAGCGCTAAAGATAAACAGTACCGCATCAGAAATACATCTTCTTGAATGTAATAAATGCGTACTGAAACCATCTCTTTTATCTATAGTCTGAGCTCAATGTGAAAAACGACTTCATCAATGGAATAGTCTGAGAAAATATAGAATTAAATTTAGTATGTTCTTACCCTTTTGTGAGCAACGGTAAGTAATAAGTCGTGCAAATGAAAATGCCTTTGCACGACTTATGTCCAAAAGGAAAAATGTACTGAATACGACTACGATACTGGGTACGTGCAAAGGATAAAATGTACCTAGGTATTCTGTATTTGTGTAATAGAATGTATTCTGTACTGTATAATATATGTAGGAACGTGAAATCAGACTTTATAGTTATTTCTATTTTAAAACAATGGGGTAAGATGTTGAATTTTTTATATAATTGCACTAATTTCGCTAAATAGAAGACATTATAAACGTCGACATATGTTTCACCTACTCACGAGGCATTCTCAAGACTGTCTCAAAGAGAACAGCTGTTCTCTTTGAGACAATCATGGACTTTTGCCAGGTAACGCCTGATTCCATTCAATATTTCAATTTTTTTTAAATATGTTAGGACAATTCACACAACGCCATCAACTGATATAAATACTTATATTTTTTTTTATGTAAATACATACATTTTATATATACATAGGAAACACAAAGACTTCAGCACAAATGTTTGCGTCATTACACAAAGTTTATCCTGACCGGGAATCGAACCTGAGACTCCGGAGTCGAAAGCGGATGCACTACCGACCACGCTACCGAAGTAATTAGAATTAGAATTATCTCAGCACATTATTTGACGCCCACTTCTGGAAATTGGACTCCCTCAAAGAGTATTTAGTTTATATATACCACACTGGACGGGTTGGTATACAGTTTTCTGTCGAGTTTTCCTTCTCTACACATACTTCGATCAACATCTTATTACTTGTATTTGTATTTATATGTACATAGAAAATATGCAAACTCCGAAACAAACATTTGTGGATTACACAAATACCTATTTGATTCGACCCGGGAATTGAGCCCGGGATCTCAGGGACGACAGTCGCATACATATACCACTGCGTCACCGAGGCTGGTTTAGAATGATCTGGCAATATTTTTACTTACAGACTACTAACTACTAAATTCAATTAGTTTCCTGTTAACTTTGCTTGACAATGAGATTATGTGGCACCTTTAACTAGTATTTGACTTTTTTTGTGAATAACAGATCCTTAATTTTTGAGTTCACTTGGTCCACACATGGTCACGTACTGCCCTTGTCCTCTTTTTATTGTTGTAACAGAATCATTGTATTTACTGACGAATAAAAAGAGTGGCCGTGAGTTTTTCTTGCCAGGTTCTTTCCTCACAGGATCTACCTATTGCCTAGCGAATCTGGCGGTAAATGTAGAAGCATTTTCTTTTTTTGACGTTCATAAGTGTTACTTTGTGACCTACATGAATAAAATATTTTGATTTTGATTAATTTTGCAATACCATGCAAGACCCGATATTTGGGCGTTCCATTGTAATTTACTGTCTAGAGTAATACCCAAAAATACGGTTGATTCTACAAGATTAAGGGTATCACCGTTCAAAATAATATTAGTACCGTAGTTCTGAACATTAGGCATACTAAATCTAACACACTTCGTTTTTTTTGCGTTCAGAAGTAAATTGTTGGTTGTAAACCAATCCAGAACTAGTGCAAGTGAACTATTTACTTCGTCAAAATTCCTCAGCTTGCGATCAACTTTAAAAATAAGTGATGTATCATCGGCGAATAGAACAATGTCGCACAAGTTCTGTACATAGAACGGTAGATCATTAATGTAAACTAGAAATAGAAACGGACCTAGAATTGATCCTTGTGGCACGCCCATAGCTACAGAAGCCCCTAAAGACCGACTACCATTGTTATCAACATGTTGTATTCTATCACTGAGGTATGAGGCAACTAGGTCTAGTGCCGAATCTCTGATACCATAATAATTGAGTTTCCGTAATAGGGTATTATGTTCAACGCAATCAAAAGCTTTGGAGAGATCGCAAAATATACCAATGGCATCTTGCTTATTCTCCCAGGCATTGAAAATATGCTTCAGAAGCGTTACCCCTGCGTGAATGGTAGAACGACCTCTTGTGAATCCATACTGCTCATTATGTAGTAGCATATTTGAATTAAAATGTGATTGTAATTACTGCAATATAATTTTTTCAAAAATTTTACTAATGGCAGGTAGTATTGAAATTGGTCTAAAATTACCAGGGTCTCTTTTTGATCCAGTTTTAAATAAAGGTATCACTTTACCATATTTCATGAGATCAGGAAACACTCCACTATTGACACATTTATTAAATATTGCAGCCAGATGTGGAGATATATTCACAATAATGGACTGAAGCAATTTTACAGAAATACCCCACAATTCAGCTGTCTTTTTTGAGCTAAGCGACTTGAATACTTTTATAATATCATTGGGGTTTACATATTCAAAGCTGTCTTAACGAACGAAGTTTTTATACTTAGTATTTTAGTATCCTTTATCTTACCATATAAATCACAGAAGTGAATTTAAAATCCGAATAAAATAAAAGAAGGGAAAAAAAGAATCAAAAGATTAAAAATCACAAAAACAAACATCGGGTAATAATTTGTCTCTGTGACAAATACTGGGCGAGGGCATCCAATAAATACGGGGGTCTAAACATTGTTTCCAGATTTCTGTCATTAATCATTTTTATGTCTGTAATTAATATAAAGATTCTGCCGACAATAGGGCCCCGAAGTTATTATCTTTTTGAGGAAACTTTCCAATGGATGATCCCAGTTCAAAACATTTATTTCATTCCAACAGAAAATATTTATTGCTTTTCCCTTTTGTAACTGATTCAAAGTTAATTTGATGTTTTTATTTTATTTGCATTTTAATTTTATACTAAACAGCTTGGAACATCATTATGATTACTTGGCGATACCACAAAATAGTGGCGATACGTTTTATTAAACTCAGATACTCAGGTGACTCACTTATAAGTTTGACAGTACAATTAAGTGACGTCATAGTTAAAATGCATGACAAATGTTACTATAGTGTAAAAAAAAATATACAAGATAAAATATATTGAAATTAAGTTGGCTCTAAGACTTGGCATTAAGTATTTTTGATAATTTTAATTATGTTAACGGTAACTACGATTAAATTACTCCGATGATTACTAAACAAACCTGAGCTAACTTACTGACACAAACTTGACTTTGTAGAATTATAATTTGACATAATAGCCATTGACATTTTTATCTAATAATGTTGTATAATTTTACCCGGATGACCAATTCTATTTTTTCATTGTTTTGTTGCAAAACAAACACTTTTTATTTGGTTCAAATGTCTTTTTGTTTTTCAAATTTCATATTCAATCTCGATCCATATTTTGCTATCCGGGATTAATAATTCAATCAAATCCTGTCAATGTCAAATTAGGAATGAGTTGGTAAAGGTATCAATTATCAATCCCGGATAGAAAAAAAGACAAATTCTGGTTACGGGTACGGGAGGTACACCAAAAAAAAAAATTGGTAATTTTATTGTAACAACTTGTCAAAGTCACACACATCATGCCAATTTTCATGTTAAATTAAATAAATCTAACTACTTTGCAATATTCCGCCACACGCAAATTACCCAACTCTCATATTTATTCTATTTTCAAAATTATTTCTCTATTCTTTCGGCCTAAGTGGGTTTGGAGGGCGGACTTGTGCATGAATAAATACGAGAGTTGGGTAATTTGCATGTGGCGGAATATTGCAAAGTAGTTAGATTTATTTAATTTAACTATGGACTTCCGAAAAGTAACGCCTGATAGTATTAAATTTTCATGTTTTTAGCGCTCACCGTTTAGGAAAACACCAAGGACAGACGGACGGACAGACATGACGAAATTATAAGGGTTCCGAAACTCGAACTACAGAACCCTAAAAAAGGAGGTGCTTTGACTAGACGACTTCTACTGTATTGAATGTCATTATAGACAACTAGCTGATCGCCGCAGCTCCACCCGCGTGATTTAGTTTACCTGTTCCCGGTTCCCGTGGGAACACATTACCGGGATAAAAAGCCTATGTTACTCAGGGTGAATGTAGCTTTCCAATGGTGAAAGAATTTTTGAAATCGGCGCAGTAGTTTTTGAGTTTATTCATTACAAATATACACACAAAAATACAAATCTTTCCTCTTTATAATAGTAGTGTAGATTACGAAGTACAATTTCGAATACTAATCCAGTTACCACGTATTTGTACAATTCATACAATTGTTAGGAGGCTTATACTCGTATGATAATTAATTAGTATTAAGCTGTCAATAAACTATGCTTAACCTAATTGAGGTAGTCTGCTAATATACGTACATATATATATCAGGCCCACTCTTTGTCAGTATTTTTTGGTGCCACGTAATAGGGGGCAAGCCCATTGCACAAGCACTATAGAAAGTTTTTTATGGGTTTTATATAACAGTATATGTCCAAACCGGCCGAATGACTTTAATAATAAAGAGTAGCAGCCAGTCAACGAAAGCTGTTACAATTAAAAAAAAAAATTAATCCCATTGCCTTGCGATGAAATGTTGATTAAGGGCAACTACAACTTAAGTGCCAGCAGCTATGGCACAGCTAATTAAAGTCCTGGTCGTCTCGGACTATTATTTATGTCATGTCAAAAATAATTTGTAATATTCAACAGCAAATTTTTAGAATATTGTCGACAATAATAATATGATGTATTTAATTGGTTCTTATTATCCATCACCCGCTTGTGGTACTATAGCATGTCGCAGAAGTTTTGGATTAATGCAAAAGTTGGGAAATTAAAACAAAATAAATATATTTATCTCATTGGTATCAGTTTCAGTGATGGTTACACTGGCAAATTTATACTACACAAAACCACGGCTTTATCCTTGAAGGGGAAAACTAAGACGTTTCTTGCGACCACGGACGTCTAGAGACTCATAACGGTCAGCTACTGAAGACGGTTGCGTGCAAAATTCAAATTTGAATGAACTGCAGCAATTTATGTTTAGTGATGGGTTCCGTTAACCCCTGCAGCCAAGCGAAAAGTCCTTGGCTTAGGAGTCACATCATTAGTGTGGTGACCGGGGATCGAATTCACGTTGTAAACGCAAGTCCAACTTTTTAACTACCAGGCAACAGACGCTACATATCGCTACTTAACTGATGCTGAGGTTTAGACTGTAGAGGTTTCTTTATCTGTTCCAGGATCTGTGCCACGACAGGTGTTATAAACCTATACAGTTTGAGCATCAACATACAGTTAGGTTATTGCATTGTAATAATGGGAATACACTTTTGTGTTCACACAACATTATCAAGTGTTCAACATAATCGGTTACCTCTAGACCACGAGCCTCTACCAAGAGGCTCGTGGTCTAGAGGTAACCGATAATGTTAACACATTGCAAAGGTAAAGCAATATCTAGCCAGGCTAGTCTTAGGATGGGTGACCATTTCTTAAAATATTGAGACCTCTGCGTTCCTTGCACGTTAATCCGTCGGCCCCGGTTGTCATACAAACATCTATAGCAGTATGGTAGTTGTAGCCCTAAATCAAAAATCTGACCGGTCTAACTACAGAACTTCGATATCGCCCATGGGTTGTGGAGGTCAGATAGCAGTCGCTCCACGTAAAATATCGAAGTACAGCCAAATCGCAGTTAGATTGGAAAGCTGACTCCAACTGCGTTGGGAAAAGGCGCATTGGATGATGATGATGAATGGGAATAGACTTTTGTGCCTTGGCCGTACCTAATAAGGGCCAAACCTATTACCGTCTCACAGCAGGTGCAGTATGCATGTAAGAGATTTAAATAGGGCTTCGTAGCACCATTTTTTTTTAATTTTTTATTTTTATTTATGTACAACACACAAAGAAAAAAAAAACGAGAGTAGGTAGTTAGTACAAGAGCACTACTCATTCCTAAAGGAATCTCTTCCAGCAGGCCAAAGAGGAGAATTAAAGGTGACAAGGCTACGTGTGTGCAGTGCAATAAAAATAAACTTATATAAACTAAAAGTGCATTATAATATATACAAAAATAAATACATACTGTACTATAATATACTTAAATATATAAGAGACTACAATATATTATTACCCAATATTACAGAAGTATAACCGAATATATATAACCATTTTACACAAGTACTAATTATTTTATAATGCCTTCAAATAAAACAGTTTATTAGTATTTTTTATTAGTAATTAACGAATAAACTGTTTGTAACAAAGTAGAGCTTAGCTCCAAGAAACTATTAAAGTTATTGTACATAATGAACAGAAATATCGTAACAATTTATGCAAATCACGTAGTTGCAATTTCAAATTCAATGATCTCACTGCGGTGAACTCAGCATGACCTTATATACCCAATTGTTATGATATGACCTTTCTACTTAAATAATGTTAGATTATCAAAATAGCTATAAAAATATTCTAGATGTAAAATTTTAAAAGCTTTTTTTTGCATTAATAAATAAATAAATAAATAAATTAAATAAATTATTTTATTTCAGACAATGTCCATAGATGGTTAGTAACAAAAATCTTATATCCTATGTTAGTTTAGTTCTCATTTAAAAAATTTTAGTTGTTGGTGTTCACAAACTACATAATACAATATTTATCAAATTCAAATTAGCACATTATATATTATTTTATTATTAAATTATTATTACATTATACAGAATTATTATTATTTTATTATTATATTATATTTATTTATTTATTTTTATTATTAAAATTATGTTTCTAAAGTTATATATTTTTGTTTTAGTCATATTATCATATTTATTTATTTATAATTTACTTTCTAAACCTACCCCTCTCCGGGACTCCGGGCACAAGCGCATGAACCTGCACCCAGTGTCGCAAGATAGGGCAGTCTGGTTTCTGCGCAATGGTCTGCAGGATGATGTTGCCACTCCCCCGTACCCGATTTAAAAAAGACGCTTTTTTTGCATTAGCCTAAAGGTTCACAGTTGAATAGCGATTAAAAGTACTTAAAATATTAATATTCACTAAATGTCCATAACTTATTTTTGATACATTTTGTTTTTACCTAGGCTTTACTAAAAGGGTTTTTTTTATTATATATAGTACTGTCAAAAGTTGACTGAGCCCATATAGCTGAACCTACGGTACGACCTTAGTGCAATGAAGATTTTTTAAATAGGGCTCCAACTACCCCTAACGACTGCCATAGATGTTTGTAATGACAACCGGGGCCGAACGGCTTAACGTGCTCTCTGAAGCATGGAGGGGTCTCAGTGTCTTAAGAAATGGTCACCCATCCTAAGACCGGCCTGAGTCGATGTTGCTTAACCTTTGCAATGTGTTAACATTGTCGATTACCACTAGACCACGAGCACCTTAGTGCAATAAAGATTATTGCAACATAATAATCTCTAAGCAACGGTGAGTATGATGTTCAAACTTTTTTTTAAATAATAGCATTAATTTTCGCTAAAATGTCGACATAATTATGTTTCGCCTCGCATTCTCAAGACTGTCTCAGAGAGAACAACGAACGTTTACATTCTTGATTAAACCAGAGGTTCTGGCTAGCCGTTCTATGCAGCTTAAAGATCTTTATATATAATTTGGCCTGGATAGTTATGCTAACTGATCTCAAATATTGGATAGAATCAGGCGTAACGCCTGATTCTATCCAATATTTGATTCTATCCAATATTTGATTATTATAATAATCTCTGTCAACTCCTATGAGGCTGAAGGCATAATCGTACGTATTTAATGAAGATTCCATATTCGGTAAGTTGCTTTGAAATAACAAGACTTACTTATTTAAATTACATACACGCATATCACGCCTATATCCCCGAAGGGGTAGGCAGAGGTACAATTTGCCAGTATTTTACTCCCACGTAATAGGGGTCAAGCATATTGCCGTCACCGGGCTCATTTATAATGTGTTATGTCCAAAATGGCCGAATGAATTTAATAAAAAGTAATCTATATTTTAATTTTGAAAAAAAAATTGAAACCCGTTGCCTTTCGATGAAATGTTGCTGAACGGCAACAAAATCTTACGTGCCAGCCGCTATGGCACAGCCAATTAAAGTCCTGGGCTTCTCGGACTAGACAAAACATACGCTTAAAACTTTATTTTTACACCAAACTATTTAAATCATAATCGCTAAACCTTATACAAAAAGCACTGAGGTCGATAGTGACTGTAATTCCAGTAGCCCAGTGGGCTGGAAAATTGAGAAGTGGATTAGGCAAATCACTTTTCATTCCGTCCTATGCCCGACGAAGTTTGCCCTTTTAAATTTTATTATCTGTGAGGCACGATGTCTGTGGGAACTGTCCTACTGTTAGCGGAAAGCGGAAAATTACGTTATATTATCATGAATACGAATAATTAAATGTTGATGAACGTTAAATTTACATACGAAATGGATTACACTTAAATAGTAAAAGTATTCACACAGTGGCAATTATAATCGAAGATTACATTTAGCCTGCATTTAGCCTAAACATTTTAACGCCTTCAAAAATAGAGGTACCACAATACTGAAAAATACTTACTTAAACCAAATTAAGTGTTTGAAACTCCTAAAGCCACCAAATGAATGAATAAAATAATGATTGAAATGATCTATTAGTCAGAAATTTAAATAGGTAATACAAATGGTTACGAACAAACAAGGAACATCATATTCGTTAAAGAACTTGAATATTTCTAAAAAGTCTTGATAAAATATTATATTTACGTACAGATGCTATTCCAATTTGATGCAATAATGAACCTGAAGTCGAATGAGTATATTCTAGATGAGAAAATCTTTATCTATGATGCAGTATAAAGTAATTTCTTTGTGCATTTAAATGAAATATTCCCGCTACCCGCTGTCATTGAGACGTAATACCAACTCAACAGAAAATGAATTTCATCGCAATCGTGCGGCTGTGTTAACTTACGTGCCAATAAAGAGTTTATTTCGTCACTAATTCTGCAAATTTCTATTTCAATATTATTTGACATAGCAAACTATAACATTTTAAGATTGCTAGATATCAAGAAAACGCCTCCAATGTCGCTGTAACTTACATAGTTATCGCAAGTCTATAATTTGAGTTTATTTTTTGTTTAAATTGAATAGGGTCTACTGAAACTAGCTTAGCTACAACACAGATTGATAAATAGTTACTACGTAACAGATACATCACTCCCATACAAAAACGAAAATACCTACTCTATATTAACCTACAAAATTTTAATTATTATTTCCTTTATTTAACTTGATACATATTTAGTACATTTTTAAATAAATCTATAAAAAAAAATACAAATATATTTAAAAATATAAAAAATAGCGCCCCACCGGTATCGAGTACAAGGACCAAGCTACCGGTGGTTAGGGCTCCAGAGACAAGAATTTCCTCACGATGCGTGCCGTGTCGAGTAACACTGCCTTCTGCATCAGCCCCTTGACCCAACTGTCTAACGAGAGCCTCTGTAGGTGTTGGTCGAGGCTCTTGGCGATCAGTCCATGCACGGAAACGACTATCGGTACAATAACAGCTGAGCTTACATGCCACATGTCGACAATCTCGTGGGCCAAATCCAAGTACTTTACTTGTTTGTCTTTTTCCGCTTTCACGAGATTGCAATCATGCGGAATAGTAATATCAACTATTATTGCACGGCGCTCTAACCGATCTACTATCACTATATCAGGCCTATTTGCAACAATAGTCCTATCCGTGATAATAGATCGGTCCCAGTACAATGTGATATGATCATTTTCGAGAACTGGGTCAGGCACATACTTTTAATATGGCACTTCTGAATCCACGAGTTTGTACTTCAGAGCAAGCTGTTGATGGACGATCCTAGCTACTTGGTTATGTCTATGCAAATACTCTCCGTTGGCCAGACTGGAACAACCAGATATAATGTGTCTAAGGGATTCACCGGGACGGTGGCATGCCCGACATATGTCAACCGTACCATCCTTCAGAATATACCTCCGGTAGTTCTTCGTCATAACAACTTCGTCCATAATTGCAAAGACAAAACCTTCGGTTTCACCAAATAGGTTTCCGAATCGTAGCCAGGATATAGATGATTTAAAATCAATATCAGGTCCGTGTAGGGTCTGATAAAAGCGTCCATGTAGCTCTTTACTCTTCCATACATCCATGCGGTCATTAGTATTCAGTATCACAGGTTTGCGCCAGTTCTCTTTAGCCAAACCAAGCGGGGTCAGTCCATTGTCTACAGCAACAACATCACGATGCAAATCCTCGTCCACCTGCAGGAAGTATTCCCTGAGATTGCACACCTCACGGTTGTGAAGGGTCTTAGCATTAAGAAAGCCACGGCCCCCACACTTCCGCGGTATGTACAATCTCATTACAGATGAACGCGGATGATGCATTCGGTATGTAGTGAGTAGTGTACGGACTTTTCTATCCAGAGCGTCAAGTTCTGTCTGAGTCCATCTGAGTATGCCAAACGAGTACATCAAGACTGGCATGACCCAACCATTGTAGGCTCGCACCTTGTTACCGCCCGATAAAAGACTATTAAGTACTTTTCTCAGGCGGCCAAAGAAGCGTTCCCTCAATGATTGTTTCATAGCAGTCTCTAAAATGCCCAACGCTTGTGACATACCCAGGTATTTATAAGTATCGGTTGCGGAAAGAGACCTAAGTTGAGTCGAATCCGAAAGTTGTGTTCTTTCGGACTCCACTACCTCACCCTTCTTTACATGCATGATCGCACACTTGTCCACGCCAAACTCCATTCTGATAGAGCTACTAAAGGTTTCTGTTACCTTTAGTAGTGCCATCAGTTGGTGATTGTTTGGGGCAAGTAATTTCAAATCATCCATGTAGAGAAGGTGAGATAAAACCTGACCATCCTTCCGCAACCGATACCCTAGGCCTGAATTCTCCAGCAAAGTGCTAAGAGGGTTCAGGGCCAGACAAAACCATAATGGACTCAGACTATCGCCCTGGAATATACCACGTTCGATTTTTATCGGTCCACCATTACCACAAGTTCGTCGACACCCTGAATAGCACAAGACTGTCTTCCATTGCCCCATACATGCCCCTAAGAAGGTACATAGAGTTGCATCAATCTTATACAACTCCAGCACCCTCCGAAGCCATGTATGAGGCACAGAGTCATAAGCCTTCTTGTAATCTATCCAGCATGTCGCCAAATCCTTGTGGTTACGGCGTACCTGTTGGCTAATAATCATATCCATAATTAGGAGCTCTTTAGTGCCACGAGCCCTACTTCTACATCCATTTTGAGAGATTGACATGATGTTGTTGTCATTTATGTGGGATGATATCTTTTGTCTCAAAATAGATGTTAGAAGCTTATAGATCGTTGGTAGACACGTAATTGGTCTATAATTTTTAGGCTCTATGGCACTACCAGATTTGTATAAGAGATGAATCATACCAGTGGTAAGAAAATCGGGAAGCGATCCTGATTCCAAAGATGATTGGAATTGAAATGCCAACCGTCCATGCGAACTTCGGAACCATTTTATCCAAAAGTTATGCAGCCCGTCTGGTCCTGCTGATTTCCAGTTTGGTAACAGACGGACTGCATTGGTGATATCATTTTCTGTGATATTTATTGGTTCCATAGTTTTAATTGGTTCACATAGACGGTCAACATCGTGCATCCATCCATCCTCTATGTGATCGACAGGGACCGACCAAATGCCACTCCAAAATGCAACGGTACTATCATCATTTGGCCGATGCATGTCAATCACATTTAAATCAGATCGTTCCCAATCTCTGTATACCCATCTCTCATCTCTTTGGAACGTGCGGTTTTGGGAATACCGGTCTACTCTTTTCTTATATCTTTTAATACGATTTGCCCACGCATAAACTTTTTGCTTTAGGTAGTCGATACGCTCTGTGACCCGAGAAGCAAATTCTTGGGGTCTAATATTGGTCCCCAAGAACGCCCGGCTCACAAAGCGCATCACTCTAGGTCGACTATTGCCCGACCTAAAGCAAATGAGTTTCCCAATGAGTACCCTGGTCTCGGTAATACGACGCTCAATCCTACACTGCCAAGCTGGTGCAACATATTTCGGTCGAGTAGCTTTATCACTGTTTAAATACTTAATATTTGCTACTCGACATGCTGCCACAGCTCCACAGTACAGAATTGAATGTGTATCACCGAGATTTTCACTACCGTCAAAATAGGATGACAGTAATGAATCCAGAGCACACATTAGGGCTATATTTTTCTTATGCGTAGGCAAACGCGGTAGACAAGGTCTTTCGGTAGGTGTTACGTTTCGATATTCCCTCAGTGCACATTCCAAAGCGCTCCCTAATTGTACATTGCAATGAGTACTTACATCTGTAACCCTGGTATCCAATAGATCATCATAAGTGGGACATTGTGGAGTATTAGTTGGTACAGGTGTACTTGATGATGTAGATAATGTGATACCAGGATTATCCTGTAAATCTGAGCGAAGCCTCTCAAGCACGGCGTTATCCAACATATGGCTACGCTGTATAACCCGTACTTGATCCGATAGACGTTGTGCTGATACGCTGACAGTTGGTTCAAGTTCCTGAAACAGAGAAAGCATCCGTACACGATACGCTGTGAGGTTAATTCCTCCCTCTGTAGCCGCATAGTATGCCCGCATGACATTTTCGTTTATGGAAGAAGTCCATCGCATGCGGTGCACATTATCACCGGTAGCGGGGTCCCTAATCGAAGCCGGGGGGCGTCGAGGTCCCAAGCCAGTCGGTGGCCGGCCTCTCCCCTGCCGACGTACAGGTGGAGGCGACGTCGGTGGAGAGAAATACTCGTCGCTGCTAGAGCTCGACGCCTCACTAGTAGCCAAAGTTTCCGGCAAGTGGGAGGCGGAGCTATGCGGCGGGTCCGGGGTTGGTATTAGTGCACTTTGTGTCTGTCTGGCTTTTGCTCTTGTCAGCATTATCCTTAATTATCATCCATCGATTTCTTGAGATTGTTTATATTCGTTTACCATTTTCTTAAAGTGACATATGCCAAACATCTTTGCAATTTTTGGTAGGTAATATTTCTTTATCTTGATTATAATTATAGTTTGTATACGTGATTTATAAATTTATTGCGAATCTTGCTATGTAATATGTAATTATTGTAAAAATTTTGATTGTACAAGTAAATAAAAATATTAAAATAATTTTAAGATGAAAAATGATGTTAGATGATTTCAAGGGTTGCCAGGTTATATTATTATTATTATTCTCTTTATTAACACTTAACACATATTTATTACATTTTTAAATAGATTTATAAAAAAATACATTTAAAAATATAAAAAACAGTAACCCACCGGCATCGGGTACAGGGACCAAGCTACCGGTGGTTAGGGCTCCAAAGACAGGAACTTCCGCACAATACGGGCCGTATTCAACAGAACCGCCTTCTGCATCAAGCCCTTGATCCAGCTGCCTAACGCGAGCCTCTGTAGGTGGAGGTCGAGGCTCTTGGCTATTAGACCATGCGCAGATACGACTATCGGAACAATAATCGCCGAATCCACATCCCACATGTCGACAATCTCGTGAGCTAGGTCTAAATATTTAATTTGTTTATCTTTTTCTGCTTTCACGAGATTCTCGTCATGTGGCACAGTGATATCGACAATTACTGCAAGGCGCTTTAATCGATCCATTATCACTATATCAGGTCTGTTAGCTATAACAGTCCTATCAGTGATAATAGATCGATCCCAATACAATGTGACATGACCGTTCTCAAGAACTGGGTCGGGCACATACTTGTAATAAGGTACCTCCACGTCGACAAGATTATACTTTAGAGCAAGTTGCTGGTGGATTATCCTGGCTACTTGGTTGTGTCTGTGCAAATACTCACCGTTCGCAAGACGGGAACAACCAGAGATAATATGTCTTAAAGATTCTCCGGGACGATGACATGCCCGACAGATGTCTAGCGTCCCATCTTTGACAATAAATCTCCGATAGTTATTCGTCATCACGACTTCGTCAGTGATTGCACAGATAAAACCCTCAGTTTCTCCGAAGAGGTCACCAAATCGTAACCAGGATACCGATGCTATTGAATCAACATCGGGCCCATTTAGAGCCCGATAAAATCGACCATGCAGTTCCTTGCTCTTCCATATTTCCTTCCGATCAGATACACTTAATATTACAGGTTTGCGCCAGTTCTCTTTCGCAAGGGACAGCGGGGTCAGTCCGTTGTCTATTGCCACAACATCTCGATGCACATCCACGTCCACCTGTAGGAAATACTCTCTAAGGTTGCATATCTCACGGTTATGGAGAGTCTTGGCATTTAAAAATCCTCGACCCCCACATTTCCGTGGTATATACAACCTCATTACTGACGAACGTGGGTGGTGTATTCGATATGAAGTCAATAGACAACGCACCTTCCTATCCAGAGCTTCTAACTCCGTCTGAGTCCATCTAAGTATGCCAAAAGAGTAAACTAAGACTGGCATGGCCCAGCCGTTGACAGCACGCACCTTGTTACCGCCTGATAAAAGACTTTTCAGTATTTTTTTCAGGCGGCCAAAGAAACGATCCTGCAACTTCTGTTTCATGTCAGTCTCAGCAATACACAGAGCTTGAGACATACCTAGATATTTGTAGGTTTCGGTTGCGGAGAGCGACCCAAATCGTGTGAAATCTGAAAGATTGACTCCTTCAGATTCCACAATCCCGCCCCTTTTTACGTGCATGACCGCACACTTATCTACCCCAAACTCCATACTGATGGCCTTACTAAAAGTTTAAGTAACTTTTAGCAAAGCCATCAAATCGGGGCCATTAGGGGCAAATAACTTTAGGTCATCCATGTAAAAAAGGTGGGACAAAATTTGACCCCCTCTGCGCATCCGATAGCCTAACCCTGAACCCTCTAGTAACGTACTGAGAGGATTTAGTGCTAGACAAAACCACAACGGACTCAGACTATCACCCTGGAAAATACCTCTCTCAATCCCTATTGGTACACCACCTCCTAGAACCTGACGACACCCTGGATAAACAAGAACCGTACTCCATTGTCTCATACATGACCCCAAAAAGGTGCATAGAGTTGCATCAACTTTATACAGCTCTAGCACCCTCCGAAGCCATGTATGAGGCACAGAATCGTACGCTTTGTTATAGTCAATCCAGCATGTCGCAAGGTTCTTTCGGTTGCGGCGTACCTGCTGGCAAACAGCCATGTCAATAATAAGGAGCTCTTTCGTACCACGTGCCCCACTTTTACATCCATTCTGAGAGATTGACAAGATGTTATTGTTTTGTACATGTGAATATATTTTTACTCTCAGGATGGATGTAAAAAGTTTGTATATGGTAGGTAGACAAGTTATAGGTCTATAATTTTTGGGGTCTGTGGTACTACCAGATTTGTATAGGAGGTGGGTTACTCCGGTAGTCATAAAAGCTGGAAGCGACGATGACTCAAGGGATGACTGGAAGCAAGATGCCAAGCAAGCGTGTGAGCTACGGAACCATTTTAACCAAAAGTTGTGTAGTCCGTCCGGTCCAGCAGATTTCCAATTTGGCAACGAACGAACTGCACAACCAATATCTTCTTCAGATATGGTTATAGGTTCCATAGCTGGAATTGGTTCACACGCCCGCTCAACATCCCTAATCCACGTATCCTGTGTATGATTGACGGGCGTCGACCAGATGCTTTTCCAGAAGTTAACTGTAGAAACAGCATCAGGTAGACTCCCATCAGTCACATCCGAGTTAGGTCGCTCCCACCCTCTATATACCCACCTCTCATTTTTTTGGAACAAGCGATTCTGAGTGTATCTGTCCACTCTTTTTTTGTACCGCCTTATGCGGTTCGCCCACGCATAAACTTTCTGCTTCAGGTAATCGATGCGCTCTGTGACCCGAACAGAGTATTCACAGGGCCTAATATTAGTTCCCACGAATGCACGGGTCACAAAGCGCATGACTCTCGGGCGTGTATTGCCCGTCCTGAAGCAGTGTAGCTTGCCAATGAGCACCCTAGCCTCGTTGATGCGCCGTTCAATTCTGCACTGCCAAGCTGGTACAGCAGGCTTTAGTCAAATAGCTGTTTCTTGTTTAAAAAATTTAACACCAGCTATTCGACATACTGCAACAGCTGCACAGTACAGAATGGAATGGGCATCAGTAATGTTTCTGCAGTTGTTAAAAAACGATTTCTATTATTATTATTTAAATTTATTAATTACAGTAATAGACAAACAAGCTAGTTTCATTGTCCCCCAAAACCGAGTCAATGGTTTGACTTGGGGATCGAGTCTCCGTACATTTACACAATAGGTACATTACACTTTCAACACCTATGCTATTCAGTAGGTGTTACAAATAGCGTTAAAAACGAAATAATAATAAATAATACCTGCCATAATAATACCTGCCATAATAATACCTGTAATAATAATACCTGCTCCACAGAACGAGGAGAATTGTACCTTAAACACGCGTTCATAGAGTCGAGACTGTGTTGCCCGCCGTGCGAGTGACGCCATCGTAAGAATGCGCTAGGGTTGTACAGTCGGCCCCAAAAGTCGCTGAACACATTCAAACTTCCAAAACATCTGAACACTAAAAATTTCATAAGTCAGTGATGCAACAAGAGAACAAAATAAACTCAACATACAAAAGGTCCATAAAAAGCTGAGCACTAGTATTCCAAAAGTAGCTGAATACTAGTATTCCAAAAGTAGCTGAACATCATTAACATCGTAAGTAGATTAACAAATCATATTTTCAATGTTGTTGCCTGTTAATCTAATTTTGGTTTTCTTGATGTAACACGAATTTTGGTCTTTTGACATGTAGTATAATTTGAGAAAAGTTTTAAAGCTAAAATTAATCTCCATTGGTGCAGTGCTCCCTATGCCTAGGTTATGGGCACAGCAGGAAGTACCGCAACAGTACCGAGCTCACGTGCAGCCACTGCAGCGGCCTTCATATGAAGGCCAAGTGCCCGGAGCTGTAGGTGGGAACACACACTTCCTGTTTTAACTACCCTCGGGACACACTGGGGCACACACGGGCTGAGTGACACACGGCACAGCGCGATGTATAACACATGCTCAGTAAGAATGAGATGGGACGAAATAGCACGGACAACCACTCAGTACTACTAAGGGCGTCGCGGGCATTGCTACCCCATACAGAATCGTGCAGGCAAACCTAATTAATAAAGAAGAAGTCTCGCAGTGTTGACACGCTGGTCTGACCTAACGATGCAAGCGAAACAGATACTCACCGAAGTTTCCGTGCCCGGTGATGATCTGTCCGTGCTGCCTCTGCAGCCACTCCTCCATGAACGGTCTCACCGCCGCGATGGTGGTGGTTCCCCACTTTGGTTGCTGAAGTCGCATCTTCCATGTCTCCATGAGATCCTGGCGGAGTTGGGACCGCTGAGCCTCAATTTCTCGAGACGCAGGAATGTAGTCCCACTCCAGCGCCTCCTTGTGCCATTGGAACAATGACGCAAGGGCTCTCGCTTCCAGTTCCCGTGGAGGGGTCGCGGTTAGGAGACATGCAGCCTCTAGGGAGATCGTGCGGTACCCTCTTATAGTTCTGACGGCCAAGGTCCTCAACGATCTGTGTAAAACAGCAGCGTTGGTGCCCGTCAGTCTCGGCGCCCATACGGGAGCTCCGTACACGGCCATACTCCGCACGATCCCCAGTTACAGTCTCCTGCAGGAAGCGTTGGGTCCCTTTAAGTTGGGCATCAGTCGCGAAAGCGCGGCTGTCGCTCCCGTCACTTTGGGGACCAAACTTCGGAAGTGTGGTTTGAAGTTCCACCGGCTATCGAGTACGAGCCCCAGATACTTCATTGTGGGCTCTATGCCGATGCTAACGCTCCCTACATTTACGCTGGATCCTGGAGGTGGCCCGCGCCGAGGTCCGTGAAAACGGGTCTAGTTCATAATATCGATAGTCATTGGTTACATCAAAATCAAGCAATTTACAGATTTAACAAATTGTGATTAAAATCTTTTAAAAATCCTGTGTTTTTTATTTCAACCTGCCTCGGGTCGGATAGTCGATGTAGCGTACTATCGATTTGGTGTACTGTCGATGTAGCATACCGTCGTTTTAGTGTACTGTCGATATAGCGTACTATCTTTTTGGTGTACTGTCGATGTAGCGTACCATCGATTTGGTGTACTGTCGATGTAGCGTACCATCGATTTGGGGTACTGTCGATTTATTAACCCGTCGATGGAACGTTGTCAATACAGCGACCATCGATGTCGTGACTGTCGATATTATGAACTAGACCCCGTGAAAACACAGAGCCTCGGACTTATTCAGTGCCACGTCCAGTCCCAACCGCCATATCCGACCCACGACTTCAGCAACCCCAGTCGTGACCTTGACTGTTGCCTCCTGGTGCGTTGCTCCCCGCGCCGTGACGAGGGTATTGTCGACGTAGCAAGTTACGCTGACGCCCTCTGGCAATAAACTGCAACATAGCAGCGTGTGAGGGGGGAGGGGCGGGGGAATGATTGATGTTGTATTACCAGGATATAGCCTCCAGACCAACTCATAGAACCTAGATGTGTAGGGGAACATAGAAACGAATAGAACATTTTTGGGAAGTGGGATGGGAATTGGGTTTTTTTTATGGGAGGAGATGATGTTTTATTACTTGCCTATAGTGCCTGCAGTGCCCCTATGGAGCATTGCACCAATGGAGATTAATATTAGCTTTATAACTTTTCTCAAATTATCCTACATGTCAAAAGACAAAAATTCGAGTTACATCAAGAACAGCAAAATTAGATTAACAGGCAACAACATTGAAAATATGATTTGTTAATCAAATTATGATGTTAATGATGTTCAGCTACTTTTGGAATACTAGTGTTCAGCTACTTTTGGAATACTAGTGTTCAGCTACTTTTGGAATACTAGTGCTCAGCTTTTTATGGACCTTTTGTATGTTGAGTTTATTTTGTTCTCTTGTTGCGTCACTGACTTATGACATTTTTAGTGTTCAGATGTTTTGGAAGTTTGAATGTGTTCAGCGACTTTTGGGGCCGACTGTACCTATGATGATTATTGTAATAAAACGAATGTTACGAATCAACCATTTTTTTTTATTAGTCAATCCAATATGTTTTAGTTTTATATAATGATTTATATTTTTTTATTGATCAATAAATAAAAACGGCAAAAAAATCACGTTTGTTGTATGTTGTATGTAAAATAGTTATTTTATTCTGGTTTTTAGTATTTGTTGTTATAGCGGCAACATAAATACATTATTTACTATGTCACGGTTCAAGGTAAGTAGGGAGATATTGGGCATTCTGTCCCACCTCCCTCGGGCACAGCCCTCGGTCACTACGGTGGGACAGAATGCCCAATATCATCCTATGAATGGTTAACCAATTTCACTTGCTAGATGATTGCTTTCGTACAGCAAACTAACCAGAAGCATGTTTGTTAACATGAACACGTTAAGATCACATTTTTAAGATAGATAAAGGTGGGACAGAATGTCCAATATAACTTTGGATTGGGAAATAACGTAACTAAACGAATATCCCACATTAATATCATTTGAGCACGCTGTCCCACTGTTCGTACGTTCGCTGAAGCTCCTTGCATGTTCATTAGGGAACTATTTTGTAGAATCACAATTACGATAAGCTAAAACGTACTTACCATTTATAACCTACAGCTTTTCTGTAACCAGTTTGGGTCGACTACTTGTAGTTATAAATATTTATGTTATAAATACATCTTTTCATTACGAGTCCATCAGTATTACATAGCAAACATGAAATTCGTTAAACAAACACAATCGTTACAGGTCAATACAATCTGTGACGATTTGACAAAAAGCAAGTTACGCCATGGAGAATTATTACCGAATACAGTACGTTGCATCATTTGCGGACCATCAAATTGTGGAAAAACTAACTTATTAATTGGTCTTCTATTACATGAAAATGGATTGACATTTCAGAATGTTTATGTATATTCTAAAACTCTACATCAACCAAAGTACATCTTTTTAGAAAAAGTTTTACAACGAGTACCAGGTATCACTCTCCAGAAATACCAAGCAAATGATGACGTTTTGAAGGTTACAGATGCGAAACCTAATTCTGTGATTATTTTTGACGATGTAGCATGTGAAAATCAAAGTAATATGCGTGATTATTTTGCCATGGGAAGACATAAATTGATTGACAGTTTTTATTTAAATCAAACTTATACCAAAATACCTAAACAACTTGTAAGAGATAATGCTAACTTAATTGTGCTTTTTAAGCAAGATGAAGTTAATTTGAAACATGTTTACGAAGAACATGTTAACACCGATATGACATGGTTGAAATTTCGAGAAATATGTTCCCTAATATGGAAAGAGCCTTTTGATTATGTAGTAATTAATAAAGATTGTTCTAAAAACAACGGTTGCTATAGAAAAACGTTTGACACTTTTGTATTATTAGATGAAATTTAAATATTTAAGTAGACTGCAGTCACTTTATTGTTATTCTTTAATTGGTTCTTATCCGATTACCACCTATTTTACATAATGGATAAATAATTGAAAAAACAAATTGTTGATGCGACACAAGCTGTCAGGAAAAAAATACGTAAAATGAAGGATTTAGAAGATAATAATAGGCATGCTCTTGATATAGTTTTTAAGCCTGTTACAGAATCTCTCAATTTAATAGCCAACACTAATAACCACTTAGCTCTAACAAAAAAGGAGGAAAAAGGAGAACCCCAAGAACCACAAGACCAAGACATGAAAGAAACAGATGATAGCAGTAATGATAGTAACGAATCGGAACCCTCATCAGACTCTTCATTTCAGTCATTAGTCGATACTAATCCAGATGTATCATCTTGGTCATTATCTTCACAAGTACTATCGAATGTACCATTTGGTATAAGAAATAACCGTGGACAGTTAATGTTAGGTTCCTCTAGCATAACGATTGGAGATAAAGTTATTACTGTAGCCGGACACAAGTACGAAAGTACACCTGGGTTGCGAGAGCTACTGTTAAAAAAAGACATTGATCTGAGCTTGGTTAATGACTATGACAAGCAAAATTATAAGGCAATGTTACTTGTAACGAATGCACATCGTCGTGATTTCGATTCAAAAAAACCAATTAAAAGTAATAAAGGACAAAAATATTTGCAAGTTATTAAGCCACTTTTCGAACAAGAAAGTAAAAGTCCAAGTTGTAGACAGAAAGTAGGAAAAGGATTACCTTTAACAAAAATGTGGAAAAAAAACACAGATTTTATATATTGGGATGATCCCAATGAATTGGTTGATACATTAAAGTTATTAATTGCTTCTCGAGATGCTGGTAACACAGGAATAGACAATGAAATAATATCTATCATTGAAGAACTACGTGAAAGCAAAATCATTAAATAAATAAATCTACTAATATTATATGTGTATCATTTTACTATATACCGTTCAACATAATACACCTTTAATATGAATGTAGACAAATTTGGTCATTATATTCATAAGCGAATGCGTATATCGGAAATACTTGATTTTAATGATAACGCATTAATAAAATCTGATCGTGGAGATTATGACTTGAAGACATCGTGGTTAAAAGGTGTTAAACCTCCTCAAGACGCAGATGATGCCGTAAATAAAGCATATGTAGATGAATTGAAAGGTGTACTAATGAATGACTTACAAAAATTGCAAAGTTCTATTCCAAATAGTCTTCAAAACCATATAGAGAAAGCTTTGAAAACAATAATGTCTGAGATAGTGACTCATTTGGAAAACAAATTTTACACAAGGAACGCAGTTGATAGACTAATTCAAGACGCAATTCAATCTATATTAAAAGATCGAAAAACATAGACCTCAAAGTTTATCAAAATGGCGAAACAACAAATCGTCAATGAAATACATAAAGCAGCACGAAAAAATTTTCCTCGACGATCTGTAATTTTAAAAGGTATTGATGATTTATGGCAAGCAGATTTAGTTGATATGCAAAACCTAAAAACCTTTAATAAAGGATATAACTATATTTTAATAGTTATTGACTGCTTCTCAAAGCACGTTTGGGTGGAACCACTAAAAACTAAATCCAAACATGATGTCTCTCATGCATTTGAAAAATTACTTTCTACTAATCATAGGATACCAACTCATCTGCAAACTGATAGGGGTACTGAGTTCTATAATTCTACATTTCAAAAGCTTTTACAGAACTATAATATTAAACACTACTCAACATTTTCAACCAAAAAGGCTTCAATTGTTGAACGAGTTATTAAAACGATTAAAAATAAATTGTACAAATACTTTAGCTTGAACGGACACTATAAGTGGGTAGATGGTGGCTTGAATGGTGTTATGAACACATATAACAACACAAAACATCGCACTATTAAATTTGCACCTGTTAATGTTAATAAGTTTAATGAAACGGACATTAAAAATAATAGTACAAATTCCATGATAAAGGTAACCCAAAAATGTCGCCCAAAGTTTAAAATTGGTGACAAAGTTCGAATTAGTAAGTACAAACATATATTTGAGAAAGGATACACTCCTAACTGGTCAACAGAATTATTTACTATAAAAAAGATAAATAATACTGTACCAATAACATATAGCATCGAAGATAATCAAAAACAAGTCATATTAGGAACTTTTTACGAACAAGAGCTTCAAAAGTCGTCCTGCCCTGGTGTCTATTTGATAGAAAAGGTATTAAAAAAGAAAGGAAACAAACTGTTTGTAAAATGGTTGGGTTTAAATAACAAAGAGAACAGTTGGATTGATAAGACTGCAATAGTGGAATAAGTTAATTATATAAGTGATATATAATTCAAATTTCAAATTCAAATTTCAAATTCAAATTTCAAATTCAAATTCTTTATTATCAGGTCATAAACCCATAAAACAATACGATACAATTAATTTCAAAAATATAGTCATAAATAATATTCTAGGTACAATTTAAATGAAAAATTATAAAAACATTTTATATTATATAGGCCGGCTGTATGCACAAGAACTAAATCAAATAAGGTAATGTCAATATAAAGTAGGTAGGTAAGTTTAAATTTAGCAATAGTCATATTAATTCGAAGTCGCGATAAAAATGAAAAGAATTATATGTCAATGTTGGTATCTAACCTAAATAGGTAATTATAAAATATAATGTCAGTTTATAAAAAAGTCAGGTGAAAATGTCAGTTTAAAAGTATGTCAGTTCAAATTCAAATTCACTAGATACCATAATATAATTAGATTATAATCAAAATACTCAAATTAAAATAAATGAACCAATAACATTAGTAAATAACATTACCTACATTGAGATGTGATACAATTAAAAATACATAGGCCGTACTTGATCTACACGCCCCTACTCATTTGTTTGTTTGTTAGTACATGAACCCCGCAACAATGGTTTACGTACCGACAATCAAACCTACTCACAATGGCACTCAGGACGCTGTTAGTGCTGGTTCTCATCCTGCTGATCAAAGCTGTACATCGCTTTCGCATGGTTGTATAGAAGCAGTCAACCTGCGCCTCGGCAAACATGCCCGAAGCACTGCAGCGCCAAGACAGCCCCATCAGCATCCTAAATGCATTGTTATATTGGACCCGAAGGGCCCCGTACTGCTTCTGCGTGTATGACACCCACAGGCCACTGGTGTAGAAAGACGTGCAAAATGCCTTAAAAAGAGTAATTTTGACGCCTCCCGAGCACCGCGCAAACCTGCGGGCTATCATGTTCGCCCTCACCGATAGTGCCCTTCGTTCCCTCTCTATATCTGCATCATCCTTCAGGTCAGAAGTAACTATGTGCCCTAGATATTTGAACTGATGCACCCGGTTCAGCTCAGTTCCATTTAACTTTATAGATGGTACATTGTCTAGGCACCTGCGACCCCCGGCCCGAAAGACCATGCATTCACTTTTCTTTGCGTTGTAGATCAAGCCGTGACTGAGTGCGTAACGTTCACATATACGTAACAATTTATTCAACCCACAAACTGAGGCACTCAGCAGCACCATATCGTCTGCATAATTGATATTGTTAGTACTGATTCCGTCAATGTGACATCCGACGCGTGTACTGCTGAGTTCCTCAATCAGTGCGTTCACGTACAGGTTGAAAAGCTTTGGAGACGTCAGTCCCCCCTGCCTCATTCCGCACTCCAACCTGTACGGCTCCGACAAGGCACTTGACCATCTAACAACGTTGACCTGATTGAGATACCAGTATTTGAGAATACGGAGCAAATCTTCAGGCATCGAAATGTCTTGTAGCTTTTGCCACAGTATGTCATAACTAACCAGGTCAAATGCCTTCGAAAGGTCTAGAAAACAGGCATAAACAGGTGTTTGCCTGTCGGTGTAGTACCTGACAGTTTGCTTTAAACATAGAATAGCTGATTCGGTAGATAATCCCGCTTTGAACCCAAATTGGTTGTCATGGATATTTAGATATTTGTCAAGCTGTACATTAAGCAAACCGTCAAGCACCTTAGCCAATATGGTAGCCAGGGAAATCGGTCTGTAATTATTTGCATCACTAATGTCACCAGTCTTGCTCTTTAAAATTGGTACCACCACCGTCCTCATCATCTCTGCAGGTAGATACGAGTGTCCGATGCACAATGTATAGAACATAGAAAGCACACGAGGCAGATGTACTCCAGCATATTTCAGGTGTTCAATACTCAAGTTATCATGACCTGGAGACTTTCCACGGGACATCAACTGGATGAGTTTGTTAATATCCTTTGCATCGAACAGCATACCGATGTCCCGCCCACTGCATATATTACTGACGACGGACTGTGGCGGCCCCAATGGCGATTTTACGGTAAAATGTTCCCTAAACATGTCAGCGATGGATTTGTGCTCATTCAATTCATTGACTCCCACAGGCAAACCCGGTCTGCTACTACATTTATTTACGGATTTCCAGAAACCACGAAAATCATGTTTAGAGTGTTTGGATGCGAGTATGTCCATCTTAACTTGATCACTGTTATTCTGACACCACTTGAGTCGAGACTTAAAGATTCTACGACTGTCTTGCATATCTCTCCAAACACGACCGGCCCTCGGTCTACCACATAGAACCCAAAGCTTAAATTTACATCTGGCATCACTGTGAGCCTCGCGAACATGTTTATTCCACCCGGTTACAAATCTCTTCTTGTTTGACCGGCTAGCATAATGACTTTTAGTGGCCGCTACACACAAAGCCCCAATTATGTCTCGGTACATTTTGTCAATAATTAATCTATGGTCAACCTCACCGCATTGCTTGTCACAACAGTTACTTAATTCGTATGGAAAATCTATTCGCTTTAGATGTTCGTCACATAATCTAGTATACAACCCTATTTGTTCAGGGATTCTTTCGCCCCATCGTACTTTATTATTACAATCAATACCACTATTGAAAAATTTTGGTTTAATTAACCCCAAATTACACTGAACTACGAGTGGAAAGTGGTCAGACCACATCGGAGCATAATTAACACGTGCACTTACTATACTTTGTAAAGCTGAACTGGTGACAATGCAGTGATCTAACCAGCTTACGGCACCATTTATATCACTAACATAGGTATACGCGTCGGAGTGCAAGCCTAATTGTAATACATCTGCACACGACCAATCCAAATCACAACAGAAATTAGAAAGTTCATAGTAAAATTGCGCACCTGGTTTGGCGTTGAAGTCCCCGAGCATGTAAACACTCTCAATACCTTCGCTACTCACTATAGCACTCAGTAATCCGAGGCAATCCGTGAACTCCGCTAGGTTCGCTGTCGTATCATTTGGCATATATACACTAAACACTAAAAACGACCTTAATCCTTCCACAACTTTTATCGCACACATTCGAGTATTATCGCACTTCACTATTGATACATTTTGGAAAATTTTCTTATTCCACAGAACTGCTACACCACCCCATGGACGACCCGAGATCATCCCCTCCGACAAGTCCATGGGTGACACACCAGTGTAGGCAAAGTCACTATCAATACAACCCAGGAAGTCAATGTCATGCGGTAGTAGCCAATGTTCTTGTAGGGCTATTATGTGTGAGGTTCGACATAGTTGTCGTATATCTTCAACCGAGCGCTTCACATTCTTACAATTGTAGCTCACAAAATTGTAAATATCACTAGCCATTGTTATTGCATTGGGCCGCTACAGTGTTATTTCACTGTTCGAAACATTCTTTCGATAATTTATAAATCGTCTAAATATGACTCCCTGGGGCCATAACTTATCGTCCAAAAACATAGTTAATTTGGACTCCGATACGTAAAATTTAAAAGCTTTATGGTCACGTGACTGTTTAAATGTGATATTTTCTAAATTTATCTTTTCCTTTGTTTTTCTATATACGTAATCTACTATGTCTTTTTCGGTGCTATCTTTATGTATTTTTGTTATAAAGATTGGGACTATATTTTCAGCCGCTTTAAAATTTCCTTCCATATCCCTTGAGATCCCAGATATGCCATGATAACGATATGATCGCTTTTTCGGCCTCGAGACAGTTTGCCAGCCATCATTGTCTTTAGTTTTCACCATCAAATCGTGGCTATTCATTCCCACAGTAATTGCTTCGCTATACCGTTGTGTATCGGGATCTGTATGCAAACGGTAGTCAGGCGACACAGCGACACAGGCAGCGGCGTAGGACAGCGGTGACGTCACACTGAGTCTCCGCCCCCTCTGCACCCGGCCGAAGTCAGGGCCGTCGTATGTAGGTACCGGCGGCGGCGGCGCCGGCGCCGGCGACGCAGGTGGTTGCGGTGGCGCAGCTGACTCACTCGTACTTCGATCATCTTCGTTTACCCGCAATATATTTCTAAAATTCGGTATCTCATCTTTATCGCATGACGTTCGGCCGATACTCTCCGGTGTCTCCTTCGACGATAAGCAGTTTATATTATGAGGAATACCCATTGGTCCACTTTCCAAACGCCATGCCCCACGTCTCAAATTAACACTATGTGGGGTGACTGGTGGTAATGAATCATATTTTAGTTGCAGAATTTCACTTTTACACTCATTCAATTGATCCTGTGTAACGTAGTGAGACTTTATTGATTCTAGCTCGTTTTTCATTACTAACAGATCCTTTAGTAGTTTCGTACAATCCAGGTGATCGAATAATATAGGCGGTAACCTCTCTAATTGTCGTGCAACAAATACAGGGATCACGTCAGGTTCTGTCGATTTCAAGAAGTCGAGCATGTCGTATAAATCTCTTTGCTCTTTCCCTTTACTTTTACGAGTTATTTTGATCTTATTCGACGGTACGGACTCGAACAACAATGACTTTGAGTTCCTAATCTCATCACCGGTGAATGTTGTCGCACAGATTCGTACAATCGTTTCTTCGTCCATTATTGATATTTTATTTTGAATAAACGACAAAAGTTCGTCAATAACAATATTACACGAGATACACTTAATCGTCGTCATTTTTTACACTTTTACGCAGCGCAGCGGGTACGCTCATAAAACACGCACGGCACGAAAGGAAGCGCGCGCAAGACTGATATTAAAATTATATATATTATATATATATAATTTTAAAGTATATTCATTATTCTTTGGACGATGCAAGGTGGTGGATTAATAAACAGTATCATTAATCATTTACCATTCGAACTTCACATACCCGGTTATAACTATTGTGGACCAGGAACAAAGCTTTCAAAACGATTACTACGTGGTGATAAAGGTGTAAACAAGTTAGACGAAGCTTGTATGCATCACGATATCGCATACGCAAACTACATAGACTTGCCTAACCGTCAAAAAGCCGACTTACGTCTTATAGATATGACTAAACAAAGACTTAAAGCAAAAGATGCTCGAACAGGGGAAAAGATTAGTTCGTGGATAGTAAACAAAGTTATGAAAGCTAAATTGAAGTCTGGTGCTGGTGTTAAGACCTTTAATAACTTTGTTAGGAAAATAAAAAGAAAAATCAAAAAACTCTCGCCTAAAGATAATAAGTCATTAATAAATATAGCTTATATGGTTGCTAGAAAATTGGTTCCATGCATTCCAAAAGTTCGCGTACTTCGAATGATACCTATACCAAAAACTGGAGGCATTTTACCTTTAATCCCAATTTTTGCTGGTTTGTCTGCTTTAGGAGCATTAGCTGGTGGTGCAGCTGGTATTGCAAAAACAGTGAATGATTATAAAGACGGTCAGAAAAAATTACAAGAAACTGAACGTCATAATAAAACTATGGAGGCTATAGCAATAGGTAAAGGTTTATACATTAAACCACATAAGCAAGGTCAGGGATTGTTTATAAATCCATCAAAAAACTAATTGATCAGCTACCTAATCGCGCTTTAACTAATATCGATATTCAGAAGTATGCCTATTGTATTCCTTACTTTCGGGGAGTTTACATGAAGGATCAGTTACCAAAAACACCTAAACGAATTGAATGTGGTTAACCTAGATAATTCAAAAAATGATGGAACGCATTGGGTAGCTTATGTTAAAATAAATAATTATTGTGAATATTTTGATAGCTTTGGTGATTTAAAACCGCCAAGAGAAATAATCCTATATTTTAAGAACTGTGATGTTTATTATAACTTTAGTAGATATCAACAATTTAACACAATAATTTGTGGACATTTGTGTTTAAGATATTTGCAAATTTTTTGGAATAAATACTATAAATTTTATATCACTCTTTCATTTCCATCATTTGCAAGATGTCACTCACCTTATCGATAACTGGAAACTCATCGGTATTATCTACCTATTATCCAAGCACGCTGCCATTAGTTGGGGAGTATGAATGTGCATTATTACATTTCTCTACATATAATTCTATTCCAAATTTTGATAATACAAACAATAAATTATATTATGGTTCTAAAAATGTCATTGAGATACCTGAAGGAACTTATGAATTACAAGATATTGCCGACTATTTAAAAATTGGGATAAAAGATGCATCCATAAAACTCCATTGTAATAACAACACCTTAAAAACTATGTTATTTTGTACATCAACTATAGATTTTACTAAAGAAGGTACATTTGGAAGTTTATTGGGATTTAAAAAACAGATCTTAGAAGCAAATAAATATCATGTATCAGAGTTTCCAGTTAACATTTTGCCTACGACTGTCATAAGGATTGAATGTGACATAGTTAGCGGTTCCTATATAAGCGGTCAATCCAGTCACATCTTACACGAATTTGCACTTAATGTTCCACCTGGATACAGGATTATAGAAATTCCTAAAAACGCAATCTACTTTCCAATAAACCAAACCAATATAAGCTGCATACAGATAAGGCTGTTAGATATAAATAATAACTTAATAAATTTGCGAGGTGAAGAAGTGCAGTTGTATCTACATATCAGAAGAAAACATGATAGATTATAATAAATATGTGGTTCATTCAACTAAACATAACAGTCCTACTCAAACTATCAAACCAATAAGAGCTCGATCCAAAAAGGTCATAAAATTGAATAACAATAATAAAGCTTTTCTGAAAGCGATTGGTTTGTTAAAATGAATATACTAGATGTTTTATCCGCTCCTGCATACAACAACTCTGTGGAAGGAATTGAATTTCACTCTTACAAGCCTTACGTAACAAGTTTCAATAGAAGCGATGAAATCAGGATACCTATTAATCAACAAGACTTGTATATATTACCATCAGCAAGCACTTTGTTTTTGGAAGGAACTATTGTTGTAAACAAGGCTGAAAATTCTAAAGAGAAAGTCAGTAGCGTTCATTTCGCAAACAATAGTTTACTTTACTTGTTTCAAGATATAAGGTATGAGATAAATGGAGTGGAAATAGATAAAATAAAAAACGCTGGTATAACTACCACAATGAAATCATTAATATCAATGAACGAAAACGAGGCTAAAGTATCTAATGCTTGGGGTTGGAATATCGATGGTATAAATAGTACAAATGGGGGTAGCTTTTCTGCTTCCATACCCCTCTGTAACATTCTTGGTTTTGCAGAAGATTTCAAGAAAGTAGTGATAAACAGCAAACATGAATTAATATTGTTACGAAGTAATACTAATCTGAACGCCCTAAAACTTAGCGCTAGTGAAACGGTAGAAGATATTATTATAAACAAAATAATATGGCGAGTACCACATGTCAAAGTATCCGATAGAGAAAAAATAAATATGTTAAAACTGTTAGAAAAAGACCGACCACTCCAGATGATATTCAGGAATTGGGATTTATATGAATATCCGGCTGTACCAAAAACTACTAAACATACTTGGTCCATAAAAACATCATCGCAAATAGAGAAACCAAGATTTGTTATTATCGGTCTGCAAACAAATAGAAAAAATAATCCTAAATTGGATATGTCTCAGTTTGATCACTGTGACGTTCGTGATGTTAGAGTATACCTAAATTCAACCTACTTCCCTTATGAAAATTTAAATTCAAGTTTCTCGAATAACAGAATTGCTTTAATATATGAACAATTCACCAGATTCCAACACTCATATTATGGAGGTCGTCGTGGTGAACCGTTATTAAGTGAGAAACAATTTAAAAATATTGCTCCGTTATTTGTCGTAGATTGTTCTAGACAACCAGATAATCTTAAGTCGGGTCCTGTTGTGGATGTCAGAGTGGAAATTGAAAGTGACATTGATATACCAGATCAAACTTCAGCATATTGTCTTATATTGAACGACTGTATCATCGAGTATAAACCGTTAAGTAACACCGTGAGAAAGATATCATGAACAAAAATACTATTATAGTAGATGTTCAGGGTTTTAAAGATCTTTATAATAACTTTATAGTCAAGGAATTGGCTGTACCTACATTGGAACATACTCATATATTCTTAATAAAACCTCCTTATCCGTTCTCCTCGCTGACTGATGAAGAAAGAAGACACATTTGGTGGATTGAAAGGAATAGAGGTTACCGCTGGAGCGAAGGATATATAGACTACAAAGAATTTTCTAGAATAATCAAACCCTATTTGAAGGAAAAAAAGGTTCTTGTTAAAGGTAGTGAGAAAATAAAGTGGGTTCAAGAGCTATGTGGTCATAATAATGTTTCTGACATATGTGAAAATAAAAGTGTTCCTAATTTAAAGACTCTTAGTGATCTTTACTGTAAAGATCTATTTTTGTATAATTGTTTTGCTCATAAGAACTATTGTGCTTTAAGGAATGTATTGTGTATTAAGCAATGGTGTTTAGAAAATAACTTTTGTATTTCATAATTTTAATAAACTTAATAAATGTTTTATTACTATACTGTGTTTGTTTTTCATACTATTTCCTACACAAGATGAAATTGAAATGAAAAAATGATTGTTGTTAAACATAACACCATTTATTAAATGTCTTAAGAAATTTACATTGATCTTAAACCTAACACATCAACACTTTCGTTCTTAAAAATTGAAGCTTATTTGATATGATACTTGAAATTATATTTACAGCATAATAGTAACAGTATAATTAGATACAAAATGTCGAAGCGTCAGCAGTACATCTCTAAGTATTAAGGTGATGTATAAACTTACTTAAAACTAAAACACATTAGTTAAAATGATAAGCTATCACCATGAATTTTCTTAGATATTTTCTTAATAATACCTTCAGCCATATCCATGATTTCATCAACTGTATCATGAACTACGTGTTGTGCACTAAGTATCACACTGTCACTGTCTTCACCCAACTGTAACGGAGGTTTGTCTTTGTCGCTGGTGATGTTCAAGATCTTTATCTGAATTAGCTTGACTCCTTTTGGTTGGGTGCTGATCACAACAGATTTGAGAGCTGTCTTTTTAGATTTCTTACAAACAGTTGGTTTTCTTCTTTTTGGTTTAACTTGTGTAGGTTTAGAATTAGGTAAAATGTATGAGAAGTCAATGGGGTCTTGAGCGTATTGAACAATACCATCACCATATGCGTCTGCCATTACTTATAATGTATTATGGTTGTCGTCTCGTCCTCCTCTGCCGCGATCTTCTAACGTTTTAGATATCTGGCTCAGTAATTTCTCTGTTTTATAATATATTTCATCCCGGTGATCGTAAACAATATATTGGGTTTTCACTCTTGTGTTTATTTCCACTTCGTTATCTGATGTATCTTCAGCTTCTAATACATCTATTTTAATTACGTATTTTGGAATCCTCCTATTCATTGTAGCAAAGTAGCTGGTTTGAGCTTCAGAGATGCACTGCTGTTGCTTCGACATTATTAGTTAAAAGACTGATTCGTGTGAACGTAAAGAGAACAAGTATGAAACTAAATGTAATTATGAGTAAAAGGTGAAACAAACTAAAAATATGAGACGCTAGTGATGCATGTACTGTACTACGTATTAATTCAAGTTCTCACCTGTTGATTTAGTTTATTTCACAATAAGTTGTAACGAGATCCTCACTACAAGTGTGCAAGTGTCATCGCTCACTATTGACATGTTCAAACCTGAAGCCTTAAGAATGATGTAAGAAATTCTAAGTAGGTATCTATGTTGAAGCCAATGCATGCTTGCACTTCCACAGACGACACTGACGCGTTACCAACCATATAAAAACTATTAGACATTAGTGGGTATATAGGATAAGGTAAATTAAACTATAATTCAATTTAAAGTATACATTTATTTCTTAATTTAATATACAATTTTAATTAAGTACCTACTTACATAGATATTAGTTTATTAAAATACATTTTCTCATATTTAAATGGATACTAAGATATACTACGATAAAAAACGTTGAGTGGAAATTTTATCTTTTTACTCTTTTATCAGACCAAACCAGATATATAGTAGGTACATTATTTTCTGTTGTACATGTAAATATCTTGTTTTATGCAAATTAAAACATACTTAATTATATTAAAACTAAATGTTTATTTCATTACGAATTAATACGAAAATATGTTAAAAATTAAAAATACTTGTATGTCCCCCCGCTCGAGTTGAAATTTTATCTTTAGATATAACTCTTTTGTCATCATCACCAGATAATGCAATTTTGTTTACAGTACACGTAAACAACTCATGTTTTATTGATTTGAATAAAACATTAGATTTACAAACAATACTACCTTCATGGAGGGTATTTTTGTAATCATCAACATTAAAATCACGAACAATATTTTTTTTAATACCCTTCGCTTTTTTTATGGTACTATGTTCGGTTTTTATACAATATAACTTCGAGCGAAGTCCTACAAATTCACTTATGATTCTACCACCCATTTCATCCTTAAACAGACCAGGTACTTTTTTATTTTGTATTGGTAACATATATTGATTAGTTTTACAGAAATTACTAGTATCAAAGTAAAACAAAAAATGATTTTTTATATCATCATAAAAATCATGAGTTCGTATATGATATACAAAACTATCTGTATCCGTATAACACATCTGTACACGATTTTTATAAAAAGGTTGTATTACAGAGTAATGAAAGTCATACATGTGACTTTTCGATAATTCAAGCACAGTAAAACCAATGTATATTGGTTTGTTTAAAGTTATTTGATCAGGATTTAACTGCACTGCAACTAGATTCTCAGTAAAAACCGTTGCACTATGGAAGTTTGGTCGAGCGATAAGCATTTGTGCACATTTTCTTTTTTTAGTCACATTGTTGCTATCATACCACTGATTAACTAAATGAACATTAATCCTCTTTTCATTATTTTCTAAGGTTTTACCAAAGACACTATTGTTCAAGAGTTTAAAAAAGTCTTGTTCAAATATTGATGAACTTTTTTGTCTCAGTTCAGTGTTTAAATCAATGTATTGTTTTAAATAAGAACTTTGATGAAAACTAATTACGCGATAATTTTTTTTTTAAATCAATCCATGTTTCAAACAAGTGTGTAAGTGTACATAATGTATAACGTATTTAAATTTATCATACAAATTAGGGACTAGCTTATACGTTTTTCCTCCAGGTGGAATACATTTTTCGGGACAAAATGGTAAATCATTGTGTAAATTATGTAAATGCTTAGCATATACTAAATCCACTTCTAGTATGTAACCATAATCTGCAGTAGTGGGTATAGTTGTTACATCTAATTTATTAATTTCTTGTTCATCAAGAAACTTGAAATCAGACAATGGTAAATACTGACACATACTATATCCATATAAATTATTACAATCGATATAAGCGATGTAGGAATCAGGCTTTGTAGATTGGTAATCTGGTAGATAAGTATTATTCGCTTTAGCATGTCTGTGAGAACAGAGACAAACTCCTCCCCCAATACCACTCTGTAGCATACGCACCATTGACAAGTCATCAATAAGTTCTAATTGAACACCGGTTTTTAATAACATTGCATCGAATGATAAACTAGGTGCAGTTAAATAAAATGCCGGGTCTAACTGATAGTATCGCTTGCACATTATCCTAAAATTTTCAAAAATGTCTGTGAGAAGAAGTATGTCGGTTTTTAGATATAGATCTGTATAACTACCTAAATCAGTGATTTTAAATGTTGACCATACTAAACATGCATGCTTATAATCAACTTCAGAAATATTTTCATCGCTTAACGAATTAAAAAAGCATTTTTTTGGAGGTAATTTTTTTTCATCATACCATTCCCACGAGTTCATATATTCATACGGCTAAATTCCTTTACGAATTAGTAAACGAAATTGCTCCCGAATAGGAAAATTATTTTGTAAGTGTTTAAACATTTCCGGTTTTAAAGTGTTAGACAGTTTATTTAAGCTTGTGCACAAAAACTTATAGGAATCAACAAAACGAAGTTGATAAAATTTATTATTTGAAACGGGTACAAGTTTAGTAAATGATATATAGTTTTCTTTTGTTTTAGGTATTATTTTTATAGCACCAGGAACATCTCCCAAAGCTTTTATAAATAAGTGACAATCATAGCCGGCTAAGTTGTGGAAAAAAATAGGAATAAACGAAGGACGCTTATACTGTAAATTACAGAAAGGGTGTGCGGCTCCTCGATAACGACCTGTAAGATGACAATGGTCACGAACTTTGTCTGTAAAAACGAAATTTTGGCAAATGTAACAACGTTGAGCATTGTTAAAATCATATTTGTCTTCAGTGGTGAATATTATCGGGACAGTCAGATTAATTATATTATATATTTTTTGTACGTCTTTCATTATTGAATCTACAAACCGCTTATCACAGTTGGGTCCCCGATAAGATACGTATCTATTGTAGCTAGGGTCATCTCGACAAACAATATAATACCCAAAGGCAACTGGTATATGATGGTTCAAAGTGTTCGTTTTTCCGCTTGAACCGATGGTTTCAGTCCTGGTCTGTAACATCGATTCAAAATCTGCATAAATACAAAAAGGCATGTTTTGTTTACGTTCATAGTTTTTAAATTGAATTACCGAGCCCTTATTCGGGAGAACAGTTACGACGCCTCCACACAAATGGTCATTAACTTCCTGAGAAGTATTAAATGATATTAAACATATGTCACAAAAGTATAACTTACTATGATGGGAAGTAACTTGGCTTCTAAAAAGTCTAGAAGTATCTTTTATCAAACAATAATGAGAAGAGCTGTTATTTTCAAGAAACAGTAAATGAATAATTTTTCCTTTGTATTTTTTATCAATTTCAGATTTATACAAAGGTCCTACGATAGTTGTAAAGTTTTTTAATCCATATATTATAAATTTTATGTTAGGGTTATTCTTTTCAAAAACGCTAATATCATGAAAGGATACTGGAAAAGACATATTTCTTATATCAAATAGTTCACGAAAATTAGGATAAGATGAAATTCTCTCAGGGTGTTTCTTAGCCGGATATAAAGCCGCTGTTACACACCATAAAAAGCAAAATTGATCCTTATTAACAATATTTAAGCACGCCTTTTTAGCTTGGATTGATTTAGGCAAACTGATATAACTGGAACCGCGAAATGGTTGGTATTTATTAATATTTACCTCAATGTATAGATTGTTTATAAATGTCCATCCACTGTCACGATCTTCAAATTCTTCAATACTTGTTTTTAAATAGCTGAGTGTTTCAAAATATAAGTTTTCAAAATCGAAGTGTGAATACAATATTTTGTTTTTGGTTCCAAAAGATTTGACTTCTTGTGAATTATCTTTGAATTTTAGAAACATAGCAAATAGTTAAAAATTTACCTTAACACATGTATGTCTCATAAGACATTAATTTAAAAGAGATTTTAACTTATTACGAATACTGAATAAGAAGGAATCCAGTGAAGATAATTGAATCTGGTCAAAGGGGACAATTTTATATGTTGTAATACGATTACGAAATGCTGAGCTGACGATTTCTATACCTTGACTATGTTTAATTGTATGTCTACTTTTTCTATGTGAATTGCTCCGTAAATGTCCTACCCATGATCTACTGTGTACAGATGTGTTACACGTAGTACAGAACGGCATTTTTATCGCTTAAGATATTGGGTACTAATTATCTATATAACGATGATATATAATTAAAGTCAAATAATATAATATACTAGCTGTTGCCCGCAGCTCCGACCGCGCGAAAAACTTATCAAAGTTTGTGTTTCCTGATTCCTACAATCTGGGCTTTTTCAAATCCTGAGTGAATTGGTATCTTCTATGCAAGCGTGCTCCATCTTAGATCACATATGCACTTACCATCAGGTGAGATTATGGTTAATGTAAACCTATCAACTATAAAAAATAAAATAAAGACATACATACACACCAGACTAGTTCAATAGTTAGTAATCTGGCTGCGACGTTGGAGTTTCGATTCCTAATGATTTATTTAATATTTAGATCTAATTTATCTAGATATGCTTAAGTGTATCCTCCTCTAATAACTCCTTATTTATTTATATATTTATTTTATCACAATCTTGTTACTGTAATGAGTCGGTTCAGAGTCCTCAAACTCTACAAAAGCTTGACCCAAGTACGCTTGAAGTGCTTGCCACGACGGTGATGATTCATCACACTGTAGCTTTATGGTTATCAGCGCTGTCTTATACCGAACATCAACAGCGTGAGAAGTATAGTCAGTTGCTTTGTACAGTTTGAGGTCAACGAAATACGCACCACTTCGTTTTATTGCCCGACGCGATGTTCCTGTTGACACTCGGCTTGCAAAGCTTGATGTTAGGCTTCCAGTGCCGGCGTCCTTTTTCGGTGCGCTGACGCTGGCTTCTTCAGTTTGTAAGATTTTAAACAAACCCAACGAAGCTGGTTTCTTCGTTCTATAAAAATGTAAGAATGGAACTATAAAATATACTTGTGTCATTAACATAGAAACACATACACATTCCATATAGCTCTTAAACTAGATTGTACTTTACGTTTTATTGACATACAGTTGAAGATAAATTTACCCCAATTAACACTGTTTTAACATATAAACTGATAAAGAAAAAGTGTAAAAATAGATGGAAGAGATCTCTTTAGAGATAAGTGGCGCCATTGTATACATGTTTAGTTTGTATCCATTTACTGTTTTATTTACTGTGTGTGTACAAAAATAAATAAAAATAAATAAATTACAAGCTATTCTCAAACCTATTCTTCTAATTTATATCAAAAAAGAAAAAAACTGTATATAAAAGACTTGGGACGAAACGGTTTCAGTGGTTAATACAATAAATAAATATAAATATGGTTCGAACATATTATACACATCTAGATCAAACACAAAATTAAACATTATGTCCATCATATAAAGAGTTATCTAGGGTGGGAATCGAACCCACGACATTTGACGTACTTATCAGAGTCACTAACTACTACACTAAACCAACAGGTTGATAAATATGATAAATATTCCTAATAAACTGATGCTATGAAAATCACATATACAAAAGTATAAAACACTTGTTTAGTAAATAAATAAAAATTGTGCAATACCTATGTGCTGTAGGTGTTCGCTTGTATTGAGCGGGTATCGAACCTCCAGCAAGCTCCTCCGAATGCGACTCGTCGTCCTTACGGCTGCGTTTGTTGGTGGTTGCAACACTGCCTTTAGGTTTTCTCTTCTTCACCTCTACAGGGGTAACTTCAGATGTACTTTCAAACTCTGAATCAGACCTGTTAAATTAAAATGAAGACCAATACGTTAGTCAAAGTCATACTTAAACCAGATATGATTTTTCCTAAATTAATCACAACTAAAAAGAAAAAAGATCAAATTATAATATTTGATCATACCTAGTTACACCAGTCGACATGAATTATCCAAGCCACTCACATAACAATATAACTACATTTTATAATTATTAATGTGTTAAAAGTTACACCAGCGGGTGGGAATTAACCAAGCAACTGAGCTGGATAACAATTAATCACATTAATTAATTAATTAATTATTAATATAACAATTATTCACAGTATTATTAATTTAATAGAACTTACTCACATTTTTTTCTTATCACTGGAAGATACTGGAGAGAAAAGTGAGAGGTCACTGGAAGATACTGCTGGAGCGAATGTAATTTTACTTGATCAATTGTGGGGTTTTATACATAAAAAATATAAATTCAGCAATATTCAGTTCACATCAAAATTAAAACTTAACTTCATACTTTCACGGGTGCTTATTTTAATTTATGTTACTTACGTCTAATTAAATCAAAGTGTTGTAATTCTGTTATAATAATTGTAATACAAAACCACGTCTTTACCAACGCCGCCAAAGGTATAAACCGATATACATAATAAATTTACCTATAATTTCTGTATGTTCGTTGATCGTTCATTCGTACCTACTTATATATTATCAACTAACAGTTATACATACTGAGTTGCCTTCACTGATATGATGAGTAATGATCAGTAGACATAAGCATCCTAAACACGATTTAGATACTTTCATTGGATGAAAAATTTGAATTTTAGACAATAGGTATTTGGTTGTCTAATACACTTCTACCTAGTCCTGGGATAAACAGGTGATTGTATGTAATTAATTCTATTTAACAGACATATCCAGAAAACCACGTAGTTTATTGCGGTATTTAATGTTAACACTTTGTAATATAATTTCCGACATAAACAGAGAAGATTCAATTGCATATTCATTAGGTTTGTGTGTGTGTGCTTGCGTCAGCGGTCAAACGGATACCTTACTGTGTAGTCAGCAATTCAATATAAGAACGACGACGTCATATAGTTATTTACCCGACTAAAAAAGGAGGTGGGTACCTAATTTATTTGTATGTGGTTTTATGTGTTTTTTCTCATAATCTTAACATAACTTTTTTTCTATATAGGTACCTAATACGATTTTATTGATTATCTTTATTTGAAAGGTAGAATCTATAGTACAGGTGGTTTATATAAATTTGATTAAGGTTTAACGATAAAGAGAAATCTATCCTAGAGAAATCGAAGGAAATTATTAAAATATTAAATGACATTCAAAGTGATTTCGCAATAATTTTACAAATATAACAATTTGAAGTCCTTTGAATATTGGAATTGTTTAGAATTGAAATTGTTTGAATTGAGCTTCCAATAAAAGTTTTAAAAATAAGTTATACACGCTTACGCTTAATGAAATATTTTTATGCTTTATTATTTATTCCTTTAAAAATATTCATTTAGCAATACTTATTTTGTTCATACACCTCTTTCTATCACAGTCGGCTAACAACGTTACAAAGCTAAGGTAATGTCAGCAGTTTGTTCTGGTGTGTGTTACTTGTGTATAATAGACTTGTATCATCGTTCCCATACTCGAAGAACGTCTCACATTCTATTCCCACGACATGCTGCACGTGCATTTTGTGGACATACAGTATACCTACTAAGTACTCTATCTATCCTTGGATTTTAAAATAAGACAGAAAATAAGAAGCAATGTCATGTAAGTAACTAATAATTATGATAAATAATTTTCTAGTCTATTACACACCTATTTCACACCTATGTCTGAAATTTTATAAAAAAAAGATTTATATTGTGCATAAAAACACTTTATTTAAGTTTTACGTGAATATCCAGTGATACTTTAGTTATTTTATGTATTAGTAACATAAGTTCTAACATAAAGTTTTAACGTATAAATTATCTATCTTAAAAATGTGATCTTAACGTGTTCATTTTAACAAACATGCATCGGGTTAGTTTGCTGTACGAAAGCAATCATCTAGCAAGTGAAATTGGTTAACCATTCATAGGATGATATTAGGCATTCTGTCCCACCGTAGTGACCGAGGGCTGTGCCCGAGGGAGGTGGGACAGAATGCCCAATATCTCCCTACTAAGGTATACTAATTATCACGATTCATGAAATACAGCCTGGTGACAGACGGACGGACGGACGGACGGACGGACAGACAGACCGACAGACAGACGGACAGTGAAGTCTTAGTTATAGGGTTCTTTATTTCCCCTTTGGGTACGGAGCCCTAAAAAGAAAATAAATAATATCTATGGATAGGTCATCAACAATGATATTTAGGTTTCTAATATCATTCTATTCTAAACTGAATAGATTGCGCGAGAGTAAAATGTGCCCCCCCCCACCTAAAATAATAAGAGAATGATAAAACAAAAAATATATTTACGAGTATGTTGTACGGCCTATTCGCAGTAGTCCGGTGGTTAGTCCGGTATACCGAACTAATGCTACTTTTTATTCGCAGTAGTCCTGTACATTACCATGCAAACTTCTACCGAAAATTGGTTTGACCGAGATCTAGTAAGTAGTATTTTTAATACGCCATAAATCGTAAAAATTTAAAATTATGTTACTTGCTGCTACGGAACCATTCATGGGCGAGTCCGACTCGCACTTGGCCGTTTTTTATGTTAGCCAAACATAACGTAATCCCGGTGCACGAAAAACAAAAGGAAATATAAGTAAATGAAACCCAAGTTAAAAACGCATTTGGTTATACCATTTGCATACCTGCTATAATCCGCACAATAATTACGTGGTTACTGCATTTCGAAGCGTAAGCGCGGGAAACATGCAGTGCGGTGCGATGCGAGCGCTCAGGCGGGCGTTCGGCAGCCCTCTGCCAGTTTGTACTCTCGAAGGTACGCCGAGCGGTAGGTATATAGCGTGCGGCCTTGAGTGAGTGACGGAGACCTGGCTAAACTAAATGAACCTTAGTGAAATATCCAAAAGGTAAACGGGAACCCTATTACTGAGACTTCTACTACTACTTTCCGTCTACCGTGATAGTTAGAAAGTTAAAATTTTCACAGATTATCTATTTTCTGTTGCCTCTATAACAAAAAATACTAAAAACCAGATTATAATAAATATTCAAGGGTCGCATACAACAAACGTGATTTTTTTATTTTTTTATTTATTTATTATTAGACATATTACAGGTTTTTTTTTGCAAAACCGTGTTGTCGGTTTGTCTGTGGGATCGAGCCTCCGTACATTATACTTATTATTTTAGGTTGTTAAAAACTAAGCTAAATATCAGAAGTTAGTTAATCTTACATTGGTACATACATACGGACATACATATACGCATATACACATACGCACAAATACACCCATAGATACCCTTATCTAATTAACAATTGTGTAACAAGCTAAATACTTAGAAACTACATAGGTATTAATAATTTAACAAAAACTATTTTTTTTTATAAACTGCCGAGATAATGGTTTTTCAATTTTCTTTTAAATAATTTTATATCACTTTCTGATGTAACTAGGAATTTTTTTTTTATTATTTATTGGTTTCAGAAAATAAATACATTAACATTAATTTGTGATTGGAGCCTCCTTTTAACCTGTCTACCCCCTCCTATAGGAATTTACCCATTAAAAAGGGAATCCCCCCCATAAAAAAATAAGGTTTAAAGTCGAGTTGAGAGTTCTGGACACCGGTGTCAAGCAAACAATGCCTGTATTAGGAGACTCCGCTCTTCCATAACTAGGTATAAAAAAGAAAAAAACTAACTAAATTTGTAACTATCTTAGGTACTATTTGTAACTTAAACTCATGCAGATAAACATCAAGTCTTCTATTGTGTTTATGTCTGTTGTGTGTCTATATGTGTGTGTGTGTGTGTGTGTGTGTGTGTGTGTGTGTGTGTGTGTATGTGTGTGTATGTGTGTGTGTGTGTGTGTGGGTGCGCGTGTGTGTGTTTATGTATGTTTATGTGTGTGTGTGTGTGTGTGTGTGTGTGTGTGTGTATGTGTGTGTGTGTGGGTGCGCGTGTGTGTGTTTATGTATGTTTATGCGTGTGTGTGTGTGTGTGTGTGTGTATGTGTGTGTGTGTGTGTGTGTGTGTGTGTGTGTGTATGTGTGTGTATGTGTGTGTGTGTGTGTGGGTGCGCGTGTGTGTGTTTATGTATGTTTATGCGTGTGTGTGTGTGTATGTGAATGTTTGTGTGTGGGTTGTTAAGCTTTATTCTTCTTCTTTATTAGCTTCATAGGTCAGTGGTTTTAACCAAGCTGTTACAATTTTCTTACATTCATTCAAATGTTTATTATAAATGGAAGTTTCTTTATTTATTATATTATATAATTTAGCAGCGCGTTTAGAGTATTGTCTGTTAGCAAATGTGGTTTTGGTTACTGGTATTTCAGCAATAATATCTTTCCGTCTTTTTAAAATCACGTCAGGATTATAGGATAGCATTCTATGTTTTTTTTAAATAATTTTACTAATAAACATTTATTTATAAAAATATACATTATTATATACTAGGTACAATAGAAAATGAAATTAATACTAAATTTAATTATTACTATTTAAAAAAAAAAGGAAAAAAGTTTGGGCCCCGCGGTAGGGTGCCCATCATGGCGGCGGCATTCCCGCGCTGTATGGCGATGCTTATCCGCTGCGCGAGAAATCCGCCGGCTCGTAAGTCTCCCGTTACCTCCCTGAGCCGTTTGCTGAGCTCCTTGAAAAGCGAGTGGGCGTCCGGGCCCCACGGGCCCAGTGTCTCGACACCAAATGCGACAAAGTCGTATTGAGTGCCGAGACAACTGTACTTGCCCACCTTCGAGCGCTCACGTACCTCGGCCGCCGCGCCGGCACGTTTGGCAGTTGCCGGAAGATAGGACGCAGCTAGTGTGTCGGCACACGTGGCGTCCCACACTAGTGGGCGACCCATCCTCCATGGTATCATTGACATCCCGTCGGGTGATGTAAAAGGAAGTCAATCTTGCGAGAAGAGGGGAGTTTCTAAGACGCAATCATTCGCTTCAATACAAATCTTACAATTACAAACACTAGAAACGGGCCACTCTACCAAGTAAATGAACTAATCCAATTATCCTCATTTTACTAATATATAATTTTCTAACAGAGAATCGGCCACTGATCTCATAGAGGATATCGGTTGGGAATCTGTTCTTTTTGAAGTACATAGTTTTTATTAAAGCTCGTTGTCCTCGCTCCACGTCCGTAAGTTTAGTTTTAGCAGCACCACCCCACACTGGAATACAATAACCTAGTACTGATTGTGCAAGAGCAATATAAATTTCATTTAATAAATTCCTGCGATGGCCGTTTACTTTATTCACATCCGACGGAACGATGTGTCTTAGTGTAATGTCTGAATGAATTGTCGTATGGTAAACGTTTATTAAGTGATCTGTCACCAAAATAATTATAGTTATTCTGGGCACAATAAATTTCCCATTGGTCATGGAGCGGGTGTTATGACTATTGCTTACTGCTTCCAGTATATGCTCCCGACTGCTTTTTAGTACGGAACCCTTTGTGCGCAAGTCCAACTCGAACTTGGCCGGTTTTTTAGACTTAATTGTGCTTTCCATATTCAAGTACTTATGAAAGTACACCTTCCGTTAACGATAGCATTGACATCGCTTGTCATAAACCAAGAATTGAATCAGGGTTCGGTTGATCATGTCATACCATACATGTCACAGCAGGTAGCGATCGATTATTGAAATACAAATAGTATAAAAAGGATTGACATGTATCAATCACAGTAGGTAATAAGGATAGGGATTGAATATTTAAGAATGATTCTAAAACGATATCTATTTTGGCTATAAAATAAGTACCTACACAATCCTACCTATCACTTTATAACTACCCAGAGAGGCAAATTAGACCAACAAAATAAATCATATTACAAACTATCCGCGCCCCTTATTCGCATAATATCAGATTCGCAAAATATGAGATTCTCAAAATAGCAGATTCGCAATATAGCCGAAATTGTACACTTAAGTTGAAAAATAATATTTATATTATAGCTAGCTTTATAAAATATTAAAACTAAAATTATTTTAATTTTAAATTGATTTATTTTTATGATCGCCTGGTACTTTTTCAGAATAATGAGTTCAAACATTCAATCGGTTTTCACTGAATATAAAAGAATTTAAAATCTTGGAGGCTCTTATGTTGTTATGTATTCCTGGTAAATTTGAGGTTTAATAATAATAATAATAACTGGCAACTCTGAACATCTCATACATCATTTTCATTCTTAAAATATTTTAATATTTTTATTTACATATTATTGCCTAAATTTATACAATTACTTCAGATACCAAATTAATATAAGCAAAAATTCAATAAATAAAGGATTTTATAATATTTTATAACAATAAACAAAGTCTACAAAATTAACATAGAAGATTTGACACATGTCATATGAATACCTACGAAAATATCAACAATATTATGGCTAAATTCAAAATGAAGTGATTGAGATGCAAACAAGAGCCAGAAGCAGAAATGCGCAAATAACACCACCGGACTCGTCACTAAACTCCGCCTCGCAGGCACCGGACCGCACATCGCTGACACAGGTGCTCGCTGAGGCGTCGAGCTCTTCAAGTGACGAGTATTTCTCTCCGCCGACGTCGCCAACACCTGTACGCCGGCGAGGGAGAGGCCGGCCGCCGAGCAGTTTGGGGCCCCGAAGCCTACCAGCTTCGATAAGGGTCCCCACTACCGGTGGTATTGTGCACCGCATGCGATGAACTTCATCCATCAATGAAAACGTCATGCGGGCATATTATGAGGCTACAGATGGGGAAACCAACCTGACTGCGTACCGTTCAAGGATGCTTCCTTTGTTTCAGGCTCTTGAACCAACAATGACCGTTGCCGTCCAACGACTATCGGATCAAGTAGTATCCAACGATGTAAGTTGTTGGATCAATCTGTGCTTGATCGACTACGCCTGGAAATATTATCTACTCGTACAGCTCCAGTGTCAACGAGAGCATCGTCACCTGTGACACAGACGGTTGCTACAAGTGTGACGTTAGCGACGCCCGCACCCGACGTGGGAAATGATACGAGTGATACATCTATCCAGGTAAGCGAGCAATTGAGGAGTACTTTGGAAGATGTGATCTCGCAGTATAGGTTTATACCTAATTCTAGACCGCGGCTACCACGCTTGCCAATGCATAAACGAAATCTGGCGTTGATGGGAGCCCTGAATGCATTGCTAGAGCCGTACTTACGGACTAGCAGTGATTTGCTTGATACTCACTCGATTCTTTACTGTGGAGCCATTGCCGCCTGTCGTGTTGCACGCGTTAAATTCCCCGAAGTTAACCGTGCACCACGACCGGATGGTGTTCCCGTATGGCAGGGAAGAATCGAGCGACGTATCGGCACATTTAGGACTCTCATTGCAAAGCTTATCTCTTTCAGTCGGGGAAATAGTCGTCCCCGGGTCATGCGGTTCGTGACTCAGGCATTTTCTGGAACCGGTATTCGTCCCCAGCAATACTTAGCCAATGTCACGGAACGTATTGACTTTCTGAAACAGAAAGTATATGCATGGGCAAGCCGTATCCGTCGTTATAGAGAGCGTGTAAATAGATACTGGCAGAATCGCATCTTCCAAAGTGACCAAAGGAAGGTGTACCGAGAGTGGGAGGGAACTGGACAACGTTTGAGCGACGGACAACTGCCAGATGCTCACACCATGAATAAATTTTGGCGTGACATATGGTCGGTGCCCGTCGAACATTCGGAGGGCGACTGGATCCGTGTCGTCGAGCGTGAATGCAGTATCATCGAACCCATGGAATCTATTACCATAGACTCCGAAGACGTTAGTTGTGCAATGCGTACGGCCCCGAACTGGAAAAGTCCTGGGCCGGATGGATTGCACAACTTTTGGATAAAGTGGGTTCAGACCTCGCATGAACGCTTGGCAACACTGTATCAAGAAGCCCTTGAGTCTGGTTCCTTACCCGCTTTTATGACCACTGGCATCACCTTCCTGCTCCATAAATCAGGTAGTACCACGGATCCTAAAAACTATAGACCCATCACTTGCTTACCTACCATCTACAAGCTCCTTACATCTATTCTGAGAAGTAAAATAAACTCGCACATAGTATCTAATAATATCTTAGATAACGCTCAGAATGGATGTAGGGCTGGGTCTCGTGGTACTAAGGAGCTACTCCTCATTGATATGGCCATTAGCCAACAAGTCAAGCGGAGTAGGGGCGCCCTCTCTACTGCCTGGATTGACTACAAGAAGGCCTATGATTCGGTGCCTCATTCATGGCTGAGGAGGATTTTAGAGTTGTATAAAATTAATCCGACTCTTAAATCCTTCTTAGTCTCGTGTATGGGACAGTGGACCACAGTCCTTCGTCAACCAGGTAGTGGTGGGCACGCCTCTGACCCGCAAGGCTTGATAAGGATCGAGCGTGGTATATTCCAGGGCGACAGTTTGAGTCCATTGTGGTTTTGTTTAGCACTGAATCCACTTAGCACATTGCTGAAGGATTCAGGGCTAGGCTATCGGTTTCGTAGAGGGGGTGAGGTTCTATCTCACCTGATGTACATGGATGACCTCAAACTTTTCACACTGAAGCACCAAGATTTAGTGACATTATTAAAAACTACGGAAGTTTTTAGTAATGCCATTAAGATGGAGTTCGGTGTTGATAAGTGTGCGGTTATGCATGTACAACGGGGGAAGGTTGTAAATTCACCGAATTTACAACTTTCTGAGATAATAACTCTCAGATCTCTCTCCGAGACCGAAACATACAAATACCTAGGTATGTCAGAGTCATTGGGTATAGCGGTAGAGGATATCAAGAAATCGGTGAAAGAACGTTTTTTTGGCCGCCTTACAAAAGTTCTTAACAGTTCTTTGTCCGGTGGTAACAAAATGCGGGCTTTCAACGGTTGGGTGATACCTTTATTGTTATACTCCTTTGGCATACTTAGGTGGACTCAAACGGAACTAGACGCTCTGGATAGGCGAGTCCGTCAACAACTGACATCGCATCGAATTTTACACCACGATCTTCTGTCATGAGACTGTACATTCCGCGGAAGTGGGGGGGTCGAGGCTTTTTGAATGCCAAGAACCTCCACAACCGTGAAGTGTGCAGTCTGAGAGATTACTTTCTACAGAACGGGTGTGACATTCATTGCGATGTCGTGATGGTTGACAAGGGCCTGACACCTCTTTCCTTGGCTAACGAGAACTGGCGTAAACCAAAGGTGCTAGGTACTGAAGACCGTAGGGACGTATGGAAGAGTAAGGAGCTACACGGGCGGTTCTACCGGGTCTTAACAGGACCCGACGTAGACCTGCTCGCTTCGGTGAACTGGCTGCGTTTTGGGGACCTCTTTGGGGAAACTGAAGGTTTTGCCTGTGCAATTGCAGATGAGGTTATCAAGACGAACAACTATCGGAAATACATCATGAAGGACGGTACGGTCGACATATGTCGAGCATGCCACCGTCCTGGTGAATCACTTCGCCATATTATTTCCGGTTGTTCGTATCTTGCTAACACTGAGTACTTGCATAGGCACAATCAAGTAGCCAGGATCATCCACCAGCAACTTGCTCTTCAATATGGCCTTATTGAGTTTGAAGTACCGTACTATAAGTACACACCAGTGCCAGTTCTTGAGAATGGTCGTGCATTGCTCGAGCTACTGGGACCGATCAATCATCACGGACAGGACTATTGTTGCCAATAGGCCCGATATCGTGTTGGTTGATCGGACCCAGCGTCGGGCAGTGCTCGTCGATATCACCGTCCCGCATGACGAAAATCTCGTGAAGGCAGAGAAGGACAAACTTAGTAAGTACCTTGATCTGTCCTTCGAGATAACCGCCATGTGGGACGTAGACTCGACGATCATTGTCCCGGTGGTCGTTTCGGCAAACGGATTAATAGCGAAGAGTCTCGATCACCATCTCAAGAGACTCTCGTTAGATTGCTGGATCAAGAGTCAGATTCAGAGGCTGTTATCCTCGACACGTGCCGTATTGTTAGGAGGTTTCTCAGTCTGTAGCCTCCACCGTCGGTAGTTTGGGTCCTACTCCGCTACTGGTGGGTCACTATTTTTTATATTTTTAAATGTATTTGTTTCTTTTTTTTATAAATGTATTTAAAAATGTATGAAATAAGAATAGTAATGAATAAACGAAATAATAATAATAATTTATTGTTCATTAACCTGTTTACATTATAAGAGTATTGACCGTGGTCACCTTTTAGGCAAAGAATGCCTGTGACAGGTGATCACGCTCTTCCACAGCTATGCAGATTATATTTTTTGGTTTACAAACAATGAGGATTCTATGCTCAAGAATGTGCAGTGAATGCATGTGTAGATATGTGTGTGTGTTTGTGTGTGTGTGTGTGTTTGTGTATTATGGTGATTGTATGGTGTATGCATGGAGTGTATTTGTGTACGTTTTTTAAGCTGGGTGTTCTAATAGGGCCTCCACATCCTGATAACTCAGTGTTGCTAGGCGATTTGCAATTTGTTTTTTATTTTCTCGTATTGTTTTACAATATATGTGAAGTTCGTTATTGATTTTATTATATAGGTAGCCTGACCGGGCACCATACTGTCTGCTCGCAAATGCAGTTCTAGTGTATGTTCGAGGTAGTGTGCTTTTTCTTCTTCTTATAACAGAATCAGGGCAGTATGGCGTGCCTTTGTGTTTTTTTAATATAGTAAGAAGAACATACAGTTTTCTCACTGACAACACTTCACTGACGCGGTACAATTCCGTTGTTGGAAATCTCCTTTTTTTGAAGTGCATAACCTTCAATAAAGCCCTTTGAGCACGTTCAAGTTCCAATATTTTGGTTTTACATGCCCCTCCCCAGATGGGAATGCAGTAGGTTATTACTGATTGCGCTAGTGCCTTATACAACTCCGTAAGAAGATCTCTAGAGCCGTTTTTAGCGTCCGTAGATTTCCTAGGAACCACGTGTCTCAAAGTTTTAAAGATCCAGATGAATTTCCTTACTCTGGCTGTAACCAGATCTATGTGTGAATACCAGGACAGACGTTGATCAACGATCACTCCCAGGTACTTAGCTTCTGCCAGTTTATGGATGGTGGGACAATCACACGATGCGGTACCTTGTTGGTTGCACGAATGAACGGCCAGTTTGAAGTCTGCATTCGGCTGAGTAATATTTTGAATACTGTAACATATGTAGTTAGTTTTTGCAGTATTAAGTGTTAGTAAATTGTCCTTTAGCCATTTAGCAACTAAGCGCATGCCTTTCTCTGCATTTAGTTTTACAGTAGGCCAGTTATGCCCACTAAATATCAATGCAGTGTCATCAGCATAGGAAAGAATTTTGGCGTTGTTGATTTTCATATTGCAGAGGTCGTCTACCAGATTTCAAACACATTAAAGTTGTTTCAACTTCAGTCATATCAGTTTCCAATAGGACAAATGAGTTAGTTTGTGGTGTTATGCTCATTGTCAGAGTGTCATCCGAGCTTTGGGTTGATTGGGCTCTAGATTGTATATCAAGAGCGAGATGTTTCCCTACGTTTGCAAAGTAATTATTAATAAAGTTTAAGGACTCAAGAGAATTATTTTTTAGGGCAATTAATTCTTTGACATCATCACGTGGTTTATTGCTGTAAGTAATCTGTTTTATATTCTTCCACAAAAGTTTATTATTGTTTATTGAATTTGTTATTAAGTCCTTTTCATATTTACGTCTGAGTTTTTTAATAAGGTTGTTGCAATAGTTCCTATAACGAGTATATGTTATCTTTAGGATTTCATTATAACTTTCTTGTCTCGATCTTTTTTGAAGTTTGTTCCTATGTCTGATGCATCGTAAAATGCCAGGAGTAATCCACGGCTTTAGAGTGCGTTGGCTCTTAGGGATTACGACATTTGACGTGCTGGCATTAATAGATTCAGTTATATTTTGTAGCAAACTTTGTGTTAAATGATTAGGGTCGTTATAAGTTAGAAGTTTAGACAGATCTTTTTGTTGAAGTAATTCCAGAGACTTCGAAAAATCTATTTTTGATTTTGTTTTATTAATAGGGCTTTCAAATTTCGATTTAGATAGAGTCAAAAGGGTAGTAAAATGATCTGTGATGGTAGTTGTTAATACAGCAATAAATGCTGAATGTTTACTTGCATTGACCTTAAGCATAAAGTGATCTAGGCAATTTATTTTTCTAGTAGGTAGTGTATGACCAGCCAAAATACCATATCCGGAAAGAGTACTCAAATAATTAATCCTATTATTATATTCTTGGCTGGGTTCCTCTGACTTGAGTCTAATATTAATATTAATGTCACCTGTTAAAATGATGTTGTTCTTAGTCTTTAAGGTTTCTAAGTGAAGTGATAGCGAGTCTATGAAACCTGCTGCGTTAGCGATAGATGGAGAGCGGTATATACATATTATTGTATTATTAAGTATATCCAACTGTAGACAGGAAGCCTGGGTAAGCCTAATTTCTTTTACTTTAGGTCGTAAAGATTTCTTTACGTACAATACTACCCCATCATTCTGGTTGAACTGGAAAGTAGTAAGGAAAGAACTGTAGTTATTAAGTTGAGGTATAGGTTTGGCGGTGCTTAGTCTACATTCGGTTAAGACTAAGATGTCTGCCTCAACTGGAATGCTAGACAATGTTACCAGTAAGTCATCAAAGTTTTTATATATACTGCATATGTTTTGGGATATTATTGTGAGGTCATTTCGTTTAAAAGATTTGTACGAGGACAGTTCACTAGTTTCGCATTCCACAGCATGGGCGACTTTAACATCGTCTACCATGTTCATGTTATAGAGTGTGTCAGCCATTAATTTTTTTTACAAAAAGAAAGTTCATTATAACTAAGTTAGGGTTATGTATACCTATTATTTTGCGGAGATAAAACATATTATGACTATATTTTACGGTTATTTGGTTAATGTCAAACCATTTACTCAGTATACCAGAGTAGCAGAATTTTAAATTAGATTGATGTGGGAGGTGTTTGTGTGTGTGTATGGGTACGTTGTGTAGTATAAATGGTAAGTGGAGCATGTGGTAGCTTATGTGTGTTCTAGTGTTAAAGTTTTGTAAAGTGTCGAAAACAGTGACAACAATTTGAGATAGTAGTAGTGAACATAAAAAAGGTAGCATTAACTTTTTAACTTTAGGTATGATGTGAGTAATAATAGCATGCAATAAAATACCCTTAATGGATGTGTGAAAACAACTTCGCACGACTTCGTACACTGCCCGTAGTCAAAGAGCTCGTAGACTTGGATGTTGAGATGTAGCTAGTTGGTGTACTTGATTTTCATTTGTAATCGTTATAATTGACGATTGTTCATTCTCCCGCACGTACACCTTTCCATACGCGGTCCAGCAGAACTTATAGTTCTTTGACTTTACCAGGTCGCGTGCCAAGAAGTACAATCGGGCGCCCTTTGGGGTGAGGTGCTCAGTTATGTATATTGGGGTATCCTCTTCTGTTTTAATTCCCAAGTGCTTCGCGCAGAGTTTACTTTTGTGCCTGACATTGAATGATTTTGTTGATTTAATAATATCATTCTTCAGTAAAGTCGAGTTAGTTTCCACTACTATAGTAGCGTTTTTTATTTCGGTAGATTTCGGTTTTAACCGGTAGATGTCATTTAAATCAGATCTAGATATGTTGCAGGCCAGAGTCTGAGAAAGGCTCATAACCCTTTGAATAAGGTCTTCTTTGTTTTCATTTGGCATTTTCGGGACATTTTTAATTATAAAACTAGATTTGCGAGTCCCCGTTTGTAATTCCTCTATTTTATTCTCCAATACAGTAATATATTGTCTGTCCTTTTTTGCTTGGGTCTCCAGGTCAACAATTTTTTTCTTAAACTCTTCATTTTGTGCAGCCAGGTAAGAAACTGTGTTTTCGATATTATGATTCGATTGCTGAATTTCTTTAATAGCGGTGTTCAACTGTCTTAGCTCTTTAGCTTGCGAAGCGAAATTTGAAGTCATTAATTTACACATTTCTTCCTTGAAATCAGACATTTGGGTAAGAAAGGACTCATCCAACTGGTCCCTATCACTCTTCTTCCGTTGTGATATATAGTCCAGAGGTAGGACGTGAGTCAAGTCAGAGTCCGAAGCAGATCTATTCAAAACAGTGTCCGTGTGTACAGCGGGCTCCGACTGGGTTAGAAGTATCTCCGCGGGCTTATTTTTAACAGAGTTTACACTCGCAGTCGACTTTGTTTGCGTTCTCTTAAGCGGCATTGTATATCATAAAATAATTTATCAAGTACCAGGCTAGCAGAGTCCAAACCGGATCGTAGATAGTTGAGTGTACGTTTAGGTATTACCCAGAGTACATAACAACATGAGTGCCTTCAAGATTAGAGAGACTGACCATAATATAAAGTCATAAAATAATATTTTAAAGGGTTATAAAACCAAAACATTGAAGTAGTAAATTTTCCACGACCAGTCCATTGATGGGTGGAGAGGTAATACCCGTATACCGTTATATAAGCAAGTAATATTGTTGTATTAAGTATAATAATGCAATGAAAATAAAAATGTAAAACGAACACGGATAATTTTTTCCTCGTTCTCAACTGGTTACGAACCTGTAGTTACGATGGCGGCCGAAGCGCTTTTAACGTGTCCTCCGTAGCACGAAAAGTACTGATAAACATTTTTTAATAACAAGAATGTATAAGAAAAGAAGTAGTGAAGTAAATTCAAAAATCAAAATATCTTTATTCATGTAGGTCACAAAGTATCGGCATTTTAATTCCCTAGAACCCCGGCTCGTAACAATAATATACAACTTACCCAATTGAATGTTTGAACTCATTATTCTGAAAAAGTACCAGGCGATCATAACAGAATAGGAGGTTCTCAGGAAACGAAGTCGTGGGTTCAGTTAGTAAAAAGTAATAATTTATCGCTTTTTGTCTGCATTGTACTTCGGCTATATTGCGAATCTGCTATTTTGAGAATCTCATATTTTGCGAATCTGATATTATGCGAATAAGGGATCCGTGCTCACAAAATATCTTATACCACCATACCATGTACTCTAAGAAACAACAATCTCACAATTTGCAATCCATCAATTCGAGATTACGTTAATTATATTTATGATTTTAGGAATTTGGAATAGTTTCTAAGTTAGGACTAAGTTAATTAAATAATTTACGGCCCGTAAGGGTCGACTCCCAATGTAATGTTCTAAATTATTCAAATATTATTGTCCAAGTTCTATGTTAAGCAAGCTGTACAGGATTTACGTAATTCTGATTAATTTCAACTACAGTGGAATCGATATTAAGGTAACGAAGATGGTCAACAGACAGGTACGAGTAAGATTCTAATTTACTATGGCACTAGATTCACCACTTACCTACATGATTTTTTATCTCTATTAATCTAAACTTATATTTAAATATGAATAAATCGTATCAGAAGTTTGGGTGCCAAACTTCTGATACGATTTTAAAATTACTTTCACTAATATGTAGTCGCATTATCCCTGAGTGTCATAGGCTACTTTTTATCCCGGTACTGTCTTCCCGTGGGAATTAAAAACGATAAAACTATATCTCACGGGCGGAGTAACTAGTACTTACTTGATAAAAATTGCAAGCTACTGATACTGATTTTTAATTGTAAAATCAGCTTTTTCAGCAGGAACTTTTGTGAAAGACAAAAAATAAGAGCCACCAAGACTGTATAACTATAGTCTTAATAAAATAAGTCATGTTCTCAAGAAGGATGCCTTTATCCCAAGGAATGGTTTCATTCTTAGCTAGATGTTGAGGTAATTTTGAAAGTGATATTTGGAACCTCGAAGAACTTAGATATATTTTTTAAATTCTTTACATAGTATCCCGTATTGTTGGGTTTGGTAGAAGAAGCATGAAGCATGTGGAAATGAAAGGTTTGAGAAGTATGACTGGGGTGACATTGATTGATAGAGTTAGGAACAGCGTGATACGAGAACGTTGCGGTGTGTCAGAAGATGTAGTGAGTAAGATAGAAAAACGGATGCTTAGATAGTTTGCGCACGTAGAAAGGATGGATGAAAGAAGATTGACAAAACAGATACATAAGGCGGGCGTGAATGGACGGGCAGGTAGGGTCGACCTAGGCGAACGTACTTCGACCAAATCAGAGATGTTTTGACCAAAGGTCAGGTCAAAATTAGTTATGAAATAGTTATGAAAGTGGAAGAAGCGAAAGAAGTATGCCAAGATCGTAGCAAGTGGAATTCCATAGTCTCTGCCTACTCCCATGGTAAAAAGTGGGAAAGAGGCGTGACCATATGTATGTATGTGTATGTAGTATCCCTTATCTAATAGTGATCAGGGGCTATCAACCCGTCCGGGCTCAAGATATATTATAAGATATATTATGCTTACCTGTATACCCGAGGCTCGTCTGTCTGTCATCAAATGCATCACTTACTGATAAAGGCTCTGGCAAAAAGTTATCGCCTAAACAACTAAGTACCTACAATAACACGTAATTTTCTTTAACCTTTATAAAACAAACATTTGGGCCATAGATTCGTCAAATAGATCAACGGATGAGAGCAATATTCGGACAATGCAAGGACATTAATTTTATTCTTCTCTGACTTTTTATTTTTTTTATTTAAATATATTTATTTTACAAATTTATACTATCAGTTCCAGTGTAAAAGTTGCCAAAAAACCTTTCCAGGTTTGTCCTGACAACAGGCAGAAATTCACCACCGGGCACAATTATTAGAAACTCATATCATAAAATAGGTAAGTACTTATATAAAACAATAACCCTCGGCCTACAGACGACACAGTTAGAAGAACATCAATATTAATTAAAATAGGCGGGTAGATGGAAAAAAAAAAAAAATATTGCTGGTTAAAGAACATAAACTTGCGTTACTATGGAACGATTGTGCAGCAGTACAATATAAACGAGTATGGCCAGTGTAGTATAGCAATTATAGTTATACCATAGGATACGCATACAGCATGCTCCAAACAAAAGCTTAGTTTTTATCAAGCAGATTAGTATACTAATGATGTAATTACATTTTAGATATAATATCCGAACTAAAAATACACATACATATATTTGCACACCATATAGTACACACACGTACCTACCATAAATACATACAAACACATACACACAAATACATAGATACTTGTATAAAATAATCATAAACCTACCTGTAATATAATATACATAATATACATATATACACACCTTCGGCACTCAAACGTAATGTCTAATATGGATATTGACTTCTGATATTTTGTATATAATATTTTTTTAGTTTTCGTTTGGAGTTCTTTTGGTTCAGTGATTCCCTTAAGAGTACGGGTAATTCGTTGTACAGCCTTGGGATTATATACTCATTAGTTCGTCTACCATAAAAATTTGTACTTCTGGACTTTGTGACCACATTTTTCTTGGTAATTTGTCTGGTCCGAATGTTGCCTTCCATTGGAAAAAGAAATTGTTGAGGGCTTAGAAATTGTTCACTAAGCAAAGCACATTCTACATATTCGTGTACTGGTATAACGTCGCAATATCCAAATAGTCCTCGGTCTTCATATGTTTCCTTTACTTTTCTAGGTACAATTGTTTTTAATAGTCTAATTTGAAGATCATAGATTTTGTCCAGATGTGTTTTAAAGGTGCGACCGTAGCTTGTGATACCATAATTAATTACGGACTCAGCCAACGCAGTATACAAGGTCCGCAGTACTTTAAATGGTAACCTGTACTTGAGTAGGTATAACTTTGCTAACAAAGCTCGTAACCTATCGCATACCTTTTCTACATGTGGTGTCCAGTTGAATCTGTCGTCCACTATCATCCCCAGGTAAGTGGCTTGCTTGACTTGCTTGATGCGCGAGCAATCCCCCGCGCACCCTGCTCCATAATAACGATGTAGACAAGTATGGTTGTGAGCTACCAGTTCAAAATTAGTAGGGCATCGAGTGTTGTGAGCTGATCTGACGTGAAGAACTTGAGTCTTTTCGGCATTTAGCACCAGGCCAGCATCGTGCGACCACATATTTAGCGCAGTAAAGTCACCTTGGAGCTTTTGCAGTGCAGCATCTAGGCTTTTATCCGCTGCAATTAGGCACGTGTCATCCGCAAATTGATATATTTGGCATTCGTTTATGACATTCTTTGCATCATTTACGTAAGTCAGGTAATGTAGTGGACCAAGCACTGAGCCTTGCGCCGTGCCCAACGACACATTTACCCTATTACTGGTGGCATCACCCACCCTGACCTTGTAGCTTCTACCCTGTAGATAGTTTTCACACCAGCCGAGCAGTGGACCGCGGATTCCAGTAGCATCAAGTCTTACAAGTAATTGGTCATGTCTTAGTGTATCAAAAGCCTTACTGTAGTCGATGAAAAGAAGCAGGACGTGTTTTCTTTCATCTAGGTGAGTATTTATTACATCGGTAAATTCTGTAAGTAGTAGACTTGTACTTTTGTTAGGCCTAAAACCGAATTGTGTGTTAGTTAGGATGTTATTTTGTTCATAGTAATTATATACTTCGCCAGCCACGTATTTTTCGACTATCTTATCTATAATTGGAAGCAGGGTAATGGGTCGGTAATTGGTGTACTTGTCCTTTAGACCTTTTTTATATATTGGCCTGACTAGGCCGCCTTTAAGTCTATCTGGGTAGATCCCTTGTTGGATACTAGTATTTATTAGGTTTGCTATCGCCGTTATGATTTCAGTACCGATTTTTTTTATGTCCAAAGCACGTATCTTATCTATTCCTGGTGCTTTTTGGGGTTGTAACGTCTTTATTATTTTATATATGTCTTCCTTTCTTGCCTTTTTAAAGACTATACTTTTATCAACAGCTACTAGATATTTTTCTTGTTTTAAAAGTGGCTTGTTGCATTTAGGCACAATATCGTTAACGTTATTTTGAAACTCCGCTGCAAAGTTATTAGCTATTATCTTATCACTGTTTGAAGCCTTACTGAAAGCTTGATGTATAACATCTTCAACGGTTCTACTTATGTTACCCATGAGGTTATTAATTATTGCCCATGACTTGCGTGGATCATTTTTGCTGTGTGAAATTTTGTCAACAATATATTTATTACGTGATTTTTCTATTAGTTTGTGGCTTTTATTTCGTTTTTTATTATATTCAAGTCGAAGTACTCTATTTGTAGGGTCTTTAAGGCATTTAATGTAGTGTTTATCTGTTTCTGTGCATCTAGCTATTAGTTTATTATTAATCCACTTAGTTTGATTTCGCTTGGATGTAGTGCTAACTAGTTTGACGCGTGTTGAACATTTATAGGCTTCATCAAATTTGCTCTGTATAAAATTATATATTTGAATCGGACAATGCATACTGTTCGTTTGATTCCAGTCTACTTTATTTAACTCATTGTCTAATAAAGTATTATCTATAGAAAATATTTTTTTTGGAGCATGCTGTATCTGTCGTACACCCGAGAGCGTAGCAATGGTCATACGATGATCGGCTAGTACAGTACCAAGCGCTGCCGAGTGAATGTCTCCTGTGCAATAGCGAATAAAAATATGGTCGATACAAGACTTAGTCACAGAGCCTTTTAATGTTTCGATTCTTGTGTAATCTGAAATAGCGCACTGGAGGCCTTCACTGGACAGTAGGTTAATGTAGCGGTCTGTTATTATGTTTTTATCTTTTAGGTCCAGATTTAAATCACCTAACAGGATGCAATTCTCGTTAGGGCAGTGCTTATTAAGTAACCGTGGGAGTTCGGTTTTAAGAAATAAGTGTTTACTCTTATCTGGTGGTCTATACATTGCACATACAAAGGTCGAAAAATGTGATGTTGTGATTTTACCTATAATACATTCACTATGAAATGTGTGATGTATTACTTCAGTAAATGTATGCTTTCGGTGCACGTAAACTATTATACCTCCACCTTTGCGTTTTTTTCTCAATTGTAAGTGCATTGCATAGTCTTTTATGTTAAACATACAGCTCAGGGATTCTGATATGTTAACTTCAGTTAGAACAATAACATCAATTTTATCATGATATTTACTGACGTGGTAGGTAAGCTGTGAATAGTTTTTAATTAATGATCTTATGTTTGTATGCAAAATAGTGAAGTTATTTCGATTAGGGACAGTTGAAAAATAGGTTTTCAAATTGGGACAGTTGAAAACCTCGGATATATCCTGAATATCAAGCACTTTAAACAGTAGGGGGCGTATGTGGCTGCATTTAATGGTAAACTGGCATATCTTCTGACAGGGATTAAAGAAAATAACCATGCTTCAAACCCCAGCCAATAAAAACTAAAACATAACAAGGAATAGGCATATTGCTTATACATTGTTGAGAATCTTCAATAATAATTCCAAAATTGTATCTCAGTAGTACGCAATGTATAATGTTATAATAATAAAATTATATTATTTTAAGTTTCAGAACGGCCACTGTGATTTCACAAGGGAGTTTAACAGGCTACGCAGAAAATATGTGATGTATTGATTGAAAATCGCTGCTACCTGTGCGATTGTAAAGGGGTAGGTACCTATTATGGACGGTAGTAGTCCCTGAAGTAGAAAAAAATATCGTGATTATACGCATTATTTGCTCCTGGGCAAAGGAACGATACAATTTTGGTGATGATTGATTTATTGATATTATTTCATTGTTCTTTTTATTTTGAGTGTTTATTGTGACCTTACTGCAAAGTTGTAGATCATATCAATTTTTTTTTGTTTTGTTCGTTATATACATATATTAGAAGAAGAATCTTTTGAAAAAACAAGTAGTGTGAAACATTAGAAAAATGAATGTATTATAGTTAACGCGGTAAAATTTTCTTAATTAAATAACCGTGTTACCTATATAATGGGGATAATGGTAGCCAAATATGTGCTCAGAGTTTCAATCTTCCACACAACCAACAATTTTTGCATAGACATCAGTTCTTGTGGGCGTGTAATTCACCTCTACCCTACCCCTCGGGAATACCCTATATCTGAAGACCGTCGAGCTTCGAGCCATGATCTCCAACGGGAGCAGATGGAACTTAGCCGTGTCCTTCTGCGAGCAGGTTGTGCTCGCGAAGGAGGCGGCTGAGAGGGTGAAGGAGCGTACCCTCTCCGCTGAGTTCCGAAGTTGCAGAAGACGCAGACTCGTCTACGCCCAAGAACATCGAACTCGATGATTGTGCATGAGTACGGCGGGAAAGCCACACGCCGTCCCCAAATAAGCAGGCTAAAAGGGGAGATTAGGATTAACGAGTTTAATCCTGAATCCAAACCCCAAAGATGCGAGATAACACCCGATCCAAAGTCCGCCAGCGCCACTTGGAATACTTCCGAGCGCGAACCAGAGGCATCCGGTAATGGGCGTAGGGGCGGCCGCGGCCTTGGACCGCAAATTAAAAATAACCCTTGGAAATATTGACGTGATTGTGTATGTGTTTTTACTTGATTTTCTAACAAATAAAATGAGCATTGAAAATATTTTTTAGCTTTTTCTTTATTTATTTGAGCCTGCCTTCTATTTATTGCCATTATTCTAAAAATATGATTCAAAAACATTTCAAACCTACGTTTCTTGAAGTTTAATTTAATTTCGCTTGCAACGGACAAGTAAATTTATCAGCTGCTGCGAAGGTTCTCAACCGTTGTATAAAAGACAAACCCCTTTAGCTTTAGTTTAGAACAATGGTGATACTCAACAATGGCACAACAGCCACTTTATTGTACTACAGAAATCTTACGATATAAAGACCGTCAGTGACTTAGTAAACTGATCTTTATAAGTACTGTTCGTTATACAAAACTGTAGTTAATGGTGTGAGCTTGCCAATTATTATTTAAATAATTATAATGGATGTGTTTTCTTTTGACTTGACAATAAATGTCAAAAAATACACGTCAAAAATTGACACAGCAACCGACTTCAAACTACCGAAATGGGACCAAATAGAGAACTTTTAAAAAGGATAGGTTCCATGAAAGGAAGTTTACTGAACTTAGGTTTCGTATTTTACTGTGATTCCTACATTTCGAGATTGGACAATTTTGCTTTCGTCCGTCTGTCTGCATGTGTGTGCCGGGCTAGCAACCACAGTTTTTATCCGATCTTCACAATTTTTTCATAGTGAGCTTTTTTGGATTGAGGGGAAAATGGGGTAATTATGGTCAAATAATTTTATGCTTTTCAGGGTTAGCGGCCCCCTTTACTATCTGATCTTCACGAAACTTAGCCCAAGCCTTCCTTGAATAGAAACAAAATATTTTAACAGAGTTTTTTTTTAATGGAAAGAGGTGGTTTTTTTTTGGGATCCCCCAACATTTTATTTTAATATATGGATTAACACTTACTTATTACAATATGCAAGAGTTACTTTAAATTTGAGGGTTCCGTACCCAAACGGTAAAACGGTAACCCTATTACTGAGACTTCGCTGTCCGTCCATCCGTAAGTCCGTCCGTATGTCTCCAGGCTGAATCTCATGAACCGTGATAGTTAGAAACTTGAAATTTTTACAGATGATGTATTTCTGTTGCTATAAAAAGAAATACTAAAAAATAGAATATAATAAATATTTAAGGGGGCCCCCATAAAACAAACGGGATTGTTTTGCTGTTTTGGTTGGAACCCTTTGTGCGCGAATCCGACTCGCACTTGCCGCTTTTTAAAGTAAAGTGAGAAAACCTATAGATACCTATTCTATAATCTCCTTTCAACTTCTAACTGATAGTCCAAGCCCTCCGTCTATTAAGACTGGACTTAACACTTTTTTCAAACAAGGCAAATCAATAATTCAAGATTCGTAAAAGTCTCGGTTTGAAATATTATTCTCTTATTTTTATCTTCAGAAAAATGCTTCTACATTTTTTATTGTAAAACTTGAGATATTAAAAATAAAGACGCTTGCAAATAATAAAATATTGCTTTGAAAGAAAAAGTGTCAATTTATTAATTCAGATAGGCAGCCAAAAAGTTTACTATGAGTTATTTCCAATCAGTTTCGGATTTTTTTTTATGTAATTCAGTTTCAGTTTTAAATAGATTTCAGTATAAAAATGGAATGGTGATAAGGGACAACAAGAACTGGTGGATTATTCACCAGCGGCTGTGGTATTCAAGGAGAATAGGTACTTACAGGCTGATGTAGGAAGGACACTCGTGGAATAGTTGATGTCGTCTCAAGGCTGTAACTGGAGTAGGCTAGGCTAAATCACTGATTCTAAACGTATAATTATTGTTTATAAGCGCGTGCTGCGGGGACTCAGCCCCACAGCACGCAACCAGATTCACTCACCGACGCGGGATAAAACCCAACCCAACAACGCGGGATTTTAATTCCGACCAAACTCCCGAAGAGGCCACACAGGTGGCCGAAGTTCGCCGGGCGCCACTGGAAATACCTTCTGGTGTGTACCAGAGACGCCCGCAGCATTGGACATGGGAGCGACCGCGGTTGCGCGGAATTTAAAAAAGTGGTGTAATTAAGATAACCTCTCTGTGTTATGGAAGTGATCCGTTGGTAAACCGATGAGTTTACCGTGTAAATTTTTGGCTCGTTAGTTTATTGTCTCGCGTTGGTGATCTAGCGTACCAAATATACTATTCTCATTGTAAATTTATTAATGATTGAAATTTTTACCTGTTTTCCCAGTGAAAGTACTACCTGCCTATTAATGTCAATTAATAACATTTTGAATGTTGATAGAAATACTAAAAACTTTGAACTTTTGTGTTATTCCTTATCTAAATGGCTGAATTTCTACATTTATGAATTGTCTAGTGGTCCTAATTTTGGTGGCTTTCTACAGTGTTATTTATAAAAATAATAAACAATATATTACTCAGCGGGTGGCGGCGTTTATAGCAACGTGGAGTATATAATATTACATAAAGAGAAATAAGAAAAAACTATGGCGGACTATGGCTATCTGCTATCTACGGCTATCTGTAGCTCGAGCACAAAAAATTATCGCATTCGTATCGTCTAGGTATCGAGTCCACGATACGATAACGGAGTATTACGACAGGTAGCAGCACGAAGCATTATCGTAAGACTATCGAGAGCTCGATACGATTACGATAGTGACGTCATCATAACGTGAATAGGGACGAGCCCTAAAGAACAAAATACACATCGTATTGAATGAACAATACGTTCGAAAACTTCATTAAATAGTGAACTATTTATTATTTTTTGCTAAACTGCCTGTTTAGTAACAATTAAAACAAAAATAAATTACAACACAAATAAAATGCTAGAAATAAGGTATGGAAGATTGTAAAATGCACTATATTAGGAAAAATATTCATACTATTTTAATAATTATTCATACTACAATATAATTTTATTAGGTTTTTGAATAACGCGACTTTACTTGACAGAACGTCTTTGATTGTCAAGGACAAGTGTCAAGTGTGTTATTGTTACAAACGAAATAGCATTTTGTGGAAAGTGTTTAAAAGGAGTTTATTGAGTTTAACAATCGTGAGAACCAGCCATTTACAATAAGTAATGATGGTGGAGTTCATGAAAGTGTGAGTGTCAATAAAAAGTTACTTGCATTACTCGGTGTACTAAAATATTAATGTAAAGAGCTATGGAAATTCCAGAAATGGTGATTTGTCGAAGCCCTCTGGCGGCCCTCGAGGCCTGGAGTTTATGAAAGAGGCTATGGAAGTTATTTCTAGGTACCTATATTAAAAAAGATTAGGTACCTAGTTATGAATATATTTTTATATTTCTAGTTATAATTTTTATTACCAGTTTTGTTATACTACTTTTTACATCTACATAGTTATTTAATAAATAATTTAACAATACATGCAGTCTGTTAATTGTGTTCACCAACATACGTATATAATCGCCCTTCTCCTAAGTAAGTCATCTCCTAAATTAACTCCGGAACTCGGAAAGGGTACTCTCCCTCTCCCTCTCGGCCGACTCCTTCGCGAGCATGACTTGCTCGCAGAAAGACTCGGCTGCGTTCCACCTACTCGCGCTGGAGACTATGGCTTAGACCATGGTTTCCAGCGAGAGGATATCTACGCCCCGACCCATTACGAGTCCTAGTCGAGAATATAATATTGCAGGGGTGATAAGAGCCTCGCCTCAGTTACTTCCTTGACGCATTTGCTTATTGTGGTTCGGCCTAAATATTTGGCCATTCCCACTATGCGCTGGTATGAGCCAGTGGCATAAAACGATAATGCACAAAGAACCTGTAACATTTAAATCATTATAGGTTACAATTTGTCATAGAAAACATAATTAACTACTGTAGATGGTAAGGTACCTCCTTTTAGATTAAATATTAAAGCTATTCACATGTAGGTACCATTTCGAAAGTTTTCTCACCGGCTAAATTTACGTGAATAAAGATTCGATAAGCTCGATAGCCAGCCTTCGAAATTTACATTACCGTAAGTCAAAATTAAATTCGTGCTCCCAAGTTTGTTTATAAAGTGTCACGTAACGAACGTGTGACGATACGTTTGCGATACGAAAGTAATTTAAAATCGCTCGTGCTGCTAAAATTAGTTACTTTCACGCACGATACACAAATGTCATACAATTGTTTGTCGATAACGATACGAATACTTTTTCGCAAGTTGTTCGTGCTCGAGCCTCTGGCCTCTGTCGTGAAGTTGAGTCAGGTGTTATCCCGCAACTTTGGGGTCGGGTTTTATCGCGCGTCGTAGAGTGGAGGCGTGCGTGGGGCACGCAACCCTTTTGGCCTGCTCCTGGATCATGGAAGTTGATGATCCTGCACGTTTTCGATGGTCCTGCGCGTATAGTTGCGTAGGCGTACCCTGTGTTTTTTCTTGCAAATAGATCACGGACTTTAATTCTCGTTCAAATCTGTTTTAACGTTTTGAATAACAAACAAATATCCTTCCCAAATACCATAAATTAACATGTAGGCATATTTGTAAAACGTTTCTGAATTCCCCAAAAAGCAGAAGCACAATTAATATTATTATTTGCGTTATTAAAATTACATACTCGTCCCTATAATTTCGATAATGATGTCCACATTTAATGCAATTCGTTAATACCGATACAATGCAACTCGTAATGTAATGGAAACAAATTAAATGGATAAAATTGATTCGTTAATTTTTATAAACGAGTGTGTATTGTATTCTGATACGGCGAATTCATTTGACAAAATTTTACCAATTCCATGGCCGTTGATTTATTTAATTGCGATAAATACGGTTGGATGACGGTTTTACCGCATTTCATTTTAAATTGTCGAAGGTATTTAGTCTTGTGGTGTTTCAACTGTAACCAGGTGGTTTCTGTTTAAAGAAGGTAAACGGGTTGATTCATCAAAATTGCGTTAAAATTAATACATCCCAGTTACCAGTTTCACCTGTAAACAAGATTCCTATCTGCCTCGAACAAGAAGGACTCCAATTCTTAACCTCTTTGAAACAATTGTTTTTAACGTGACTCGCCAACCCGCCTGTTGTTAAGTTAGATTTTGGTCCTGGTACTGTACCATCTCCTATACCAACGTAGCAGGAATGGTACAGCTTTTCAGCCTTGAGAGAAGCATTTCACGTTCAAAATAACTGCGAAAAAAATCATTCCCACTTTAGGTGTAGAGGAGGTAAACAAAAACAAAATGTTTTTCATAATTTTATTTTAGCATTTTGTCAGAATAGTAAATACATATCTCCATGCAAAGTTTCGTCTTTCTAGCACTAACCATTTCGGAGGAAGCCGAGGACGGACGGACAGACATGACGAAACCATAAGGGTTCTGAGACTAGAACTACAGAACCCTAAAAAAGCTTCCTGTAAAAATTACATGACACTGTAATGACATGTCATTCTACTAGAACAAATTATTACACGAGTGTAGCCGAGAAGAACCGCTAGCATACTATACAATGAAAAGATTCCCAAATTGAGTTTTTGCAAAAATATACGACACCACTTTGGGTATTTTCTTCGGTTTCAATTTTTCTATTTCATTACTAGAGTATTCGGAATACGACTTAGAATGAAAACAGCAACGGGTGCTCTTCTGGCATTAAGCCAACAAGTAAATGTTGATAAAATGATTCTATCCCAAAACACTAAGGAACTTACGTACAGTAACTGGATAGGTGACATTAGCTTTGTATTCCACTAGAGAGGTGTAGGAAAAAAGTGTTGTATAAAGTTAGATTATAGAAGTTTTGAACACAGCTACTTACAAATGCTTAAGACTCTCATTTTATATCTGTAAATATGTCATACGATTTCAGATTCGGATGTTATAGTTTCGAGTCTATTAGATATATTATACAGCTTATTTTGGTAGTATAACATGAGTATTATATTACCAAAATAAGCTGTTATATCATCATAAAATACACGTCATTGATACAGCAACCGACTTCAAACTACGAAATGGGAACAAACAGTTATCAGAATGGGACCAAATTGAAATGGGACCACTTTTAAGAGACACGAAGTAGTAGCTTCCACTTAAAAAATAAATTCATAATCCGAAAATATGAGAATGATTGAGAATATCCTCCTTTTTTGGAAGTAAGTTGAAAGATCTTGGTGGAATTCCTTTAAACTCCTTATTCAAATACCAAAACTTTTTGAAGTCCGCTGGTGAAGTTATACGTTTACAAAAAACGTTTTAATAATATCAATGAACAAGCTACTAATTAGTGAAATTTTTACTACTAAAATAATGTAATTTACAATAAAACGAGAACAGAAATAAAATTACTGCCGCCATTTTTTCAATTCCACTCAGTAAAGTCGGTGGTCAGTCGTAGTACTCTAGGGAAATCTGCTTCTGATGATTCAATAGATATATTTTTTTGTTTATTTTCCGCTCACGTGCTCGTACAGTTTAAATAACAATATTTCTATAGTTGTTACAACAGTACAATAATAATATTTTGAAGTTAAAAGAAACACTGTTTTTCTTCTTAGATTGGAGAATATTTCCCACGGGAACAAATTACAATTTAAATTTATGTGGCTAATCAAGAAATTAATGATCTTTCTATAAAGCTTAATTTCATCCAAATTACTGTGTTCAACGTTTTACGCGTTGTTTTATGCAAATACTTTCGTAGCCAAATAGGTAAGTGGGTACTTTGAGTCTGTAGAATATTCTAACCTTGATTTGAAATACATGATGAACAAACACACTTGCACACTATTCCACAACTTTGTTGAATTCAAAGTGGCTGTTAAGACACACCTCCTAAAAAGGCATATTATACTATTAAAGATTATCTAAACGATACAGAGAAATGACAATGAGTTGCTTGCTCATCACTCGAGCTACATGGGGGCTACTTCTGTTTGAAATGTTGTTTTATTGCTGAAACTCACTTATTATTGTTAAATTATTATTATTATGATATTGTTAGGTATGGGTACTTTGAGATTATGTGGCACCTTTAACTAGTATTTGACTTTTTTGTGAATAACAAAGATCCATAATTTTTGAGTTCACTTGGTCGACACAAGGTCACGTACTGCCCATGCCCTCTTTTTATTGTTGTAACAGAATCATTGTATTTACTGGCGAATAAAAAGAGTGGCCGTGAGTTTTTCTTGCCAGGTTCTTTCCTCACAGGCTCTACCTATTGCCTTGCGAATCTGGGGGTAAATGTAAATGTAGAAGCATTTTCTTTTTTTGTCGTTCATAAGTGTTACTTTGTGACCTACATGAATAAAGATATTTTGATTTTGATTTTGAATAGTGTACAAGTGTGTTTGTTCGTCTTGTATTACTATAGGTTCCACCTAGTGACAACAATCGAAAGTATAATCTTGATTTGAAAATCCTCATTTCAGGTATTTCAGTGAGAGTTAAAAGTTAAATTATCTAAATTAATTCTATAATATTTTGGGCATTTTTTTTAAAAGATCAGTTTACACATTAAACTGGTTTGTAAGTGGTAAAAAGTTAATACTACAATAACTAGTAAATGATTTAGTTAATTGAGTTGTAAAATTAATATTAATTTTATAACATAATACTTTTATTACTTATATACTACTTACATTTCCAAAAATATTCACAAAAACTTTTGCCAAGGTTAAATGTAAATTCTTCATTAAACTAAGCTACCGTTGACTATTAATTTATTCATTTCCTTTATAAGACTTAATAATCTTGGTTAATAAGCCGTGCAAACAAAACACAATAAATGGAAATAATTAACATTTTTAACAACCCGCTTTAAGCATTTTTATTACCAACAAAATCGCGTAATGAGTAGAAATTACGAGCCTTTTAAACTGTGTTATGATTTTTACTAGACTGGAGGAATATTATTAAATAGAAAATATATTTTTTACTCGTAATGGATTAACTGGATGCTATGAAAATTTGTACAGCGTTTGATAAAGATCCTGGGCAGATTAAATAGTATAATTTATGATTTCGATTGTCGGCCATTGGTGGAACATATAGTAACACATTATGAAATAAACTCACTTGGACACATGCTCTACAATTTTTTATTTCCAACACCTGACCGGTTTCGCCCTACGGCATTATCAAAGGAGTTCTTTTTACATTTTTTTTTGTGATAAATGTAAACTATGTAATGGAAGTGAATTAGTGTGTTTTAAAATGTCGGCGAAACCACTATCTGAGACCACTATGTACGCTATCTTTGGCAAGTCTCCCTGTATTTGCTGGACTGGATATTAGAATCTTTAGGGGATAGATATAGAGATATTTAGATATAACCTAATCACAACAGATAACTACCAAATAATGTAGATATTTATATTAGTACAAAAAGTTAAGGAACCCATCTTACACCTCAAAACACATTGCATAAAATGTTATTATTAGCGTAGTAAAGTTTAACCCTCCAAGGGACAGAAAGTAACCGATCAGTCCTCAACAAAAATAACTTCGGAACTAAAGTGCCAAATACAACATAAACAACCAACATTACATGTGTGCTATCTGACATAAGTTCACAAAACAGACGCAGATCCCATGCAAATTAGGTAGGTTTCCTATTTATTTTCGAATAACATCGTCGGCGTATAGCGTTTCTGACAAGGGTCGAATGTATCATAAGAATGGCCCATATTTCCACACATTTTTTGCCAAGCCAACAGCCGTGGATGCGTAGCCGTGACCTCCATATATTACGAGTATATCGCTTTGTAATGAACCATCGAAATTGGCAAGGGATGATTTATAACCTACGAATTTAATGTGGAGTTTGAGCACTGTACTTATATTGACAGAATAAAACTGTGGTTTTCGTTTAAAGTTAAGAAACGTAAACCTTGTGTCAAAATAAATTAGGTAATTAAAAAAAGCCCAAGTTCAAATGCAAAAATATAAATTAAACTTTGTTATTAATTATATTACCAGAATTTACATCTTAACAATAATATTTCATCTAGATTACGAAACTGAAAGAAAGAGCATATAAATAATCTTTAGTTATCAAATCTATTGTTTGTTGTTTAAGAATTAAATTAACTTTAAGATGTATCGCTGATCCACAAGAGACAGGGTTATTTTCATTTTATTTTTATAATACCAACCCTAAAATAGAGGGGATAATCCAAAAATACGATTATCCAAACCGCTGTATCTTAATTAGGAGAATATTTATTCTAGTAAAGTTCTGGCTGTCGTATGAATTGCTGATAGGTGTTTTAGTTTAGCGTTAACATGGTGTAGGAGCCAAAGGTATTGCACTTACCAAGGTTACAAGCAGGTCAACCTGTAAAAATTAGATCGACAGTATTTTAAGCGCTTTTTTTGTTTTGTTGTTGAGCCACAATAATTACAGCTAGAATTTGTTCATCTAATATATACATATATTATGTACTAGCTCTTGCCCGCAGCTCCACATGTAAATATGATGTATTACACAGTACCATTTTCATGTCTTGCAATACCTATTCTTTCCAATAATCCTTCTTATAAATAATAATTAAAATTTAAGTTATATACCAGTATCACCAAATAACCAGTAATTTAACTTCAATATCTGACTTTTAACGAAATGAAATGAATAATCCTTTCCACTCCGAACCGCTCTTTCACCAAACAATAGAAGCCATCAAGTACAACGATAGTCTTAAACAAAACAAGCCATTTCTCAAATAAGATTCATAGATCTTTAGTGACGGCTTTTTATTGTAACCTCAGATCCGACTTTGATAACCTGAAGGATCTGTGTTAATTTGTAATATGTAGATAAGTAGCATTTCTCATAAAGAATAAATAGGTACATGCTTTATTTTAAAGTGTTTAAGTTCTCGTATTGAAAGTGCCTTAACTGACCTGATGGTAGGTTTGAGTTAATTACGAAAGGAAGCCATCCAGAATCACGACAGAGTGTCCCTATTACGCATTATTTATTTTACTAATATGTGTTTACCTACTATTATTGTATCTAGACATTGTCAAAGTAGATAACTAGACAAATATTATGCAAGCCTATGGTCATGGTATGGGTCAGAAATAATACTTCGTTTTAATTAAATCCATACACACTTGTATAATATGTTCAGTAAATCTTCAACAGAAACATCGACCTAATAATATCCGCAAAGCTTATTGTATTCCCAAAATTATGACTCATAACTTTATTTAATATAAAATGTTAACACATCTTTTTATAACATTTTAATAAACATTTTTATGATTTTCAATCCCGGTTAAAGGCCAATTATTTTTTATTAAACATTATTACTTACTAAGATGTTCTTAAAAAACTGTCAAGTATATTTTCCTTGTCAAGAAAATCTTTTTACAAATTTAATATACCTACTATCGTAGGTTAAATTCTGTGAATGAAGAGAGTGGATAGGTTTCGTAATAGTTTAACGATTTATAAGAAATCATGTCATGTGGTTTGGATTCTCCTATCGTAACATACTTAGTCAGTACCTAATTTGTTATGTTGTAAATTTTTAAATACACAAAATCTATTTTTAAAAACAATGTACCTGTAATGTATTTTAATAAGTATAATAATTGCTGTTTTTAAATAACCTTCATTATGCTAAAAGAATTTAGTTTTTTATTCATTGGTGTTGTAGTACATAACTTTAGAATATTTGAAATACAAATGGCAGTAGAATGAAAATAGCAACGCGGTACTCTATTGGCATAAAGCCAACGATACAACTGTTGATAAACTGATACCCAAAACACTAAGGAACTTATACTGCAATTGGGTAACAGACATTAGTTTCGTTACCCGCCAGAGGTGGAGCAACGAAAAATTGTGAAAATTGTCTAAAGTTGGATTAAATAAGTTTGAAACTTCGCGAAACATGTTCAATGATATTATTTGAAAGTCTAGTAGTGTTTCGGACATTTTGTTTACGTGTGTAAAAGTAGTTTTAACTTTTTTAAAGGTTTTTATCTAGATTTTATTAAGGTATATAACACAATGATTATCAAGAAAGTCTTATAAATATTGACGACTATGTCAATGGCAAGGCTTTTTACGTATTCGCTTTAACGTCCATTGCCGGGCGTCCCGGGTAGGTACGTCCTCGTGTTCCAATGGCGTCCTCACACTTTGACCACCAGGGGTCAGGTTTTATCCCGCGTCAGTGACTGAGGCGTGCGTGGGCAGAAATGTAAAGCCTGTTGTAGCGATGAAATCTTAAATTATGAAACCGAATTTGATTATAATTGTTCCGAAGATAGTGTAATATATTCCAAAATTTTACTATTAATCTCGATATTCCTGGAAATTAGATAGGTACGAGAAAACTACTCCATGCGCGAAGAGTCGTATGTCGTCTGCAAGACCACAATTATGAACTTACAACGGCATATACAGTTGGAAACGGACCAAAATATTTAAAGTCCTCTAAAAAACTCATTTAACAATAATAACGGAAGGTATTATTCCCACAAATGGCCAATTTGCCACTATTTGGCAGATATAATTGGGGAATTGTGGCACGGAACTGCTCTTTTTGCGCGGAATCTGTGTTATTGAGACTATTCACTAACGCGTGAATTGAGATTATGAATTTTGGTTTATATAAACCGCAGAACTACTTGTAACATGATATTTTTGCTACACTCCCAGAATGCAAACATTTGTGTTGACGGATCGTTTGTCAGTACTGTCAATTGTCACCTAGCTGTCAATTTCGGACTGGTGAAGAGTTCGTACATGGTAGTATACGCGTTGTATAGCGTCCCCTATCGGATTTGGTAAGAACCTAGCTAAAGTTGAACTAGCCATATCAGAGGTTTTTTTAAAGAAAAATGATAACTGTCTGTGGTGATGCGAATTTTTTTGATCTGTCGTTGAGTTCCGCCCCATTCCGCCCGTGAACAAGATTTTTTGTAAAATCTAGTTTTGAACTGGTTTTTTATTAACAGAAAGTTCTAGATAGGCTGACGAGTTAATAAAAAGGGAAGGCGCAGAATTGCCGGCCTCTTTTTACGCCCAGGTGTCTTTATCATCTCTTCATCTCTACGCTCCAAACCTAACCAAAAACACAAGTCTTATTATACTCTTGGCATACAATAATGTATTATACGAAGCCGTAACACGCATAAAAAAAGTTCTCTTTACCGTGATCTGTTACTGTTTGGAAGTTCAAGATTCAAATTTGGACAACGTGGTGTAAGGCAGGTTATTCTTTGTGTTTTAGGCAAGGGCTAAGGGCGTGTCAGTTTCTGGTTATATCCCTATCTTGGCGCTGGGATTCTGAGGAGTGTTGTATTGTTTGGACCATTATAAAATCTCGCAACCGAAAGACTGCAGAGTCTACGTCGTGGATACACGAGATCACATTGGACCCACAAGACAGCAGTTCAAAGGTCAAACTGCCACCTTCAGCTGACTTCGCAGACCAAGTTTTAAAGTTAAGTACTTGCTCAACCTCTAATCTCCTGATCTTTATTAATAAATCTGTCTCAAATACTTCCAAGAACCATCGGAACAATCAAAATTCAAGACCAAAATAATTTCTGTACCTTTCATTTGTAATTTAAGAAGTAGGCTAGAAGCTACCTACCTGTCTTTTTTGTGTAAACTTAATAACTAAATTCAATACATATTGTTTAAATATTTTAAGGTAATAAATATTATTTGTGAACCCTCTAAGTGTGCCTTATTGAAATTTCCTGACATCGCACACACCGTTCATTTATGAACTGGCGCCCTGGGATAAGCAGAGTAGTCTCTTAAGCCTCTCCGACGATCCAGCTGGTGGCTGAGGTGGACTTCAGTGTTACAATTTATGTACCTAATTAGAACATAAGTTTTATGTATTTCTTATAATGACGATGGCGTTGGTTAGTAATTAAAACACATACCTATAAATAAAATGATTCATTTAACGTACTATGAGTATAGTCTATGTATTACCATTGAAATTGACTACAAAATGTTGAAAAAACTCATTTAACTATAATAACGGAAGGTATTATGTTAATTTGCCACTATTTCGCAGATATAATTGGGGAATTTTTACAATAATAAAAAAGAAAATGGATAATCTACCTGAGTTTCTTGCTGGTATTTTCTCAGAAGAACTTAATAATTTTGACAATTTGGCAGTTGACATTTAACGTAATTTTAGACATGTAACAAATATTTTTTAAAACATCTAAGTAGATATTTTCTTAGGACTTATTCTCCCACTTTTCGGGGTAAATTTAGAAGTGGTGGTGTTATCATTTAAATTTATGTTCCTATACCCCCATATAATTATTTATGATACTAGTGTTTTGATGTCAGTATGAATATGTAGTAAGATATTTTTTAAGTGAATTTACAATATATTTTGTATAAATCTCTGATGATGCCGTGAGGTGAAACCGGTCAGTGCAAGTAAAATTGTAACAGTGGAAAAGTATATGTGTTTTTGTGCAATATCTTTGATTCTTCTTTGAAGTTTTCATGCTTCTTCAATTTATTACCTACGTTCAATTAAGTACTTTCTTTAATTAGTACTTTATGGAAACTCACTGGTTCCCGCTGATCCGGTTGCATCAACAACCATTGACCAATTGAGAAGTGGTAAGTTTCAATTAAAAAAATCGGTTTACTTAGTCCAAAGATATGAGGTAACAAACATAAACAAAAACACAGTCGAATTTAGAACCACCTTCTTTGGAAGTCGGTTGAAAATTGTAAAATAATAATAAAGCTTGGGACAACGTAACAATATTATAAGCTGACTATCTTAGCATTGTATCTCGTGGTCTAGTGGTAACCGACAATATTAACACATTGCAATGGTTAAGCAACATCTAGTCAGGCCAGTCTTAGGATGGGTGACCATTTCTTAGGATACTGAGACCCCTCCATGCCTCGGAGAGCACGTTAAGCCGTCGGTCCCGGTTGTCATACGCACATCTATGGCAGTCGTTAGGGGTAGTCTAACTACAGTACTTCGATATCGCCCATGGGTTGTGGAGGTCAGATGGTCGTCGTTTCACGGAAAATATCGAAGTTCTGCCGAATCACAGTTTGATTGGAAAGACAACCCCAACTGAGTTGGGAAAAGGCTCAGTGGATGATGAATCTTAGCATTGTATAAAACAAGGCCGCTTCCGTTCCCTATGTATGCTTAGATCTTAAAACTACGCAACGACTTTTGATGCGGTTTTGACCAATGAATAGAGTGGTTCTTGACGAAGGATTTTGTGAACTATAATTTGTCATGGACGAAGCCGCGGGCGTATAATTGTCAGCCTGTACATAATATTGTTAATAAAGAATCGACAGTCGAATCTAGGTAATATCAAAGGGTCCAAGTTTATTAATAGACTACTGTTTATCTTTATTATCAGTCAGTCATAGGTCTGTTAAAGAGAAAGGGTCAACGTTAAAGTTACCGAGTGCTTTATGTGAAAACGTACCTAAATAATAAATATTTTTATGATTTTAGATACGAAAGGTTTTATCTATTAGTTGAAAGTAGCAGCGGTTGAGTGGTAGTCAAGCGTTTATAAAATATTGAAATACACTATCAAAGAACGTTAAAAAAGCATTCATTTTGCCTGTAACTTATTTCTTATAATAAAGAGCGAATTTATTCTCTACTAGCTGTTTGCCCACAACTCCGTACGCGTGGTATAGTTTTAAAGTATTCTATTTTCTTATCCGTTCCCAAAAATATTTCTATGAAAATTTTCATCCAAATTCGTCCAGTCATTTGAACGTAAAAGGGGACAAACAAATAGACAGACTCTCGGATTTATAATTGAGCGAAGCGAGCCGAAGGCGAGCGGAGCTCTCAACGGGTGACTCAAATTATTTTTCAAACGATTTATGTTAAATTGTTTCTCGGCGAATACTCGGCCCATTTCGGATTTTTTTGCATTCATCGATAGCTTACAGAATTACCCAGGTTATTACGATGCCAGAATTTTGAATTTAAACTCGCTTCGCTCAAATATATGCTGCAGCGTAACGGTACGTTTCGCGACTGCGGCGACCTAGTATTTATAGGTGGCTTTGTTTTTGTTTTTGCAAGAACCGTCAGCTGTTCTGCAGGTATGGATTTACAACACACAACAAGTAAGGTTGGGTTGAGCCTTTATCACCTTGAAGGGATCCCTATAAACACCTATATAATCTTTATCTATACTAATATTATAAAGAGAAAAGATTTGATTGTTTGTTTGAAGCTGCAGTGGTTGTTGGGAGGTATTGAAACGATCGTAGTAAAAATTACATACGTAATTGATTTTATTATCGAAATGTATTCGTATTTATATCATACAAGTATATACCCGGCTTGACAGAAACAGTTTTAAATGGGCGTGAATCTAAACAAAGGACGAGTAAACTGGTAGAAGCTTGTAGACTGGTAAGTGGACTTGTAGGCTTGGGGACTAGAATCGCCTTCTCGTATCATGTGACGTCAGAGGTGGTGCTTTGTTTAGTCTGCTCGCCTCCGCCGGGCGCCACTGGAAATACGTTCTGCTTGTAACCAGAGACGCCCGGCAACGGACGTTAGAGCGGCCGCGGCCTTGGTCGCGGAACTAAAAAAAAAAAAAGTCTGCTCGCCTACTCGCTAAAAAGCGAATAGGCTCCGTCACTACGGATTCGATTTTGAAAATTCTTTCACTGATATGTAGCTACATTATACCTAAGTAACACAGGCTACTCTTTATCCCGGTAATGTGTTCCCACGGTAACCGTGAGCCAGAAAACAATTTCACGCAGGCGGAGCCGCGACGATCAGCTAGTTTATATATAATTTAACTATTCATATTGCTTGGTCTGCTTCTTTGAAAGGTTAGGCTTTCCGTGATTTTTGTTTGATATTAAAATGGCTTCTAGCGTATCCTTAAGATGTGGGGCGGAAAGGACAAAAGAAAGTCTTTGTATTTACATTCTCGTAAATATAATTATGGTATCTCGAAGTAAGCTATCGTCTTATTCTAATAATATATATTCTAATTTCAAACGTTTATTATTGTTGAACAAAGTATTTAATACTATATAGGTATAAATATTAAGACGTACCGTTTCCAATTAAGATTGTTAATAATCTTAATCTAGATTAATAATAATCTTAATTCGGCCGTAAATTTAAATTAATCTTGGCGAATTTGTTTTTCATCTCGTTAACAGTTTATAGACAATTTTTAATTACTGATTTTACTGAGCCGTAGTGTTTTTAATTAATGAACTCTTGGCGTTCAGAATTAATAAATATGGCGGGTGCAATACATCACATTATTTGATGCTTTAAATTTTTTATTGGAATATTATGTACGCAGTCTTCTTCTTCGAGTCAATGGCTACAGTATCTCTTTTCTGCTAGACCTTCCCAGCCCAATAGTTGGCCACGGCCACGGCGTTGTCCGTTGCTCCATATAAGTCCTCGACAGTGCAGGCACAGTGGGCAAGAGAGCAAGTGGGACATGGACTGGTATGGGGCACCGCAATCGCAGGACACTCGCGACTGGTCAATATAGCCCCACTTTGCCATGTTTTCCTTACAGCGGCCAACTTGTGTCCGCAGGCGATTCAATGACTTCCAAGTTGGCCACTGTAGATGATGTCCAGGCGGCAGGTTTTCTTTCGGTGTGATAAAACCTGCCGGAACTGGATGTTTTTCGGCCCACGTTTGCTCTCTCGCCCGCCGCGGGACGCTGTTTGTGGCAGAGGTCGTCCTCAAGAAGCTGCGGCGACACTTTAAGCGAACGGGAGGCATTACGTGGTTGTGCACTGGGTGTCGGGAATCTGTTTGTTGCCTGTGTTTTTCCACTGCACAAGCTATGTCCCGTCTAACTTACGGGGGGGCTATGCCTGCCACGGATATATAAGATTGAGTGGCGTAGGTTTGAGGCAGCCCGTAATTATCCTACACACTGTTATTTTGTTAAATTTGTTGGTCTCATATAATATGGAGGAAAGCCTATTGCCGTAACCGAGCACCGTATCCAATAAAATATAAATAGCATACTTCGACATACGTACAAAAAATCACGCCTAGTGTAAGTGTAATTATTTTCCTAGTATTTACTACTTGTGAAAATAATTACACTTGTTTCAAAAACTTTTGTAAAGCACCTACTACTATAAAGTAGGTATACTTATTTGTCGTATATTGATCTTCGTGAGATTAAACTGACGTTATTAAACCTTACTAGGAAACAGGGCCCGCTGTGTCACACTTTATTTACGTAGATACATTAATATATTTAAAAACTTCTAAAAATTCTGTAATGTATCTTAACACGAACTCGTAGAGTTGATATTTGCGCTGTTGTGTTCTGTCAATATTTCAACTCTTTGCTTAGGATATGTATCCCTGTGTTGATGCTAATGTGAAAGTACATTATAATAGAAATTTGACTGCGGAGTTACAATTAAATAAGGGTCCCAACTTGTTTGGTCTTTTGCCATCGCCAACGCTTTCAACACCTTGAACTGGAGCTGGAAGGCGCTGGTTGTAAATTTTCTGATATGCAGTAAGCAACTGGTCGTGAACTAGTTCATTTACTTCGTCAAAATTCCGTTTTAAAGGATTAACTTTACCTAATAATAAGTGAAGTATCATCACTCATCAGCAACCTGAACAATTTTGCACTAGTTCTGTTTATCATGGAATGCTTTCCTACTTCGGTCAGATTTTTAGGGTATACGTATCCGAGAGGGCTATCGCTTACCTAGGCCTAGCCAGCTAGGCTATATTCACGGTTATCTCCGAAGATCCGAAATCTGTGTATGAAACGAGTAAAAATTACGATACAATTTACTTTAAGATTGCGCCAACCAAAGTAAATTAGTTGAAGGATTTTACGTTGTTAATTTTATGGTATCAACGTTTATATACGAAACGTATTTCTACTAAGAATCTATGTATAATTATATGCACGTCTACACTTAATAGTAGTAGAACGAGGTATGTCACATTGGACATAGTAATTTACGTAAGCATACGAGCCATAATAATACTTATACGAGTACCTTATCACTTGAAAGTAACTAAAATGTTGTTCCAAGAATTGGGTTTTGATTAACAGTAGCTATAAATTTTACTTCATTAAGAGTAATTGTTAGTTTGATACAGTGTATTTCAGTTACTGAGAACGAATCTGTTTGTGAATCACGTCTACCTACGTTACCAAGCTGCGGCTCAAGGCCACGGCTGCTCCTACGTCCATTGCGTCTAGTACACACCAGAAGGTATTTCCAGTGACGCCCGGCGGACTTTGGCCACCTGTGTGACCTCTTCGGGGGCTTGATCGGGATAAGAATCCCGCGTCGTTGGGGTAGGGTTTACCCCGCGTCGGTGAGTGACTATGGTTGCGTGCTGCAGGCAGCTGAATCGAATTTCAATTAATATATTTTTTTTTAGATCTAAGTACTTTAATCTTTTTTCTTTTCAGTTTACCACTTTGCTGATTGGACTGTTGTTACAAGTGAACGTACCAACATTGTAATTTATTTAAACTTGTTGAAGTACGCGAATGGGATATAAAAAATCTATTGAATCAACTGAGGTAGATTTCCCAGGAGTGCCGCGACTGACCGCCGGTTTACTGAGTGGAATTGGACTAATTTTTCGCGTACCATTTGGTAATTTATCTATCCAAGTCTTTAGTTGCGCTGACTGAACTGAAACTTGGTGCCGAATACAATACATGGCAGGGTCTCCATATAAGGTTGTCTGTTGAGAGAGAAATGAAAGATCTGACTGCTGAATTATAACTGTCATATACTTTTTTAAACTTTCGCGTTTTGTACACATTATAAACTTAAGACAAACGGGTCGGTATAATCGCGACCCGTTTGTCTTAAGTTTATAACTGTCATATATTTGCATAAACCTTATTATATATGAAGGCGCATACAGTATAAATTTATAACTATGTGTCTTATACTCTACAATACATGGGGCACACTAAAAGTTTTGCACTTCTAGCTAATCGGAACTATTTGAATTTCGAGTGTTATATTTTTTTAAACGTTGCAACCTTCTTAGTAATAAAAAAAAAACAATTGGCGGGAAATCATTTGTCAATTGTTTTTTATCACACATCAAAGTTCTACGTATGCAACGAAAATGGAATTAAGTCGAAAAGATTTTAGAGCGATGATTTTAAAAGTTCTCTCTCTCCGCAAGACTGTGCCGCTCGTCTTCAAAATGATTTTGGGGGAGAAGTACCTTGTTTGAGCATTGTGTGGCAATGGTTTGCTGAATTAGAGAGAGGCCGAGTTTCTTTACATGACGAATTTCGTGAAGGGCGGCCTTCAACTGCCGTCAACGAAAATAATGTTGCTACTGTTAAGCGGTTAATTGAAGAAAACCCGCGGATTAACTATGAGACAATTCGAGGACTATTGAGGATTGGTATGAGTCAAATCCAGAAAATTTTACACGAAGAGATGAAAGTTCGGAAGCTTTGTTGTCGTTGGATCGCTCATGAACTGACAGCGGAGCAGAAGCGGGCTCGCGTGGAATGGTGCTCACAGATGCTACTGAAGTACGACCACGGACATTCTAATGCTGTTTATGACATTGTCACAGGAGACGAAACGTGGATTTATTGTTTTGAACCCGAAAAAAACAGCAATCTTGTGAATGGGTGTATGAAAATGAGAACAAGCCAACAAAAGTGAGGCAGGCGAGAAACGTTGGTAAAAAAATGATCGTGTTTTTTTCTCAGCTACAGGTCCCATCTGTACAATTCCACTTGAAGATCATAAGAGTGTTAATCCCGAGTGGTATTCTACCATTTGTTTACCCAGGGTGTCAGAAAAAGTTCGTGATAGACGACCTAAAAGCCGCGTTCTCCTACATCATGACAACGCTTCTTCACACACGGCCAACAAAACAAAGTCATTTTTAGCTTCCGAAAAAGTACAACTCGTCATCCATCCTGCGCATAGCCCCGACCTAGCACCCTGTGATTTCTGTATTTTCCCCAAAATCAAAGATTTGATGAGAGGCTTCACTTTTACAAACTCCGAAGAGGCAGTGATAGCCTTCGATCAGCACGTAGAAAACATGCCTTCAGATCTGTGGTCCTACTGTTCTAAAAAATGGTTCGATCGCATGAAATAATCTTTAAAATGTAAAGGAGAGTATTTGGAAAAGCAATAAGTATAATATTTTGGTTATAACATGTTGTTTTTTTAAGTTACGCAAAACTTATAGTGTGACCTACGTATAATAAGCTGGCTGACGTTCGCAGCTCTGTCGGCGTGGGTTGCCGATAACGTTTTAATACTTGGATTTAATGAAAACCACTAAGCTGAACTGGCTATATCTGTGAAAACCGCTTGAAAATCCGTAGCAATCCGTACGTAGCTTTGCAGATTTGTGGGTAAATTATAGACAAGCAGAAAGTAGGTAATATGTAGAGATTATGGACTACCAATATCTATGGCATTGGCATAGGTAACTACTTCTTTTGCTTTTACTTTGGTCGCCTATTATTATCACTTATACGCTAACTTTTGACAAGTTTATTTTGTATTATACAAACGAATTACATTTCTTTTTATAGTAAACTAGGGGACGCCCGCAGCTTCATTCGCTTGACAAATTATGTAAACAAAAAACTTTCCTTGAGAACCACTCCATCCATTGATGAAAACCGCATGAAAATCGGTTGTGTACTTTTAAAGATCTACACATACATACATAACGGGCGACTTTGTTTTATAATATATAGTTGTTATGTATGATAGACTCAAAATTGTACGAATACACTTATCTATGTCGGTGAACACGCAGGCATCAGTACCTAAGTATTGAACCTACCTACATAATACCATTATTAATGATTATTACCAAAACAATACAAAAATTCTCACACAGAACCATTTAACTGCCATTGTCAAGTTCCAAACTTGTTTAATCTAACTTTAGACAATATTCACAATATTTTTCGGCACCGCACCTCTTGTACGAAACTAATGTCGTTTAACTCGTTATAGTTTGAGTTCCTTAGTGCTTTGGGATAGAATCACTTTATGAACATTTATTTCGTTGGCCCTATGCCAGAATAAGGCACCACTGCTGTTTTGGATTGCCAGTTGTTGAATAGTATTCTAGAGATACTTTGTGTAGGTATACAGGGCAATTCACTTCAAAGCACTTATAAATTGGATATTGAGAGGACATTTGCTTTATCTGCAGATTAACCAGTTCTTTACAATAGTATACACCCGCTGTAACTTATAGTTATATTCGTTAGCATTATTTCCCAAACATAACTATAATTATAACCAAATATAACTATATTAATTTATTACCTGACAATTTCACCTTACGGCATTAATATTATCTAGTACTTGGTGTTCCACTACACGTGTATTGGAACACCTTTAGACCAGTATAAAAAAAAATCCTCCAAGTGACTTTGTTCCTAGTGTAGTAGGTAGGCAGTAAGTATAATTGGTTCCACTTAGTGCCGACAATCGTGTATAAACCCAGCTGAACGCCCGAACCCTTCTGAAGACTTTGGACACAACGCGGAGCGGAAGTGTAATGAGTAGGTATACCTAGGTACAAACTGAGAGAGCTCTAGAGACCATACAGACTAGGACTACTATCAGCTTGATATGAGGAGTCAATCATTAAAATGAAACATTATTCTTTACTCAACGGTAAAGAATTCGTTAAATCACGATCTCATCTCCTTTAGGGACCTTGCTACCGTCGATCAAACCTTTTTTTCAGGTAACACCGCTTTTCAATCAATACAACATTTTTATCCGCATACGTGAGATTCCCTGGAGGTCTTACAGGCATTCTTTAAAAGAACAAAAGCCGCTTAATACTCGTATTAATACGTGAAGCGAAATCTTGCGGTACAAAGTTACAAAAATTGCGTGGACAAAGGAATATAAAATTTCGCACACATATAGTTTATATAGAGGAGTGCATGGATATGATATTTCTTTTTAATTATGCAGAATACTAGGTACATTAAATCAAAACAGCATTACTCACACTAACATGTACCTATCTGATACACACAAATATTTATACTACTGTGTTTATTGTTAATGATTAGTATTATGTATAGATATGATAGATAGTCTTCTATGATTTTTTTATAAATATACCTTAATAGTAGGTACATTAAAATTATGATCGAATTTCAATCACTAGCGGCCCCTAGTTTATATAATAGGACAAATCTGTACATACACTGTGTGACAATTAAATTTTAAAAACATTTATATATTCGTTTATGTACACACATGAAGTTATAGAAAAGAGAAGAGGAATACTAAGGATAGATTAACAGTACAGAGGCACCACTTATTTCATAAGAAATAAGTGGTGCCTTTGTACTGTTAATAATAACTGTGCTCTTTCAGTGGGCCAGGGAACGGAAATCCTTGGAGAATGAGTTTTATGTGTGTGTAGGTGTATCATTCAAATATACAAATAAATACACGTATCTACCGCAAATGCGCCAAAATATATACTTATACACATACATATACCTACCTACATATATATAACTACTAATACTTATAAGTATATAGATATAAATAGATAATATTATAAGAATATAATACATACAAAATGCATACATTATTATACTAATAATTAATATATTTATTATAATTAAACGTGTTACTCAAGCTTGTAGTAAAACAGTTTTTGAAGATATTTTTAAAGTTCAAGAAACGAAAGAAGTATAGCAAGATTGTAGTAACCAGAATGTCATGGTACGTAGGTCACACTATAAGTTTTGCGTAACTTAAAAAAAACAACATGTTAAAACCAAAATATTATGTTTATTGCTTTTCAAAATACTCTCCTTTACATTTTAAACATTTTTTCATGCGATCGAACCATTTTTTAAAACAGGAGGACCACAGATCTGAAGTCATGTTTTCTACGTGCTGATATAACGCTATCACTGCCTCTTCGGAGTTGGTAAAAGTGAAACCTCTCATCAAATCTTTGATTTTGGGGAAAATACAGATATCACAGGGTGCTAGGTCGGGGCTATTCGCAGGATGGGTGACGAGTTGTACTTTTTCGAAAGTTAAAAATGACTTTGTTTTGTTGTAGGAGAACGCGGCTTTTGGGTCGTCTTTCGCGAACTTTTTCTAACACCCTGGGTAAACAAATTGTAGAATACCACTCGGCATTAACACTCTTTTGGTAGCAAGTGGAATTGTACTTTGGGACCCGTAGCTGAGAAAAAAAACGCGATCATTGTTTTACCAACGTTTCTCGCCTTCCTCACTTTTCTTGACTTGTTCTCATTTTCAAACACCCATTCACAAGATTGCTGTTTTTTTTCGGGTTCAAAACAATAAATCCGTTATCGTAATCGTAATCCGTAAAACGTTTCGTCTCCTGTGACAATGTCATAAACAGCATTAGAATGTCCGTGGTCGTACTTCAGTAGCATCTGTGAGCACCATTCCACGCGAGCCCGCTTCTGCTCCGCTGTCAGTTCATGAGGGATCCAACGACAACAAAGTTTCCGAACTTTCAATTCTTTCAATTCAGGGTTTTCTTCAATTAACCGCTTAACAGTAGCCACATTATTTTCGTGACGGCAGTTGAAGGCCGCCCTTCACGAAATTCGTCATGTAAAGAAACTCGACCTCTCTCAAATTCAGCAAACCATCGCCTCACGGTGCTCAAACAAGGTGCTTCTCTCCCAAAAGCATTTTAAAGACGAGCGGCACAGTCTTGCGGAGAGAGAAAACTTTTAAAATCATAAAAAATCATCGCTCTAAAAAATTTTCGACTTAATTCCATTTTCGTTGCATACGTAGAACTTTGATATGTGATAAAAAACAATTGAGAAATGATTTCCCGCCAATTGTTTTTTTTATTACTAAGAAGGTTGCAACGTTTAAAAAAATATAACATTCGAAATTCAAATAGTTCCGATTAGCTAGAAGTGCAAAACTTTTAGTGTGCCCCATGTAATATATACCTGCTAACTACTAAAAAATACTGTTTGCGTTTAACAATGACAGAAGGCTAATTATGGTTTTAAGTGGGTTCTAAATTGCCTAGTGATGAATAGACTGATATCGAATTCCACTTGAAATTGGTTTCCTTGGTAGTATTACTAATATTTGTACCTAAATTGCGTGGTGAAATTCGTCTGTAGTACCTATATTTGACGCACACTGCTGCTGGGCATAGGCCTCCCTAAGGAGGGGGAAATTCATCCTACATATACCACGCTTGTTGGACGTGTGCTGTATAGATGGTATAGCTGTGCTGGTATAGGGTTTTGTGTCGAGTTTTCCTTCTCTAAACATACTTATAATATTTCTAAATATACTATTACAATTTCTAAATAAATTCCGAAACCAACATTTGTAGATTACAAAAATATTTAATTCGACCCGGGAATCAAACCGAGGATCTCAGGGATGGCATACACATACCACTACGCCACCGAGGCAGTTGTTTGGTACCGTTAAAAAAAAACAAAATACTTTACTATAGCGTTGACTTAATGTCAAGTAAATATTAACTAGGTGCTGCTACGCTGGCGTCACCCTGCGCTGCTGCATATTGAGCGGAGTGTTTTCGGTAACAGTACAAAAAGCGCGCGAAATTTTTCCCATAGGTTTAACACGTAAATTTTGGTTCCTCAAATAAATATTTTTTGGCGCCTTTTTTAAAATTTCTGACTCCGTCACATTTTTTGCACTTAAATCTAGTTTAATTTACTTCAAAAATTTCTAGAATCCGCAAAGTAGTTACTGAGATACAGCGTTACATTTAATCGTATTGGAGTCGCTGTATGGGAGCTCCGTTTGCCTTCGGCTCACTCCGCTCAAAAAAATACGTATACCTAAGTATATTATTATAAGTATTGTTTAACATTGAATATTGTGACGTCATATACAAATATTGTAACAGGTAAGTTTTCAAATTATTAATGCGACACGAAGCGTTAAATGAATCCTGACACAATTCCGTCAGAACAGATGAATCCTTGTTGAGAAATGGCTTGTTTTGTTTAAGACCATCGTTATACTTGATGGGGTCTATTGTTTGGTGAAAGAGCGGTTCGGAATGGAAAGGATTATTCATTTCATTCAGTCAAAGAGTAACTTTTAAAATTCAGTTGCTGGAAATTTGAGTTATTGGCGGTGAAACGGAATATTTGTTTGCTGCCCTTTTTATTAACGTAAAGTACTTATACTAGCTAACTAGCGGACAGTCGCGACTTGGACCGTAATTTCTCTTAGTGCTATAATTAGGTATAAAGGGTTATTTTTTTAAGGACCACTAAACTCATTTTTAAACCTCTGCATAGAATTGAATATAAAATACATTTTTTATTTCAAAGCAATGAGTTGGCTTAAACTATTCTGAAATTATAAATATATATGGCAAAAACTGATGTTGTTGGTATTGGTCATCGTAGCTCAGTGGTCAGAGCATTCTCCTTGTTAGGAAAGGGCCGTGGGTTCGAGTACAGCCGATGACATCAGTTTTTGTGATTGATTTATAATTTTTATCTTAATATTTCAAAATAGAATAGTTAGGTATAATATATTTTGTTTATTCTAGAATTCTTTTTTTCTTATTTTTTTTTTTAATTTCGGCTGCTTCTATGCTTGTCTCTGGTACGCACCAGACGGAAGGTATTTCCAGTGGTGCTCTGTAGTAACTTTTTATAATGAATAAATATAAAATTTTATGGATATTTATTTATACACATATAGATTGCCGAAGTCCTTGGACGGTTTCGTATACCACGATAAAAATATCATAGCGCGTTTTCGAACGCAATTTCTGAATTTAAAGGCTTCCGTTGTGTTCCAACTTCGCAATTTTATTTGAATAACATGTTTCTTTCATTATGTATATAAAAAAACGTTTGAACACATAAGGCACTTTGCGGTAGCCGAAGTACCACCACTAATATCTTTATTGCGTCTATACCAAATGTTTACGAGCTATCGCTATGGTTATTGTGGTTCAACACGACACAACAAGCGGGTTTTTGTTGAAAAAATACTCTCGAATATAACTTCGTCGCCTACCATTTTGTCCTAATAACAGTATTTATTATTATTGCTATGAAAATACGGTTAAAATATCTTTTGCACAAGTTCAAAACCATTTTTACTTATTAATTCAATTAGAACGAACGAACATCACAAAAGATCTGTTATGATAAATTTATTTTATCGATTGCTTACGGATGATTTTGTAAATTGATTTGGTAGTAGGTACGTACTACAATTATATAACTTATATAAATACATAATTATATAATATTTGTTTGCAAATAGGTACTTACCTAATCTCTATCTGTAGAGGCTTAAATTGTCAAAGGAAACCAAGCCCTAATATCCCCCAAAAAAAAAATACAATAGTAATATACCCATCTTCAGTATATATTTAGGTATATACTTAGTACAGGATATATTAGTCCTTAGTTCGAAACGCCCAGGACTTTAATTGGCTGTGCCATAACGGCTGGCACGTAAGATTTTGTTGCCTTTAATCCACATTTCATCGCGAGGCAACAGGATTCAATTTTTTTTTATATTACAATATAGCTGCTACTTTTTATTAAATTCATTCGGCCATTTTGGACATAACCCATTATAAATGTGCCCGGTGACGGCAATAGGCTTGCCCCCTATTACGTGGGACTAAAATACTGGCAAATTGTGGGTGTGTAATGCATCTCTGCCTACCCCTTCGTGGATATAGGCGTGATATGTGTGTGTGTGTGTATATATTAGTATTTAAACCTTCACAAAAGAAATAAATAAATAAAAAATAGAACTAATCAGTAGGTAATAGACACAGATACCTTGCTGTTGCGACCCGGGATTCAAACCCGAGACTACATGATTGCATCAGTTCAAATTCCTTTACAGTAAAAACCGCGGTAATAAAATCTGTGAAAATATTGGATATTCTTATGATGTATTAGACCCTTGTCAAAAACCTTATACGCCGTTGATGTTATTTGGAAATAAATAGGATTCTGCCTAATTTGCATGGGGTCTCCGTCTGTTGTGTCAGATAACATATTATAATATAGTGGTCTGTATTTATTTTGAAAATGACATTGTTCCGGGTTCGGTTTGGTGCGGTTTGATTGGTTACTTTCTATCCCTCAGCGGTTACAAGTTAAATATGATGTCACAATATTATGTTACCAAAATGTGTGTCCTTGTTTGATGAAGGAAACCATTAAATAAGAGTAAATGATAATACTTGGCACTATTATATTGATTTAGTTTGATATTTATATATATTTAGTTTTAAAAAGACATTGTATTAAATTAATTGGTGAACATGTGTTCAAACTTAAAAATTTTAATCCGGTGAAACATGAAGAACCTTAGACAGATAAGAAAACCTGTGTTAACCATGTTTTTAGCAAATAAACGCTTTGATTTGATTTGGGTTTAGTGATAATATACATACCAAAGTCTAGTACGCAACTCCGAATGACAGAGAAAAACATCAACGATAAAATAACTATAAAATTTTCTAAACATCGTTTTAAAACTAATCAGTTTATTAGCAAAAACTTTTGGTACGAGTTTTGTCTTTCATAATGTATTAGGTCAACCAACTATTGGTTAAGTTCGCTTGTCTACAGTAAATTGTTTTGTTGAAAATATGGAATCTTGTTTTGTTGGATGTTTGTGAGAGACAACATTTGTACACAACTATATTTTGGAAAGAAAGAATATTCTTCCTTTAGTTGCATAGGTATAGAGTAATAAATTAATCAATCATTTTATATGTGACCATAGATACAAAAGGTCTTAAAAATACATAATGTTTAATTTAAATGTTCTCTATGGTCTTTTTTTTTTTTTTTTCTAATCCCGCAGCTCAAGGCCGCGGCCGCTCTAACGTCCGTTGCCGGGCGTCTCTGGTTACAAGCAGGTATTTCCAGTGGCGCCCGGCTTCTCTATGGTCTGCCAGAGCGTACAAAAAGATTAAAAAAGGTAGGTACATGAAATGTCAACTCAACTTGTAATAAAAATGTCATCCCAAAATTATACATAATCAAAATGTCAAAAATACTGGCAATAATTATCAAAATACTCAAAAAATTATATCGTTGATTGAGTAATCAATAGGTATAGTCATAGATATAGTATGTAGAAAGATACACAAAGACATGGACGTCGGTGTGTGACGTCACCTGATGTGATGAAACCTGTAACCACTATAAATTCGACTTCCAGAATTATATAGACTCACTAGCAACCCACGACCCTACGTCGTGATATCATTCATTGTATTGACGTGTTTCTCACATTATACGAGTATGTATAAAATCATATTAAGTGTGTTCATTTGAGAATATCCTGAGGTAACTCTCTAATTGTGCTGGGGTGGACTCCACCACGTCACAGACATTTCAGAGGCGATCACTGGCATTAGTTAAAAAAACCGACCAAATATAGTCCGTAGTCATGTTAACAGGGTTATTTTAAAAGTGTGTAAGACTTTCCGTGGGCGAAATCCCGACATACTACTAAACACCTATATGTATCACACTTTTTAAGAAACGTTATAGCAGTACCAAAAAAGCCATTAGATGTTTTGAATTGAACATTAATTACGCGTGTTTACACACACACACACACAAAGCACATCTTTATCCTGGAGGGTTAGACAGAGGCGTCCATATAACATTACGTCCACATTTCGACAGACGTACGTAATAGGCGGCGAGCCCATTGCTGTTTCCAGGCTCTACTCAATATTCGTGTCAAAGTCTCTCTGTCTCTCCCGTCACTCCGTCTCTCCCGTGCAAGCGTGGATGACTTGGGATGTTGATAGGGCTCCATAGCACCCATGTTGTAGTGCGCCACGTAGTAATATCGTGTATAGACGAGCCAATGTCGATTTATTAAGTTTGGCATGGAAAAAAAATATTCAAAAATATGCAAACTCGTCAACCAAAACTTGCTACATATGACCTTCAGAAACGGTACTTTAATGGTCTGGGATACTTTTAAAATAAACCTGTATAGCCTATAACTCCTAAACTAACAAAGTATCTGATCTGTTATGGTTTTTCTTTAAAGTTTGATTACATAGACTATCATCATGATTTTTTAAGATTTTTCGAGTAAGCCGTTTAACTTTTAGAGGAAACGCCCTATTTGAAAGAAAATATGGGTTTTAAAGTTGAATATCTCGAAAACGGATTCTCTTAAAGTCTTTGCAACTTCTTAATATTGTTAAAGTACCTATCTATTCATACCCCACACGATTGGGTTGACGGTAGAAAAAAATATGTAGGGGAGGCAACCCAAAAAAAATATATTTATTTACATTATTTTATTGTAGCCCTTGGTCACCGTTATAAATACACATATCTATGCAAAGTTTAATTTTTCTAACTTTAACCGTTTAGGAGGAAAGCCGAGAATGGACAGACGAACGCACGAACATGACAAAACTACGAGTATGTTTCTTTAAGTTAGTTTAACATTTAGGATGTTAAATATTCGAAAGATTTTTTTCATTGGTAGGTACATAACCATGAAACAGTTCAGCTTCTATAACAGGGTATACCTTTCGTTAACATAATACATATAATCCTAAAATGTTTTGGCACAATGAATTTGGCATACTTTTTTTGACATAATTATACTTGGTCATAATTGATTTTTAGCAGCATATGTACTGTGGCATAATTATATTTAGGTCTAATATATTTATGCATAGTTATAATTTGCACAATGTTTTTAGGCATAGTGTACATTCGCCTAATAGTATATATTACTAAAATTTAATAGGTATAAATTAATGAAATGAATGAAAAATAAAAACAGTTACTTTAACCAGTATTTCCTATATTATATAGTGTCAAAGTAAATAAATTTTACATAGTTACTTATTCTGCGTAAGATGATTATGACTATATTCATTATAGTTGGATACGTTTATGCCTTTATAAAGCTATGCTTATAAATTTTATGCTTAAATATGATTATGCTAATTTTATTTATGATTAAGACAAATATGCTAAATTTGTTATGGATAAAAAAATTATGCATAAATATCATTAGTCTAGATTACCATATGCCAAAATATTTTATGGTTATTTTTTTTATGCAAATGGATAGTGAACCCTATAACAGATTACCGCGGCTCCACCCGTTTCTTCTTCCCAATTCCCACTGGAACGCAATAGTGGGATAAAAAGTAGCACTATAATATGCTACTTGTTTTCCCGTTAATGTAATCAAAAGCAGGCGTGTACGTATAACATTCTACTTCATATTGCCATGGTTTATCGATACATCGATAATCATGACGTCATCAGGTGATCAAGCCCTATCGTAGAAGGACATTCTCCTATTTTACGTTATTTAAGATCAACTTTTCATTGTGAATAGGAAATATTACTGCACAATGCAAGGGTAATCAATGTACTATAATTAAAACTTTTTACTTATTTGCTAAACACAAGACATACCTAAACAAATATATGAATAATACAATGGACTGTCTGTGTATTTTTGAGACAGTCTTGCGAGTAGGCGAAACATATGTCGACGTTTAACATGTCTTCTAGTTAGCGAAATCATTGCAATTATCTAAATTTCAACATCAAATTTCCATTGTTTTATCATGGACTTTCGCCAGGTAACGCCTGACTCCATTCAGTAAATATATGAATACCTAAGAATTGCTGGAAAATTTTGTATTTACCTGCGAAACGTGTAATTATTTGGATTGTCTGCTTTAGTAACATTAAAATTATTTAAAGGTCAAGACACCATAGCTCTTAAATACAGTGTTACTGTAAACAACACAAGAATTCGCTTATATTTTAGAAATAAGGTAATCCAGCCAGTTAATAAGAAAATCGCTATTTTCGCAATTCGGAAAACTATAGAAAATTTTTGTCACTGACACTAACACACATATAAAAGTACGTCATCGTCTATCTTTATTACTCATAGGCAATGATTGAATGATGATGACTTCTCCAGACTTCTCTTTTTCACGCTCTGTTGGTCTATTAAGGTAGGGAAGCGAGCATCCCAAGTCTCTGGGTATAGTATATCTGTCTCTTTATTACACGTTTTACAATGAAATTACTTTGGTATAGTTACAATAAAATATAAAATTAATAAGCTTGTTCATCAGGATCCAGTTTGGCAAAAAAAAAAAATTATCACGAATGGGCTTATAGAAAAAGTGAATTATATTTTCGTAGCCAAAAATTGATATAACTTTTTAATACTACGCTCCAAATTAGTTACAGAAAATAAAGAACCTTTTAATCATATTTCCCAATGTCAGTGGCGGTTCGGTGGTTTTCACGTTCGTAAATTATACTCGTAATATACCTAGCACCCAAGTGGGTATATTTATATCCACTAGGGTATATGGGGAGGTGCATATACATACACCCACATGTTTTCAGTAGTTTAGGACTACATAATAGAGGTTTTTTTTTTAATTCCGCAAACCGCGGTCGCTCCCATGTCCATTACTACGGGCGTCTCTGGTACACACCATGAGGTGTTTCCAGTGGCGCCCGGACATAATAAAGGGTAAGCTTACTGAGAACAATAGTAAATAATTATTATCCATTGTGATATCAATTGGCAGTCTCTGCAGTCCGGGCTAAGTATGTTTTTTTTTGTAATGTTGGTAATGCCACAGAATAGGGAATAGTACTTACATACAGAACTTGCACTTCGATTTTAATTAAAGCACATTATTTGTTTACAGAGAACATAATTCAAACGTTAGGGATGTCAGGAAAGGACCAGCATAATTTGACCAATAATTATGACATATGTAGTCTATGGTCAATGCCGTATCACAAACAAGGGACAACCCTTACTGACTTACAACTTCAAGTTGTCGCTGACGTCACGTATTTTTTGCGATTGGTAGGCGAGTGACAAACGCCTGGTAATGCCCTTATTAAAAAACATAGAGGTCTATTAATTCAATCCAGATAAAGGTACCAAAAGATAAAAAGACCAAAATAAACCTTAACTTTAAAACTTTTACTATCAATAAAAATGCACCAATGTTTTACTCACCTTAACGCTTATCTCTTTAAATACCTGTTGGCAACTCTTATTTTTTGGACCAGAAAACAGCCAGCCTTCTGGTCCTGAAAAACATGGATTAAGCATTTAGCAATGTCTCTATTAAGGCGGCGAGCACTCGGACCCCGTAGTAGGTAGATATATTTATTATTGATGTATTATATTATTAATGGTGTACAATGAAAAATACAGAGTAATCTTATGTTATCTTTATAAGGTTTTATGTGTGTATTACATTCGGGACGGTAATGATGAACAGTCATCTCTAAAAATATTGAACACCACAATGCTTATGATTTATAGTTTACTGTGGGAAATATAAAACAAGTCTGTGCTGACACTTCAAAGAGCTGAGGATCTGGGATAAGTGATTAATGATCACAGATGTCTGCACTTTGCGCCATATTGTCCGGCGAAAGTCTATACCTATCCGTCTTATCGGCAAAACGATTTTTTTTACAGATTTTCATTATTTTTTGTGTGACTATTCTGAACAATAGATTAATATTTTAGCGTTTCACTGAAACAGTAAGGTTTAAACAGCTGAGGATTTCGGATAAGTGATTAATGGTCACAAATAAGAACCATGAGTTATCAACTCGCCGTCCTCATTCCTCAGACATTTTTTTTGCAGTAGACCTATGAATAATATAGATGTGGCTTGATTTAATCATTAGATGGCATTACTAACGGTAACGTACCTATAGTACTTATGTCTGGCCGTTACGTCGTCTCGTGGGCTCTTGGTACAACTTCCTACCTAGGTATTTAAAAACTACGTTATCACAATCATGTATAAAGTAGGTAGTTAACTCATTTTATTTTTTTATAATAAGTTTAGAAGGAATAATAATATTATATCACGTCTTTACCCAAACAGACCCTAATTGCCACGTTATTTTAAAGGCTCATAGTATCACCAACGGCCTAAAATTTGGTTGTAAAAGTTGTAACTTGTAATCACTAGAATTATGTTGACGATGTTTGTTAATAATTACCCTACTGAAATTCAGTTCATAAGCCTTTCATTAATTTCTATGTCTAATAATTTTATTGTATGCCGTCCACTGCTAAACAAAAGCCTCTTTCGTTTAAGTTTCCAGTGTCCTTCGCCACCTGCATCCAACGCGACCTAGCGGTTTTTACTAGGTCTTCGGTCCATCTGGCTTAAAGTTATGTATATTGTGATCATTATTAACTTAGACAAATCTTAGTTTATTTATTTATTTATCTTATTTATTAAGTGCACTATTATTATTTTCAACAAAGTTATTAGGTATTTTCTAGGAAATATTTTGGAATCTAATTTTCTAGTGTTTATACCGACAGGAAAAATCTTAGCATTGCTCTACTTACGCTGCTACTTACCCTGCTCTAAGCCTTATCTATTTGTGAAAATCTCAAAAAAATCCCTTCACTATTTTTGAAGACACACATGTAAAAAATACCGTTTTGTCTAATCTTGTTTTGCATTTTGTTTACTCTTGCTAAAAATATTTACAGCTACAAAATTAAAATAAATAAAATATAAATATAATAAATAAATAAAATATCATTGGCAATTTTTAAGAAAGGAGTGAAGGAGCATTTCCTCTCCCAATAGTTCCTTGATTATATTTTGTAAGTATTTATGTATTAAACTTTTTAGATTTGTCTTATACTTATTTATTACTGATGTACGTATTTATTTATCTGATGTTGTACTGCTTGATGCTGTAATTGTATGTATTTACTTAGTTATCTATTACTGCATTAATAGTATATTTATTTTTTACTTGTTGTTAAACACACTGCTTCTCTACAATATCCATCCTTATCCTCTAAACCTCTAAAGTCTGCTGGCAGAAAAGTCATATTTTTGACTTAAGCACGCCTTTGTGCATATTGTTTTTAATAATTACCAATTTATGTATATATATTTTTAATATACAATAAAGAAAAAAAAATATATAAATAAATTAAATATAAATATAATAAATAAATAAATAATGGTATGTATCATCTTTCCTGGCTGTTGGTATTTTGGTTTGAATTACAGAGATGTTAAGTATGGTATTTCTATAGTACCCGGTAATTGGCTTGCCCCCAATTACCATGGGACCAACAAAATTACTGACAAATTATGGGTGTGTAATGCACCTGTCCCTACTTTTTTGGGTATATAGGCGTGATGTATGTCTTATAACGCAATTTATGTAAACTGAACGCATCCTAAAAGGTACCTATATATTAACAATTTGTCGACAGACAACTCTTAGCAGCATTCGATCACGTTCTCGACAATACTGTGGAAACTTTACTCAAATGGGCTTTCATTAATTAGAGCGGAAAAGCCGAATTTAATTAATAGTCTCTCGAACACTGCCGATATCTGCCTTACCTAATAATTTTCGGATGAATAGTGAAACAACAGACATATATCACGCTTATATCTCCGAAGGGGTAGGCAGAGCATTACACACCCACAATTATATTATATTACAACTTTATATATTACAACATTATGGCAATAAGAGTTGCCATGGGTTATGTCCAAAATGGCCAAATGAATTTAATAAAAAGTAGTAATTTAAAAAAAAAAATTGAATGCGATTTTACGAGTATGTTGATGAACGGCAACAACGTGCCAGCTGCTATGGCACAGCCAATTAAAGTCCTGGGCGTCTCGGATTTAATTTTGTATTCTTTGGAATATAATAGCATGGGAACACTTAATTTTTTTAAAGGAATTACAATCTGGTGGCTAAGTATATATAATAAGTCTTCAAGTTTAAAGTAAATGTTATTAAGTCTATTGTATTAGGCCGGTTTTGGTTTGGTATTTGGTTCGGATTTCCATGAGACCTGAAGGCGAGAGTATTTCAATAGCTCAAGGAAGAGCTGGAGCGGGACCACAGGGTAGCGTCTCGAGAAAACGAGGCTTAGCTGGACCAGCTCCGACAGGATCTCATGGAGACAAGGAAGATGCGATTTGAGCAAAAAAGAAAGAAAGGCTCCCTTTGCGTAAAATCAATAAAACTACTAGGAAACTTAATTCAAACCCAGTTGAAGTCGGATTTCCAGACTAACTGTGAAACGGGTGAACTTCGATATTTCTGTAAAGGGACTGCACGCCATATGACGTCCACAACCTATTGCCACCCAGTAAAAAACTACTGGCAAACAGTAACTGTTGCTGTGGCCTCTCTCCATCTCCTTGGTGATAGGTATAGAGATTTTATGTGTGTAACAAGATAAAGCATAGCCGAACCAAACTTCTGCTTCGACTATCAATTCAAATCGGTTCAGCCGATTCCATCCGATATCTGAACAACAAAGAAACTAAACAATATACTACATAGAGAACAGAAAGATTCAATGTACTTTTGCCAAGCGACTTTACAAAGAGATGCCATCAAAAATAGAATATTCTTCTATTGTATTGTTAAACATACCGAACATGAACAAATACAAAAAGTTCATGACATGTCGACAACGATTCAAAGTCCTACCTACAACTTTTATTGGTTTTATTCCAACTTTACAAGTTTTCTGTTTCACATATCTATTGAGCCAACCAAGTATTGGTCGAGTTGGATTGGCTACAGTAAATGGCTTGTTTTACTTGAAAACGTTGAATTTTATTTAAAGTTTTATTTTATTTTGGTGTTCTAAGTTTATTTTATTGAAATATTTTTTTATGTTTATGCTCAAATATAATAATCATATTAATATATTACTACCGTTATAACAGTAGCAATCATGTAAGTACCTAATTGTACCAGCGCCAGGTTTCCCACCTGGCACATGCTGTACTGGACACTCACTTGGGTCACACTTATTAATCACGCGTCTGTTTCGTTTGGGGTTTGGAAGTATGTTTATTTTTAATAAATGAACATTCTTCCAATCTGTGTGGCCTCTTTGCCCCAAATAAATGTTTCTCTATTTCTTGTGCGTTTTACAATAAATTCTAATAAATGTTTGATTTTCACTGTTAATAACATTTTGAATATACTTAAATTAAATTCCAAATTTCTATGGAAGTGATACATCACAGAACCATAGATTTATTACCGAACCCTTATCACAAAACGAGTCTGTATTCCGAAGTTAGGGAACTTAGAAGATGAATATAATAAAATTCGACCCTTTAATTAGAGTTGAACAAAATTGAAATAAATGGACATGGATGTAATGTTCTTTACGTGATAGAATCAATTTCAACTCTTTTCAACTGACTTCCAAAAAATATTGATTTGATTATTTTTTTAAAAACTTCCCAAGTGGTACTTGTTATTTCAATTTGATCCCATTCCAACAATTATTTCAGTAATTTGAAGTCGGTTGTTGTGACAATTTTTGACGTGTATTTTTTATGTTGACGCTTGCTGAAGAGAATTTGTAGAGGTATGAACGAATGCTCCCAACTTTGTTCCCGTGGTAACGTGATGGTTTTTGAAACAACTTTGATTGATCCTAGCCTGATGTTGTATTAATCTAAGTTTGTTGTTGTGTACGCTAACAGTGCAGCTTTATATAGATATAAGGTTTTCCAATCGATTCAGTATTTTCAGATCTTATTCAATGCAAACAATCAATATTAGTTTAGATAACACACAAAAAGTACAAAATAATCAGTATGTTTATGAAAACTTTTTTTTTTTTTTTTTTTTTTTTTTTTTTTTTTTAAATTCCGCGGCCTAAGGCCGCGGCCGCTCTAACGTCCGTTGCCGGGCGTCCCTGGTTACTAGCAGAGGGTATGTCCAGTGGCGCCCGGCGGACTTTGACCACCCCTGTGGTCTCTGCGGGTGTTTGGTCGGGACGAGAATCCCGCGTCATTGGGGTCGGGTTTTATCCCGCGTCAGTGAGTGAATCTGGTTGCGTGCTATGGGGCAAAGGCCCCGCAGCACGCAACCCTTCTAGCCTGCTTCTGTAAGGACGGTGGGTGGCGATCCCGCCGTCCTCAAGCCCCGATCATGGAGGACGATAGTCTTGGGCGTAGTCGCGTAGTCTGGGGCGGCCTGGCCGCCGACTACGGAACTCGGCGGGGAGGGTACGCTCCCTCTCCCTCCCGGCCGCCTCCTTCGCGAGCATGACTTGCTCGCAGAAGGACACGGCCGCATTCCACCTACTCCCGCTGGACACCATGGCTTGAAGCATGGTCCCCAGCGAGAGGGTATCCACGCCCAGACCCACTACGAGGTCCCGGCGCTGACTCGCCCACGCTGAGCACTCCACCAACGTGTGGAGTGCGGTGTCGTCGTCGGAAACCTCGCAATGTTTCTGAAGACTTGGATTTTTGGCGAGCCCGTGGCTTTTTAGGTCCAGTCGCTCAATTGCAATACCGAACAACGTCTCCGAGTCCCACACCGTGAACTAGTTCAGAGTAACTTGTTCGTCTGTGCGGGAAATATCAAGCATTACCATGACATTGGCAAAATAATCGATGAAGGATGGAGTCACGTACCTAAAAAAAGATGAAGAACAAGCCTGTTTCCGATACCCAGGAGACCAATAACTTTGCTGACCCCACGTAATAGATGGCAATCCTATTACCGTTCACGGGGTGCTATTGTCTGCCAGAGCCTCGTCCTTTTGTCAACAAGTGGACCGCCACAGGTGAGGATGACTTGTATCCTGAATATGCTGAAAGGACCCCATAGCATTTATCTTTGTAACTTTAATTTAAACTCCTGCTATAAAGATACTAGTTATCCCAGCGAACTTTGTATCGCCTGTAATATAAAAAAAAAACTAAATATAAAAAAAAAAGAAAAAAAAAAAATGTATGTAAATTGAAAATGTAAATTGAAAAACGCGACGGATGGACAAATTGTCGTATTAAATATATAGATAGCATTCTAAACCAACAATGTTGCAGTTGCAGGGACATTTCAACAAAGAAATTAAGATAAGTCCTCCACTTAACAGTAAGTGAAAATAAACCTCACTGAACACCTATTTTGTTTCAACTTTCTAGTTTTAGTGTTTTAAAGTGTTTTTTTCTGTTTGTTAGAAGCAGAAGTGTTGCTATTCTACAACAAGATTAGAGTAACGAGTATTTTTAGCACTAAACAAACACGATTAGAGTCATTCTCCACTCAGTGCCTCACAACGGGTAAGTTCTTTTTGGTTTTATTTCTGTTTCTTTGAATTGAGAACTTGCACTATATTTGAATGCCTACTTTATTAGAAATATAAGCCAATCATCTAACTATCTTCATAGGGGTCTATAAACTTTTTAAAAGCCCAAAGCAACCTTACCCGGAAGTGGTTTACGTGACGTACAGAAAAACAGACAAAAAGGAAATAATGCAGACATAGGAATCCTGTATTTCGTTTTATTAATCTTTTTATTGAGCGAAGCGAGCCGAAGGCGAGCGGAGCTCCCATGGAGCAGGTTAAATGTAAAATGTTCGGATGTACGTTTCTCAGCAACCTCTTGACCGATAATTAAATTGTTTTCACCTAAATAGCTGATTTCAATTAAGGTCGTGACGAAGCTCAAATATTCAATTTAAATACAAAATAAAAAACGCTTCACTCAATACTAAGCCGCGCACTGTTTACAGCAGCGTAGCTTTACCTAGTATCTCATACACTCATTTATAGTAAATGTTAATAAATATACAAATACAATAATAAAAATACTAGTTATCGCAAATATCAGTAAACCTACTAGCGTTCCCGCTCTCTCCTCCTCCCTCCAGCTAAGCTAGAAGTAATAGGAATGAATAATTCACGTTAGTAGTGTGGTGACCAGAGATCCTACTCACGTGGTCAAAACGCAAGTCACTAGACCACGGATATTATCTGTACTGTTTTAGGTAGGTATGTCATCTAAACTTTTAATTAACAAAAAATGTGCGGTTGGAGGACCTCCAAGATGTCATGAACGAAGTTACTCATAAAAAAATAAGAAAAGAGAAATCAATCACAACATACGGCTTTTCGTTACCCACGTGGCGATTTCTACTTAATCGTACTAGCCACAATCTACCCGTAAGCGTATAGAAAATAAATATAACCAAAAGCATGATTGTAATGCGTTTAACTTTCGGGAATACTAAAACAAACAAACATTGTAAATTATTTGAGCACATAAATTCCTGAAACGTACCTATACAAAATTCCAACAAATAGAGTTATTTGCAAACACTACGAGTATGAAGTATTTAGGGACTTTTAATTTACAACGCATGCTTTCCTAAGACCTCGGGAATTTAAAGGGTTTGTTCAGTGTAGCAGCCGCAGCATTTATCTCAATCTAACATTGGTTAGTTTTGTGTTAAACAATGTTAAGCTTTTAACTGTCTGTTCTAACAAGTAATTTGCTTTCTTATTTTTCTGAACTCTTTATTTTTGTTTGTTTTTATATTGAAATTACAAAGGAAATATATGAATTATATCACGGTTCTTTCGCATGATAACGAATGAAAGGAATTGGTACATCACTGGGCAAAAAGTAATACAGAAAATTATCTTTGTACATAACAATTGAGTTCTAATCAATGTCTTACACGCATAGAGTCAAGGGTCGAACGCCTAAGGCCGCGGCCGCTTCCACGGCCATTGTCGAGCGCCTCTGGTTAGCACTAGGAAAAAATTCCAGCGGCGCCCGGTGGTAACATACCTAACAACCCTCTTCTAAATATTTTTCACTTCAGATTATAATTTACTAGCGGACGCCCGCGGCTTCGCCCGCTTGACAAATTATGTACACAAAAACCTTCCTCGAGAACTACTCTATCCATTGGTGAAACCCGCATCAAAATCCGTTGCGTAGTTTTAGAGATCTAAGCATACATAGGGACGGAATATACTTTGTTTTTCTAACTAAATTCCAAAAAAGGAGGAAGTTCTCGTATCTCTAACCTGGTTGAACCGATTTTGTTTTTTTTATTTAATGAAAGCTGCTACTTCCCAAGTGGTCCCATTCCAATTTGACCCCATTCCGACAATTTTTTGGTCCCACTTTGTTAACTTGAAATCGGTTGTTGTGTCAATTTTTGACGTGTATTTTTATAATGTAGTTATCTAGCCACCGTTTTTGACATTTTTACAGCATCGATTTAGTACCTCTAGTTTCAAAGATGATTAGAGAGCTTACTTTTCTAAAATTAGAAAAAAAACGTCATTACTTATAATGACGTTTTTTTTCTAATTTTAGAAAAGTTTATATTTTAGTATCTTGAATCCAGTGAACGAAAAAAAAACATCTTTGTTGTTTTAAACTTTATGAAAATATTGTACTGTTTAAAAGATATCAGCCCATTTGACGTCCACTACTGGGCATAGGCCTCCCCAAAGGATAATTAAGGGGGCAATTTAAGCCTACATATACCCGCGTGGTATATGTAGGCTGGACGGATGGGTAAAGGATTTTGTATTGAGTTTTCCTTCTCTTACGTAATATTTGCTGACTTTCATTTCCAGGTAGTCTAATAACCATTTCCATCAGTATCATACTAGTACTATCTATCCTTTACTCCACCGTATTAAAGAACTCCTAAGTTTATACTTAGGAAGGCATTGTTAAAACTTTAAATTGGAACTCTTGTATCTTGCTATCCCTGTATTTGTGCATGTTGAATGGATTTGTATACTTTGTGAGTAGTTAAGTATTATGATACCTAATTATTATTGAAAATGAACCATGAATACATTTCATAAAGTAATTTATTTTAGTTGCATATCAGTTAATTTTGTAGACTTGTAAAGTATTAAACTGCTGGTTGATGGCTCTGAATAGTCAACGAAAGGCGTATTGATACATAATTATTTTTGAAGTCTTAGGCTGCTTGCGATTCATACTTTAAAACATTGTAAAGTCAGTTCCCATTTGCCCAACGTTAGGCCCTAAATAAGGTAATTTTACGCGTCCCTTCGAGTCCCAGAATACTGAAGCCATCACCTTACTTGCCGACAAAATCGACTTAGCCTTTTTAGGGGGTGGTGAACTAGGTTTAAGTCGAAATCTTTCGTTTTTTTTATTCCTGTCATGGTTTCCACCATCCGACCGTCTCTGAAAACCAGCGCTGTATGCCTTGCACCACGCAGACAGCATTACACTGAGACACGGCCGTTTATTCCAGATATTACTATTATTTTCTTTTTTTTTCTAAGCTTATTGTTGTTGTTTTCGTTTGTTTGTTATTTTAAGTTCTAAAGTGGAGTAATAAACGTTTCTTTATATTTTTCAAATCGTAACTATTAAAATGTTAGGACAAAAGAAAATGTGAACTCATTTTCGTTTGTCCTTACATTACATAAAAAGAGCATTTCGGAACTTGCTGAAGTTTTTTACGGACATAAGTTCATAGTTCGAGATCCCCATGATAAATGAGAATAGTTAGTACTATTCCAACCAGTCGTAGGCATCTGTCTAAAAAGTAACTTTGTACTATGCCAGACCAGGACGTCAGCCACCTACATAGTAAGTATACCAAGTCTTCGTAAACTTTATCTAGCCATTTGCATGCGTTTTGGAAGTAAGTAGAAGGGTAGCAAGAATTTTTTCATTTAAAATATCAGTGTGAAAATTAAACATCAGTATTGGTATTAAAATTATGGGTTTCAATTTTAATTCCCATGTGTTCCCATGGCTGGCAGTCTCTTCACGGAAAATATCGAAGTTCAGCCGAATCGCAGTTAGACTGGAAAGTAACCCAACTGAGTTGGGAAAAGGCTCCGTGAATGATGATTGGTATTACAATTATGGTCAATCGCATTATTATTGAAGCGGAATTAAAAAAGACGCCCGGCGACGGACGTAGAAGCACGTCCGTTGCCGGGCGTCTCTGGTACGCACCAGAAGGTATTTCCAGTGTCCAAATTTCGAGAAATGGTATACCTAGTTGTTAATAGAGTTACTCCGTGATCTTGGCGCTTGTCCCGATAGTTTAAATAGTTATCAACATCGAATTGTGTACATATACAAAAGTTTTGCATTTTATTGACTTTATAAATAAAAATCAGCGCGATATTAAAAACTACCATCGAATGTGGTGCATTGCTTCCGCTTTATTTATTAATACCGAATGCGAAGTCTGTTAATTAAAACACTACGGTTCACCACAATCTATTTTTTACTATAGTAAACCCATGAGAAGAGAAAGAGACTATAAGGTACTCTTACATAAAGTCTGAGTAGCTTAGGCTATATTACTATATAGAGGTATAATATTGCTATACTGTTTTGAAATTTATATATTTAAAAAATAAGCGTAATATCTTGCAATAAAAAGATCGCAAACACATTCACATAAAAGCGTCAAAAAGCCACAATTAAATAATAGGACTTCAACTCGTTTACTCAAACTGTATTAGCTATCGTGACGTCATGGACGCTGTTCCCTCGAAATTAAAACGAGTTCATTTATCACTGCGTCATTTATTTGCGTCCTTTCGACGTGAACAATGTTTCTGGCAGATCTGGCCGCTAAAGTATGAGGTAAAATAAAACAGAGCTGATAAAAAGTCAACGCAACTTCACGAGTAAATAAACCTGGTAAGTACATGACATGTACATATTTTTTTAGTATAGGTACCATTTTTTAACTGTGGGAATGCTAAGCTTATCTGTGAATTCATGTTGAATTATTGTTGAAGAAGTGCAATGAAATATAACACTGAACCTTTACTTTTCATACTCCGGTTGTCTCTTGGATATTTCACTAGGTACACATGTTGTGTACATATTAATTATATTTAATATCTAATTCAATATGGATCAATAGCAAATTGACGCTATGTCAAAAAATATAATATCTACGAGAATCTACCAAATTCAATATGTTATCTCAATCCATATTTTACTAACTTGAATTGATAATTCATACAATTACTAACTTGACATTGACAGGAATTGATGGAATTATTAATCCAGAATAGCAAAATATGTATCTAGATGGAATATTGGAATTTGCAGTATGTCTATCGCGTCGTACGAGATCACTACCTATACCCATACATAAAAAGCTGTTATAAGTAAGGGAAAATCTGAATATTTAATTTGTATGTAAGATATTCAGGTAAGTACATATTACAATGGAATGTTGACAAAGATTGACGGTATGTGACATTGGTTGTGGTTGTGGGAATTTAGGCAGATTACAGAATAGAACCTAGTTATTGATTTTCTACTAAAATAATATTGTGCCCGATTACGATAATGGCCTGCCCCTATTACGTGAGGCGAAAACAAAATTACTGGCAAGGTGTGGGTGTGTAATGTCTGCCTACCTATGCTTAAATAAATTTAAATATATATATATTATGAACATTCTCACACAACTGCTGCGGTGGCGTGGTCGGTACGGTAGTGCATCGACTATCGACTCCGGGAGTCTTGGATCAAACCGGTGCACTACCAACCACCCCACCGAAGCACTTATGTATGTAAAGCGACATAATGGTTGAATTGTTAACGCAACGAGGTCAAACCATACCCGGTGTTTAGTTATTTAAATTCCCCCAGGCACTAAATGACCTATTAAATATTATTATTCATTTTATTAACATCGTTCAAACCCAAACTACTAAATGTTAATGACGTAACTTTGAAAGGGTCAGTTATAAACATCTCAATTGGCACAAAGTTATTGCAAGTCCATATTGTTACTATTTTATAATAATGAATAAGCTTTGCAGTTTGCGTTAATTTTCTGTACACATAAATAAAATTTTAAGTTACAGTTTGTATCTACCTAATTTTAAATGAGATAAATTTATATAGACACCAAAAAAATTAAAGCCTCTCAATTTAAAAGCATTAGATAAATACTTTTTATATCAAATAAACAATTTCCTAGAAATAATTCTAAAATGTATATCAATAGTGTATATTTTTTCTTCAAATGCGTCAAAAAAAGTTGTTGCTATGATTTGCATATCAAAATTTACTGATTGCACAGCAAAACCTAATAAAGTCTTAGGGCCATCTGACTTGGATAGATTAGGTTAGCTTAGTAGGTAATTTACGGCCACTGAGGACCTTGGCCGTCAAAACCATACGGGGGTACCGCACGATCTCCGGAGAGGCTGCATGTCGCTTAGCCGGGAACCCCTCCATGGGACCTGGAAGCGAGAGCCCTTGCGTCATTGTTTCAATGGCTCAAGGAGGCGCTGGAGAGGGACCACAGGCCTGCGTCTCGAGAAATCGAGGACCAGCGGTCCTTTTTTCCTTTTCCTTCCGACCAAACCTCCGAAGAGGCCACTCAGGTGGCCAAAGTCTGCCGGGCGCCACTGGAATTACCTCACCAGAGACGCCCGCAGCAATGGACATGGGAGCGGCCGCGATCACGCGGAATTAAAAAAAAAAAGAGGTAGGTACTTTAAAATAATAGCTATGCGTCACGAACCTAAATTGCCAAGATTATAATATTTTGAAGTAATTATGTGCTGTGCAGTCAGTATTTTTGCTTAGGAAATGATTTTTTTTAGTACAAAGGAACGTTTTTTGATAAGCAGTTAAATACTTCGTTAATAATTCTAAGTGAACAGCTTTTAACTAAATACGAAAACTATATACGGCGCTCCTAACCTAAAACAAACATATTCGAAATTTTATTAAATGTTAGGTAGATACCTATTTGAAATTGCTAAATACACGTCAAAAATTGACACAACAACCGACTTCAAATTACCGAAATGGGACCAAATAATTGTTTGAATGGGACCAAATTGAAATGGGACCACTTGGGAAGTAGTAGCTTTCATTTAAAAAAAAATCAAAATCGGTTCACCCAGTCCAGAGATATGAAGTAACAAACATAATAAAAAACATACAGTCGAATTGAGAACATCCTGATTTTTTTTAAGTCGATTGAATAAAGTATTTCTTCTTGTGCGACAAAAGCCGAGAGCAAACTGAGAAACTAGTGAGATAGTTTAATATACAGGAATGCTGTACTTATTCTCAACAAGGGTAGTACTCGAGTCGTAAGGCAGGTTAATCTTGGAACGTTGAGAAATTACTGAAGAGTCAATCCACTGATGTCACAAAGTCTGGAAGTTGCAAGGAGAGGACTGCAGTTTAAGGATTACAGTCAAAGTAAAACTTTTATCAAGGAACATCATTAATTTCGTTTGAATGTTTAATCAACAATTCCAAAGTAAACTATTTTCAAACTGAACTTATGCTGTAGATACTGGAAATTAAGTAGGGCTTCAATTTACAAGTCCGTTATTTCACATTTTTTATTTTCAATATTTTTAAGTCAACCATGTTCAGTGTTCTTCATCCTCATCAGCCCACATCAGTCCACTGCTATTTATAGACCTCTCCATTGACTAACGCGGCTCCTCCTGCGTGATATAGTTTACACGTTCCTAATTCCCACGGGATAACATTACTAGGATAGAAATTATCCACTACAACTCAGGGATAATGTAGCCACATATTAATTACAGAATGTTCAAAATCCGTTCCTTTAGTTACGGAAAATATTAAATAAACAAGCAATTACATCTTTGATACTTATTATCTTTATTTATATTATAGCACTAGCGGACTCGCTTGACACATTTTATACACAAAAACCTTTTTCAAGAACCACTCTATTCATTGGTGAAAACCCGCATCAAAATCCGATGCGTAGTTTTAATGATCTAAGCATACATATGGAACGGGCGACTTTGTTTTATATTACGTTCTAATGATGATTAGTAGATAAAATTGTTAATATACATTTTACTAAGTATGTCTGTTGCAAACGCCATTCATTATTAAACCAATTACATACATGATATTGATCAGGTTTCCATCACAAATGATACGAGAAGTCCCAATACCAATCAAGCGTAGGTAAGTTCTTTGACACCCAATTCGAGGTAATTTTCTGTTTGAATGCATACAGCAATAAATATGGACACCTTTCGTAAGCTTCGTTAATTGGGAGTATATTTGGTATTCCTTTGATTATAAGTAATCAATGTAGTGGACATTGATTGATTGATAAAGTAGGTACTTTGTACCAAAATATCCTGTTACTAGCTATAAAAATAATAAATGTATAGAAATAAGAAATTACCCAAACCCCTCCCAGATAAAAGAATGAAAGGTAGTATGAAACGGCGAGAAGAATATATAAATCAATACATATAATAAAATTGTAACTGTTCGCTGTCTGTACAAGGAAGATATATATAAGAAATTGATGCAGGGGGGCTTTATGAGCGCAAGAGAACCCCAAAATAAGGTTTTTAGATTTTTTGTCTGTTTGTCTGTTTGTCTGTGTGTCTGTTTGTCTGAATGTTTGAACACGCTAATCTCAGAAACGGCTTAACTGATTTGAATGCGGTTTTCACTAATGCGTTGCGGTACATTCAACTTAACATTTAGTGTTTGTTTCATTTCAAAAGGTTGATAAATAAAAAAGTTATGTCGATCTAAAGAATCACGCATAAGCCCAAGTTAAGCAACCTCAGTCGCGGTTCTAACTAGGATGGGTGACCAATTGGCACAAAACATATCAAGCGACAGACATGACAGACAGACATACATTACGCCTATATTCCCGAAGGGGTAGGCAGAGGTGCATTACACATCAACACTGTGCCAGTACCTTAGTTGGTCCCACGTAATAGTAATTAGAAGATCCATAACTACTGTATAATTTAAATCAAAATTACCGCAGCCAGGACAGGTGTTACATACCACTAATATATCTGCAGTCTGAGTAGCTCAGTAATAAATAACTATGTTTGCAGATTTGATTTCCACTATTTGCTATTTTATAAGACGTGTGTATACATAATACATATACATACTTATAAAAATATATAAAAAAAGGGAAAATGCGTGTCAGAAAGAACAAAAGGTTCCGTGGCAGAACGGCAAAATAATCTGTTTTTTAGTATTTGTCACCTTTAAAGTCAGTCTCCGTAATATTATTTACTATACTAAATTAAATAAAGAGAGTTGAAATAATAGTGGTATGTAAGGTTGCTGCCTGTAACTGTATAAGTATTATTGTAAACGATAGTAAGTGAGAATGCCTCGAATAAAATCGAACCTCAGCCAATGCAGCAGAAATGATAAAAGGTTAAGATTATTTCGATGTCAGGAATCTGAAGAGGATCATGAAGCAAGACTTACTGCATCTCAGGAACGACAGGTTTAGGTTACGTGCTTCAGAAACGCCCGCCACTTCAGCGAGAATCACGACTGAAGTGGCACACAGCGTTCTCAATTGATGGCCTATCAAAATCGAGAGAGCAGTGAACAGCGTGAGGAACGTTTATCCGCCGACCGTGAGGCTCACACCCTTTCACGTGAATCTGAGACCTTCACCGACAGGGAATCTTGCTTGAGTTCCCAAAGAGTGCTGTCGGCACGAAGTCGGTCTCAGGAAACCAATGAACAACGCGAAGCGCGTTTGACTGCTATTTTCTATATTCTATATTAATACTTATATTACCATTTTCTATATTATCGTTTGAATTGAGAAACTGTTGTAGGGGGCTTTATGAACGCAATAAAACCCAAAACAATGGTCATTAGAACTTTTGTCTGTTTATCTGAATGTTTGAAAACGCTAATCTCAGAAACGGCTTAAACGATTTGAATTTTTAATTTGAATTTGCGGTTTTCAGTAATGCGTTGTGGTTTATTCAACTTAACATTTAAGGTTTGGTTATCAATCGGTTCATAAATAAAAAAGCTATGTAGATCTAAAGTTACACGCAGGCGGAGCTGCGGGCAACAGCTAGTAAATAAATAAATATGTTAGGACAATTCATACAACGCCATCTAGTCTCAAACTAAGCAGAGCTACTAAATAAACTGATATAAATATTTAAATACATTTTTTTTGTAAATACATATTATACATAGGAAACACCCAGACTTCGGGACGAACGTACTTATGTGTCATCACACAAAGTTTGTCTCGACGAGATTAACATAAGAATAGAATAAGGCTCTGCATATGGGTAGAGGTAGATAGAGGTAGATGCAATAAAACAAAATTTAACTAGGTATGCAATGCATGTTGCTAATTGCAAAAGTTGAGCGGAGCAAATGCAACTTTTTCGTCGATGTCCAGGACATTTTCGGTGATTATTCCTCTGTTGTCAGCTCTATTTTCATGATTTCAGATATATGCACTCCCGGGTATGATGTCAACCAGCATGCCAAATTTGGTCAAAATCGGTCGAGCCGTTTCGGAGATGTAGACGCACAAACGATTTACACTTGTCGCCTAAATGATGCGATGTACCAGTTCAACGTAGGAAAAACTTTGCATATTATTTACTTCAATCTTCTTCTTAATTGGTATGTATCCTGGCTGTTGGATATATGGTTTGAATTACATAATAGTTATGAACTTTCTAGTGTCCGCTAATAGGATTGCCACCTATCACGTGCAACTAAAAATATACTAGCAACGAGTGTGTATAATGCACCTCTGCCGACCCCTTCGGGGATACAGTCTTGTCTAGTCTTGTCTAGTCTTGTCTAGTCTTGTATAGTCTTGTCTAGTCTTGTCTAGTCTTGTCTAGTCTTGTCTAGTCTTGTCTAGTCTTATCTAGTCTTGTCTAGTCTAGTCTAGTCTTGTCTAGTCTTGTCTAGTCTTGTCTAGTCTTGTCTAGTCTTGTCTAGTCTTGTCTAGTCTTGTCTAGTCTTGTCTAATCTTACGGATCCAGAATTGTGTCATTTTAAGCATTAACAATTTTCTGAACGGCTGCTTCTTTTAAGCCAGATTGTACTCCATATTAATTGTACACAAGTATTTTATTGGATTAGATTTTTATCTTTTTTTGGCATTACATAAATAATATCGCAGGTGGGATATTTAGAATTACACATATATTCAGTTTTACCAGGTTTTACCTATTAAATACGGGTGCGCATTGTCTTACATAACTTTTCAACTCCTATCATCGGAGGTCCGAAAATGTTTCTCATACTATTTAAAATTATAATTATCGATATTCATAAAAAATATTACAACTAAATATTAAAAAACATAATCATTTAAATTCATAATATCACATATCCATCCATCCATTTACTAATATTTGTTTCAATATATTTGTTTATACTAATGATCGAAACTCATAATGATTTGAATAAATAACTATTACCTATATTCATAAATGTGTTTTATTCTAATATTTGTTTTCATAAATTTCTTAATCATAAGTGTTTTCATCCATTTGTTTTGGTTTCTTTTGCATGTTATTTAATGCGTCATTCTTCAATTTGTTTATTGTGCTGTGTACCTGCAATGGGAAAAAATAAAGGTTTAATAAAAGTAGCATAAATAAAATAGAAGGTAAAGTTAAAAATGCGACTCCAGTGAAAATCAAATTGCTACCAGAAAGGAGATGCTACCAGACAAGTAGGTTAGGTTAGGTTAGAACTGTGACCACAACAACGCGCGAGCCGAGCGAGCGAAGCGAGCGTGCCGCGGCAGCGGCCGGCGAAGCGCCAGAATTGTTAGAAAAGTAGACAGAATGTATGCATAAAGATTTTTTTAAATCGGTCCAGCCGTTATTAAGCCGCTATAGCCGTTATAAAGAAACACGTGTAACAGACGGACAGACGGACACACGCAAATTTCATTCTGTTATAAAGTAAGCTATTCTGAACAATGACGTTATGAGTTGACAACATTATTATAAGATACAATATCGCTCAACAGCTATACATAATAAATCAGTAACTGGTGATCAAGAAAGCTATAACACGCAGGCGGAGCTGCGGGCAACAGCTAGTTTTAAATAAAATACAGAATATGCGACTAGTTATCCACGGAGAATGTATAATTTCGTTTAACGTAACAACATTATATTTAGAGGCATACCTAATTACTGTTATAAAACTAACATCAAACAGCAGTCCAACTATAAAGAGGAGCTTACAGAACGCACGTTTTGGTCGTCAAATTGTACTTACATAGTTAATTGGACAACGTTTCCTTAGCACACAAAAACTTCAACATAACATCAAACTAGGAATACTACCCTACGGGGAGACACTGACATTTTATAACTTTGGCTAACATAAAGTATACTCTCACCATATTCGACGTGGTTGGGGCTCACTAAGCGGTTTTTGATGTCGTTCACCCGCAAAGGCGTCGTAAATGCGTGTATTTTGGCGTTTGAATATGTCCTGTCGAGGACCAAAATGTTTTTGTGTAGTCATTCGGGATGTAGTTGATGTTTACTACGAAACAAATGAAGTTGTGTAATGGTCGCTCAAGTGGAATGTAAAGGAAAGATATCTCGGCCAAGTTTTAGTTCTCATGACAAGGATAATGTGTTTGTTAAATGACATTTTTCTAAAATATACTCAAATTCTAATTGTGTAATATCTTATGTGAAATATTTATTTATGACGTTTGTGCGTGCTAGTCTATGCTACTCGTGACCAAAGAGCTGAATCCCAATAAGGTTAGTTTATTTGAGAAAATTCCTAGTTGACAAATGATAAAGAGGAGTTTTTCGAAACCCAAGTAAGGTAAAATTTTTGCACATTTAATTCAAAAAATTCGTAACTTTATTTGTAAATATGTATTTTATACTAGAATGACGACCAGACACAAAACTCGCATTATGTACCTAAAAATTCACGCGATACCCTTAATCCAGGAAGCCATTATGATTTATTCTCCCCTATCCAATAATAAACCAACATTGCTTATGGAATGCTCTTTTTGGCGGCTGACACAGAGAGACACTAAGTATTAGGAATTTTGAAAAAATCCCCTGATCATCAAATCCTGAAATCCCTAAAACTATGACGACGAATGACTGGGAACATTGACACTGAATTATTTTGCACCGCACCAGAGGTGTCTGCTGTACAAGACGCAGATTAGACCCTACGTCAAATACTGCTCTCATCTCTGGGACGGCTCCGCGAAATATTTGCTGGACGCTCTCGATGCTATGCAGCGACGGGGCTATCCGTATTATAGATTGTCCGGAGGTAACGGGAAGCATTGAGCCGCTAGCTCAGCGCCGAACAATAGCTTCCTTGGCCGCATTCTACCGTATTTACCACGGTGAGTGTTCTGAAGAGCTCTTCAATCTGATCCCACCCTCTTCCTTCCGATCCCGAACAACGCGTGCCGGGCAGAGATGCCACTCCCACACAGTGGATAGCATGTTCGCACGAACCGAACGTTTTAAACGTTCGTTTCTCTGCCGAACGATAGTGGCCTGGAACGCCCTGCCTGTGCACGTGTTTCCTCTCACATATAACCCTGGGTTCTTTAAGCGGAGCGTGAAGAGGCACACTGTAGGTCGTCAAGTTGAGGGCCACTCTCTATAGTATTGTGTGCTGTGAGAGTGGCCCACAATCACTAGACGTCGTCACAACTTACCACCAGGCGGGCGGCGTCAATTTGGCGAAACCAATATAAAAAAAAAAAATTGGTAAGTATTTAAAGAAGAAAGTTAGTTTTACGACTTCTTTGTAGTTATTTTAAGAAAAACACATACAATTATAACATATTCAAAGCAAAGTAATCGTAGTTCGTGAAATAGCCAAGATTAGGTAGATTTTCTTATTAAACGGCATGCGTTTTAATCTACAAACCTACGAATAACAGTCGTGATAAAGATTTTCGCAACAAAGTCTCAAAAGCTCAACGTAATAGGCACAAAATAATATTACGACTCCACTGTGGCATACTTTAAACGCTTTTTATTTGCGGCGGCATAGGTCTCTGCGATTGAGCAAACTGTACAAAAAGCTCAAGTCAAATTGCTGTTTTAGTTCAGTTTTATTAAGTTTTAAGAGTATTTTAAATATTACTAGTGGACGCCCGTGGGTTGGCCCGCTTGACAAATTAAATACATAAAAACCTTCCTCGAGAACCACTCTATCAATTGGTGAAAACCGCTTCAAAATCCGTTTTATAATTTAAAAGATCGAAGCTAAAATAGGGAACGGAAGCGAAATTATTTTTAATTCTAGTTTGGTAATTTCTCAGATGCTAAATTACCATAATCGGTTATTCTCGATAATTATTTAATCAGTGTTATTAATTGCGTATTACAAAGTGTAGCTATTTTCAAAGTAATTTCAATGACGTCATTACAGATAGTTAGGTACTCAATTAAAATAATTCTAGATGTATAAAAAGGGCATCTAATTTTAAACTGCAATTATTAACATTGACTAGCGATCCTTCTGACTTAATTAAATTCGGGTATGGGTATTTATCGTTGTGTTTGACAGTCTCATGCGTTGGGTGGCTTCGGTCTCTAAGAACTCTTTTGAAACGTCCAAAATGCCTACTCGCGTTTATGAATGAAACTTTTATAACGAAATTACAACGTGGAACAAATTACAAAATCAAAACTTAGACCAAAATCGAATTTTCGTTTAAACCAGGGTAGGCCTACAGGTCTTAAGTGCTACACACCACACTACTGATGTGAACGCACTTATAACATAAGAACTTTTAAATTATCTTGTGGCTTTTTTGTCAAATAAAGTCGGTCAAATATAGAATCTGTCATAATTAGAATCTGTCAAATGCACAATCTGTCAAAGTAGAATAGGTATGTTTTACCAACTGACCAAGACCCCACTAGCCCAAGACATCTATTTTGTGATTGACATTGTGTTAATATCGCGACTTACGGCGTTGCCTGAGCACCATCTACCGGTAGTTGAGGAACTAACTAATATGGTAGGCAGTGCGCAATGTTGCAATTACGTTTAGACACAACTAGAGGGCTCTGATGCCTATCAATTAATATCGATACCAGAATTTTCAATTGTCGTAAAGGACAAAACACGACTTTTCAGGAGAGCCAAAAAATTAAAAAAAAAAAATTTTTTTGTTTAGGTTGTTCATAATTTTTCTCATGATCACTGGTGTCAGTTCTTGGATCAAATAAAGATGTATCAAAAATACTGACAAGTGAAGGAGAACCCTTATTCTCTTCTATATACTTAGACTCGAGCTCGAAGACCACTGATTTTAAAGAATTGTACACCTGAGGCTGTTTAAATAATGTAGATTGGTCAACGCTGTATGTTACTATTTCAGTACAAGAAATTTCCAGAGAATGATGCACCTGTGGTTCATGTTTAACGTCATAAGGAGTAGTCTCAGTCTTGAAGATAACATCGCTCTGAGACATGGCCTGGATAACGTCTGCGGTAAATATCTCGTCCATAGGAGTAGTCTGAGTGCTCTTCTGTGTTTCAGGTTCGGGTGCAAAGACAACATTGCTCTGAGATATGGCCTGGATAACGTCTGCGGTAAATATCTCGTCCATAGGAGTAGTCTGAGTGCTAAGATATATCCCTCTGCACATCTCCGTGCGACCTTTACGCCGTAATTACATAAGATAAAGCAAAGCATAGATTAGGTCGTAAGGGTATCGATTATCAAATAAAACGTTTACGACCTTTTCATTTGTAATAATATTATTGTTTAAAATGTCGTATAGAAGTTTCAATGCAAAAAAGCGTATACAACCTTATACATAATAAAAATATGACTTTACGCTCCCTGATGAAAATTATTTTTACGATACACACCAATTATTAAGAAAAATCAAGCTAGAGCTGTTGAAAATCTAGGTAGTAAAGGACTCTTTTTCGAAGATAGGACCATTTTAAGTATACCAATCGATAGAGCTCGCGACGCTGATTCCGAATATAGTTATAACTCATTTTCGTCAAAATGTACTTTACGACAATTGAAATTTCCGGGGTCGATATATTTTATAAGCAGTGAATTATGCTAACTTTTTCTTACGGCTGGACTCGAACCACCGACTGATCCCTTTCCAGGACGAACGTTACACCAACTGACCAAGAGAACACTAGCCCAAGACATCACTTAAAACTTTACTGCTCATAAAATAATAAATAAAATAATAATATAAATATATTAATAGAATAGGTACATATGTCAAATGTCGAATAACCAGAATGCTAGGAAAACTTGTACGATTGCCAGTAGGTAACATAGGTCCTTTTTTTTTTTTTTTTTTTTAATTCAAATAATTCATTACTGTTTAGCTATTGTACTTTATGATGTGGCTTTACCCTTGATAGAAGTGGGTGTGGCTTTAATCGACACTTCATCTTACCGCTCGTAAATATTTAAACGCGGTGGGCCTAAAATTATACAGTCAATATTTATGTTCAATACTTAAACATGTCCGTCTAACAATAAATATTGAAGGTGTGTTTTCTATAGAAAAAGAGATTACCTGTTGGTAAAAAGTATTTTGATTTTTTTTTTTTTGATTGGTCTCTGACACTCGGTAGGTTTATATAAAAATTTAGTTTAGTAGGTATATTGCAGTTGTTAGGTAATTACCTACCTTTTTAATTTTTAAATTGTTTTATATAGTGTTGATGTTCTATTAGTGTGTTGATGTTTTATTAGTGTGATGTTCCCGCCGGGCGCCACTGGAAATACCTTCTACGTGCGTACCAGAGACGCCCGACAATTTTATTTTGTGTAATAATTTTTTTTTTTTCTTTATATATCTACAAGTCTTAGTTATCAGCAATAGGCTCGCCCCTTAAGGCTAACTAAACTATGTTATGGGTGAACATGACAAACTTGAGCACCTCCAAAATTTCTGTATTAGATCATATTTGGTTTACGTAAATATGACCACGTCTCAGAGTTTCACAACCAGCTCAAGTGGCTCCCCATCCGACTGCTCGCTGCTGCTGCGACGGAATGCTCATATTCTTTCCATGCTGTATAGCATTCTTTTCAATCCCATCACCCCCTCTTATTTAAGAGAACTTTTTATGTTCCTTAATGACACACATTCAAGATTTTTGAGGTTTTCGCTATCCTTGTAATTATCTACTCTTTTTTTTTTTTTCTTTTTTTTTTTTATTTAGGTCGACAAATTGACGCCACTCGCCTGATGGTAAGCTGAGACGACGTCTGGCAATTGAGGGCGACTCTCACAGTACACAGGAATACTATAGAGAGTGGCCCTCAACTTGACGACCCTGTAATGTGCCTCTTCACGCTTCGCTTAAAGAGCCCAGGGTTATATGTTGGAGGAAACACGTGCGCAGGCAGGGCGTTCCAAGCCACCATCGTTCGGCAGAGAAACGATCGTTTAAAACGCTCGGTTCTCGCGAAGACGGTTTCCACGGTATGAGGGTGACATCTCTGCCCGGCACGCGTTGTTCGGGATCGGAAGGGAGAGGGTGGGATCAGGTTGAAGAGCTCTTCAAAACACTCACCGTGGTAAATACGGTAGAACGCGGCCAAGGAAGCAATTGTTCGGCGCTGGGCTAGCGGCTCAAGGCTTCCCGTTACCTCCGGACAGTCTATAATGCGAACAGCGCGTCGCTGCATAGCGTCGAGTGCGTCCAGCAAATACTTCGCGGAGCCGTCCCAGAGGTGAGAGCAGTATTCAACGCAGGGTCTAATCTGCGTTTTGTACAGCAGACACCTCTGGTGCGGTGTAAAGAATCGCTTTACCTTGTTCAGTATTCCTAGTTTCCGCGAAGCTAGCCCAATACATCTCTCAATGTATTTTGTGTTATTGAGCTCTCGACGAACGTCTATGCCAAGGATGTCTAGATTGTCCTTCATTGGTAATATTGCATTCTGAAGAGTGGGTAGGGGAAGGAAAGGGGATTTTTTCGCTGTAAATGCACACGCCTGTGTTTTGTGGGCATTGAACTCGACCAAGTTCTCGGCACCCCATTGGGAGATACTGTCGAGGTTTCGGTCGAGTTCACCCACAAGATGTCGTCTCTCCTCCTCTATCACAGATCGCCCCGCCGTCGGACGAACCGAGTAACTCCCGTGCAATGTACTGTCATCTGCATAGCAATGAATGTTCCCGAGGGAAAGCATATCATTGATATGCAGAAGAAAGAGAGTTGGTGACAGTACGGACCCCTGCGGTACCCCGGCATTCACTTGCAAAAAGCGAGAAGCCTGGCCATCGCAGAGGACCCGCACTCGGCGCTCGTTTAAAAAACTGGCAATCCAGCTGCACAGTTGAGGAGGTAGACCATATGCCGGAAGCTTGGAAAGGAGCGAAGCATGCCAGACCCTATCGAAAGCTTTGGCGATGTCCAGGCTAATAGCCAAGGACTCGCCGAACTTTTCCATAGCCTCACCCCATACATGCGTGACGAATGCCAGGAGGTCACCCGTTGATCGTTTTGGCCTGAAGCCATATTGCCGATCATTGATTAGCGAGTGATCCTCCAGGTATCGCATGAGCTGCTTATTAATAAGAAGCTCGAGCACCTTGCAAATGACTTAGGTGACAGTTATGGGTCGATAGTTGCCTGGATCGGATCGATCCCCTTTCTTGGGGATCGGTTGTACGTTCGCCTCCTTCCAGGCCTCCGGCACGAGGCCTGTAGTGTATGACAGGCGGTACAGACGCGTTAATACTGGAGACAACTCAGCAGCACATTATCGTAGCACCACCGCCGGAATGCCGTCAGGGCCACTGGCTTTCCGCGTGTCGAGTGACCGCAGCACTGCCCGTACATCACATTGCCTGATAACAATATCAGGCATAGTGTGGCCACAGTTGGCGATGGCGGGGGGCTGCAGGCCACGGTCATCGACCCGGGAATTAGCCGCAAAGAGGTCTGCGAGCATGTCCGCCTTCTCTTGGGCTTTGTGAGCCAGTGATCCATCAGGAAAACGCAGTGGTGGCAGCGAGGGTTGACAAAAATTTGACTGTACGGCTTTGGCCAGTTGCCAGTATCCACGGCTGCCCGTGGGATGGGATGTGAGCTCCTGACCAATCCGCGCGACGCGCTGGGCATCCGCTCTCTTGAAGGCCCTCTTGCTGAACCTAGTGGCCCGATTGTACGCTGCTTTGAGGCGGTTCACGTTCGGGTCACGTGCCGCCCGAGCCCTGACCCAGGCGCGATATGCCGACTGTTTTTTCTGGACAGCCTCGGCACATTCACGCCCGAACCAGGGGCGAGCTTTGCGGATGCTGGCGACATCAGTGAAAGGGATATAATATTCTATCCCTAGACTGATCTCGCCAGCAATGGCAGCAGCGCTATCCGAAGGCGCCTTCCCTACAAAGCAGCGCTGGCTCCACGGGACGGACGCAAAGTAATCGCGGAGACCGTCCCAGTCTGCCGACGAGTAGTGCCATAGTCGTCGAGTCATTTGTTCAGCACGAGCAGGCGGTGGCACTTGGAAGCTGGCGTGCACCACACAGTGGTCGGATGTGCCCAGTGGGGCGCGTACCGACACACTGTACTCGGCTGGGCGACTCGTCAGCAGTAGATCCAGCAAGGCGGGCGTGTGGTCTGACCTGTCAGGTATCCGGGTGATCCCCCGTACCATCTGGGTCAGCCCGTGGGAGAGAGCGAATGCATGGGCGGTTCGTCCCGCATGATCGGTCCTAAGGGACCCCAGCCACTCAACGTGATGACCGTTAAAGTCCCCCAGGAAAACCAGGTCAGCGTTCGGGAACCGCACCTGCGCATCGTCAGCCATCTCGCTGAGGTATTCGAAAAGCCTTGTTGTCCCAGTGTCCCCTGTGTGGGAGCGGTAGACGCACACGTAGATCTGGCTCATGGAGCCATGATCCACGTGCAGCCAAAGGACGGAGTAGGAGGGGTTCTCCAGACAGCGCAACCGGCGGCAGCAAACATCCGCCCTAACGAACACGCACACCCCGGCTTTATCGCGGAATTGTTCCTCAATGATATAGCCCGGGTAACAGAGGTACGACGTGTCGTCAGGGCGGCGTATCTGTGTCTCCGTTAGGAACATCACAGAAGGCCGTGCCGACTCCAGGTGATGGTGGACGGTATCGAGGTTTGCATGGAGTCCGCGGATATTCGCGAACTCCACCTCAAACGAAGTCAACTTTGTGGGGTTTCTAAGGGCCGCTGTGTACCGTCTATTCTCTTGTTGCACTGTCATTGTGAAATATGGGGAAGCGTGAAGACGGCGATATTTGGTGCGGCAGTAAGTGACAAAGTGCAGAGGCTAGCTTCGTCTAGAACCGTGTGGTTAGGTCGGAGCCGACCCGCCGGACGGAAGGGCTCCCAAACCCCCCTGATGCAAGGCCGCCGCTACCCCACACCGGTTACCACCCGGAGCGGCGACCCCACAACAGGATTATGCGCAACATGTGGGGCAGCCTACTGGGGTGGTTGGTCCCAGGCGGGCCCCATGACTATGTTGCGGGCGGCCGCGGCAACGCCGTTGCTAAGGGTCTCCCTGGCCGGCGAATCGACCCACACCACCCACACTAGACTCCGCTTCGCCCCCACTGGACCCCTACCTGCCGCACCATACACCACCCCGGGCCCGGCAGTGCAGCTGCTGAACCCCTAACGCAACCCAGCCTGGGCTAAGTTACTTGGGGGGCTTTAGCACAGCTGCACGGTGGTACCCCCCCGGACCAACACTGTTGTACCACCTGGTATCCACGTAGGGGCTAAAGCCACCACATGGGTACCGTAATGTACGAACCTCGTCCGTTAATCAGCAGGTGCGCCACTAGCAGGTGAGGTCGCTGGGGCCCGATAGATGTAAGAAGGGCCCCTTTGCACCCAAGAAGGGCCCCTTTGCACCCTTTGCACTCATTCCACAAAATTCTACGACAAGTCCTTTACTGTCAACTGTAAGCTGTTAGGTTATGGAATGCATTGCCGATCGAAATTAGAAGGGCACAATGCCTTGCTGTTTTCAAGGGACTGGTAAAACTACCCTACCTGGGTTCTTAAAGTAACTTGTTATATAATATGTTATTATTATAATTTCCACCTAGTCAGTATTATCTATTCCTATATAATGTATCTCGTATATACCTACACAATATTTGACACCTCTGGGTTCACTTGGCGTATAAACCATTTTAGCCAAAATGAGTTAAATACACCATTTTGTTCAGATTTTTTTTCTCTATCGTACTGTGTATTTAAAATGTGCAAATTCGCAAAAAAATGCTTTTACGACCCAACAAATTTAGGTCATCCTGCCACAAAAAAAATAAAATATTAATGTAACAGCAAAATTTTTCTAGGAAAATTCCTAGGCCTTATAATGTTAATGTAATAGAGCATTCAGATTTTCTAAATTGGGATGACATAACCGCTGAAATGTTTACCACTAAAACATCGAAACGCATGAAAATGCGTAACATCAGAATTGTTACCTTAAAGAAAAAGAATCAATACGAGATTTACGTTAAGTATTCGATGCAAGAAGATATGCCAACTGATAAAGTAACTTGATTCCAAAAATAAAGGTAGAGGTAAGGGAAAATCAAGAAACTGTGATATAGCACTTTTTTTTTTTTTTTTAATTCCGCGGCCGCTCTAACGTCCGTTGCCGGGCGTCTCTGGTTACAAGCAGAACGTATTTCCAGTGGCGCCAAGCGGGTGATATAGCACCTAAAGAAAATGCAACCAAAAGTGGCAATGATAACTTAGTGACTATGACCCCAACTTTACAAAAACAGATTGCCAATATCGGATGCCAAATACAAGGATTTAAAACGTCTATGTGACAATGGAGTAATACCTAAAAGGTACCACCATGACTATATAAACTTATACCATGGAAATGTGACTGACTCTCTTACACTGACTGACGAAGATGATGACGAAGAACTAGATGAATAGATTATTATTTTTTGTTTTACTATATCATTAGTATTTTAAGCTTCAAGTACAAATTTAATGTTCCTGTAAATATTGTGATCTATAAGGTGTACGCAACAAATATTACTTATAATTGTTCTATTCGCAGTTTTCTATTTTATGCTTCATTGCATAATAACTTTACAACTTTATTATGTACCAATTTTAGCTATTATTTAAGTTTGCCGTTTTTTAAGTTTAGTATAGTATATTTACTCTATTGAAAACTGTAATTTTGCGCAAAGAGACTGAATATTCAATTATTTAATTTTATTTAAGTGTGTTGATTACCTACTTAAGATTTAAATAATTTCCTTTTTAGTTTGATAAACTGATCATGACTGATAATGTTGTGCCATAATTATAATAGACATAATATCTGTTTTATTTAATAAAACAAAGTTGATTTCGATTCTGGTAGTTTAATTTCGTGTATATCGACCATAATTCAGTAGTTAGACTATTATTAATGGAATTCTGACACATTCTAACAGTTTTGAGATTGTTTTTATTAATCAAAATTCCATTGATGTGCAAAGTAAATAGCTTTTACATCAAAACATCTACAGCTACGTGCTTTTACATCAGTAAATGTGAATTTAATTTTACCAATAGCTGTAAGTTGTCAATTTTTATCCAATTTTCATGTGGAGTATACACCATAAATTGGTATTTTCTAACACGTATATCCATGCTAACTTCCAAACCAAAGATTAAATTATTAAATTAAATGATTTAGCCTTCTTCATCCCCAAATTCTAAGAATCTTTCTCCTTGGAATTTTTTACGTAACTTCTAAAATAAAAAAGTTATGATTATTTTTATAAAGTTAATATTATATATATATATACGTAAACCCAATGTCTGTTCCACTGTTTCCTTTACTTCTCAACTCGCTCGCGGAAGTTCTGCACACATATACACACACCCACCCACACACACTCACACACTCACACACACACACACACACACACACACACACACACACACACATACACACACACACACGAAATATACATAGGTACACACACACACACACTTTCACACAAACATAGTTAAAAATACTCAAATTCAAATACAAATGATAGTTTTGTAATTGGCTTCTATCTTCAAAGACCACATGTTACATGTGAAAGTAAATACACTTGTCCGTTTTCGCGGGAACTGAGGGCCTGGTGATCTGTAATACAGGATTCGTATGAAACCTAGTACAGACACCAGCTCTCACAAAGGATTAATATTATGTATTTAATTATTTGTAAGTCAATGTTGTAACCTTTGTGGAGAAACAATAAACTATTATTATTATTATATATTATATTTTTATAATTCGGTCGCCGTGCACCGAGCCACCAACATCTCCTGATGATGCCCCTGGTTGGGGGCGAAACATGTGTCGAGGTTTTTTATTATTTTTGCACGATAACACAACTCTCATATTTATTCTATTTTCAAAATTATTTCTCTATTCTTTCGGCCTAAGTGGGTTTGGAGGGCGGACTTGTGCATGAATAAATACGAGAGTTGGGTAATTTGCATGTGGCGGAATATTGCAAAGTAGTTAGATTTATTTTATTTAATATGATTATTTTTCTCAAAATAAAATCGTTTTTTTGCCCTCCTGAAAAGTCGTGTTTTGGTTTATACGCCAATTGAACCCAGAGGTGTCGAATATATTTATCTATATATATAATACGCCAGTGAAGCCGCTTCTCCTCCTAAACTAAGAGTCGCACAGTCAAGTGTGCCACACCGTTGGAAAGGTCGTGGTCTCAAGTGGTGCGATAAGATTAGAAATTTGACAAAAAGTAAAAAAAAAAAATTATTACTTGCGCAGTTTGCGCTAAGGGTTGCTAGTAATACATAATACCTTAAATAATGTATCTAGATTTGTTATGTTATAATAGTTATTATATTTATTTTTTTATTAAGATTAGCATTTTATTTCCAAATTATTTAGTTTGTACTTATTTATTAATTAATATTTGGCACTAATGTTTTACCCACCTTTTTTTTTTATATTTGGTTCGCCAAATTGACGCCGCCCGCCTGGTGGTAAGTCGTGACGACGTCTAGCGATTGTGGGCCACTCTCACAGCACACAATACTATAGAGAGTGGCCCTCTACTTGACGACCTACTGATGTGCCACTTCACGCTCCACTTAAAGAACCCAGGATTATATGTGGGAGGAAACACGTGCACAGGCAGGGCGTTCCAGACCACTATATCATCATTTTAGCTAATAAGCTTAGCTCTGCTGCATATGCTGTGAGACGGATTAGACAGTTGACAGATGTAGCTACTGCTAGGCTAGTTTACTTTGGTTACTTCCATAGCTTGATGTCCATATTCCATAGAATACTACTTTGGGGAAATGCAGCAGATATAGAAACAATTTTTATATTACAAAAGAGGGCAGTCCGTGCCATTTATTGTTTAGGTAAGAGAGATTCTCTTTGGGAGCTATTTAAAGATATTAATGTTTTAACTGTAGCTTCCCAATATATATTTGATAACATACCGTTTGTCAGGAAAAATATATCTAGCTATACTAAAGTAAGTGACGTTACAGACAGAAATCTACGTAATAAAAATAACCTACTCCCTCCGTGTTATCGGCTTAGCAAGGTTAGTCATTCTTTCAAGGGGGAAAGTATACGCTTTTATAATAAATTGCCTGAATCGGTCCTTTGTATGCCCGACAGTAAATTTAAAACCTTTATAAAGACCACTTTATGTCACAAAGCATATTATAAGACAGTTGATTACCTTAATAATAAAAGTGTCTGGCTTGAGCATGGTGCAGCCGCCTCCTAAAATGCCGTAATTGTAGCATATTTTGTACTTAGGTGACAAACAATTTTTTTTGCATTATACACGCTTTTTGATTCTGACACGAGACCAATGTACATTCGTCCACATTTAGTCTTAAGAAAATGTGTAAATGAGTAATTTATTGAAAAAGAGTGACCGAGAGTTTTATTGCCAGGTTCTTTCTCTCGGTTCTACTTATTGCTTTGCGAATCTGGCATTACATGTAAATATAGAAGCAATGACATTTTTTATTTTAAGTACTGACTGACGTTTGTAAGACCCATTTAGTGACCTATACAAATAAATCATTTCATTTCATTTCATTTCTATCGTTCGGCAGAGAAACGAACGTTTAAAACGCTCGGTTCTCGCGAACATGCTATCCACTGTGTGGGAGTGGCATCTCTGCCCGGCACGCGTTGTTCGGGATCGGAAGGAAGAGGGCGGGATCAGATTGAAGAGCTCTTCAGAACACGCGCCGTGGTAAATACGGTAGAATGCGGCCAAGGAAGCTATTGTTCGGCGCTGAGCTAGCGGCTCAAGGAAAGAAGAAAGAAATAAAGAAAAATGTGTTTATTCTTAAACAGACACGGCGATAACAATACACAAGTAAAATATTAGAAGTAGGTTAAGGACAGGAAAATCGTAGGTGTATGCTAGTACACGCCACATCTGCGTAGAAATTGGTCTCGTCTCAGCTTATGCTGACGTGGGCAGACCCACATTTGCCAGCGCTGGTTTTCAGAGGAGGCCAGTGATACTGAAAATGGCGCACCCATGCAGTATCTCACCCAGCACAATTAACACAATATTGTGCTGCCAAATGCCACCACACAAGAAAAATAATAAATAAATCAAATACATAAATACACAAGTAAAATAAATAAGTGAATGTAATATTTATAATAATATGTCGTGTGTTTGTGTCTATATATAACAAAAAACAAACAAGCCGTGTCCATGGTAAACTCATAGGTCCGGTACCATAGCTTCGCGTTCGAGACCAACTCAACTGCCAGCTGTCAGTACTGTCATCCGTCAACCCAGACCGACAAGAATAACAGACTGATGAGATGACACGTCACGACACGCGGCAATCATTCTCGGCATTATTTAAGAATATGATACATTAACAAAATTAAATCAATACAAAATCACTAAACAAATCGAAGTCATGCACCCACAAAGGTACAAGGAAACAGAGATAAAATAAAAACAAGGGTAAGTATCAATTTAGTAAGTTATAAAACAGTTTCCAGCTGTTCCATTAAGTACAGTTTTTTCACCATTAATTTGAATGTTCTTCGATTTTTCAGGTTGCGTATTGGAGGTTTAAGAATGTTCCAGCAACTAGTGGCTGCATGCCTAAAACAACCTCGGAAAGCGGCAGACCTATACTTATGTAGTGTCAAAGGGGCTACAGTAGTCCTCTTGCTATATCTTAGTTTGTCGTGTCTCCAACTCAGTCTACCATAAAGGTATTCCGGTTTTTGAGTATTTACCACACGAAATAGTAAACCAGTCAGATGCAGCTTCCTTCTTGCGGCCATCCTTAGCATTTTAAGATCATTTATGTATGGTGTGATATGGCTTCGCCTTGGGATGTCAACACAGAAACGGACACAAGCATTCTGAACTCGTTGAATCAAGTTTTCTGTTCTTCTCAGCAGACATGGGCCGTATACAGTATCACAATAATTGAACTTAGACAATATTAAGCTATCCACCAAAAGCTTGCGCAGTGAAACACTCAAGAATTCTCTTATATTATAAAGCACCTTGAGCCTGTTAAAACAATTGCTTACAGTTTTGCTAATGTGCGCCTCGAAACGAAGCTCAGAGTCCATTGTGAGACCTAGGTTAGTGGCAGACTCGACCCTTTCAATCCCAGTGCCACCTAGCACTATGACTGGATCCCATGCCAGTATTGAGGCAACCTGATGTTTCGAACCCAGCACCATAAACTTGGATTTGGATGGATTCAACACCAACGAGTTACTCTTCGACCACCCAGCCACTCTTTTCAGTTCCTCATTTATTTGTTGCACAGCTATTAAAGTATCTTCGGGTTTAAAGGACTTATAGATCTGCAGGTCGTCTGCATACATGTGGTACTTGCAGCTCTCAAAGGTGTTCTGGATATCAGCACTATACAATATGTACAAGAGTGGGCCCAGAATAGAACCCTGGGGCACCCCTCTGGAAACCAGACGGGGGCCAGAGCAGAACCTAGATCCATCCTCGCTACTGATCTCTACATACTGGGACCTATTATTAAGATAACTATCGAACCACCGCACCGCTCCACTTGAAAATCCGTAGAATGTCAGTTTTGAGAGAAGCAGTGTAGTGTCGATAGCATCGAAGGCACGAGAGTAGTCAAGTAGCACCAGGATCGAGCCCTCTCCAACATCCCTCGCCTCAAGAATACCCCCTATGACATCCGAGAGAGCTGTCGCAGTACCACGCCCCTTCCGGAATCCAGACTGAAACTCTGGGAGTAGCCCATTGGACTCCAGGTAATCCATCACCTGTACATATACCACACGCTCCAGCACCTTAGAAAGACAGGGGAGAATCGATATGGGCCTGAGATCTTTAAACGTTTGAGGGTTGCTAACTTTGGGTATGGGTCGCACTATAGCACACTTCCACAACTCAGGGAACTTGTTAGTCACTATTGATGCATTGATCATGGCTGTTATAGCCTGCAGAGCTGTTGGTAAGGTCATCAATAGCATCTCATGACCAATCCCGTCCACCCCCTGTGCATTCGTGCCAATATCCCTGATGATCCGAAACACAACATCACTGCTAACAGGGCTCATGCAAAACTGTGAGGAAGTTCCCCTGTGGTGTTCGAAGAATGTTAGTTCGGATATGGTGGGATGTGATGCACCAGGTACATCTAAGAATGCCTGGTTAATGCCATCGGGGCCACGAAAGTGAGCCAGTAGGTGTGGGTCCCCATGAGAAGGAATGATGTCCGACTTAAGGTTCTGCCACAAACACTTAGGGTCACCGATTTTACTATTGATATTGATTCTGAAATAAGCAGATTTTTCACTTCTCAAGGATGTGCATGCTAAATGCTTTAGATCTATATACTGTTTGTGATGCTGTTCCAACCTGGTGTTGTGGTATTTCTTTCTAGCTCTGTCTCTCAAGTGAAACAGCAAACGAATATTATCGGTAATCCAAGGCGTCGGACGGTTTCTGAATGTTTTCCTTGTTATGGGAGCATGTAAATCAAAAAGCTGTGTGATGAAACTGTTAAAAGCCTGGACCATATCATCCACATCCTGCAACCCACCTATTACCTCCCATGGAACAAGAGCTAGATCAACTTCAAAGTACTCCATGACTACATCCTTAATTGGTCTGTATGTGATTATTCTAGGCTTAGGTTTAGATTTTCTTATTGTAGCATCACATACTAAAACCGAGTGCCGACCCAGATCACTGATGTGGTCCACCACAACACTGTGCATCTTGATATCCGTGCATATAACATCTATGAGTGTCGCAGAGTGGGAAGTGAAGTGTGTTGGAGTCTCCACTAGTTGAGCCAAGTTCACACAGGTGAGAAACTGATGCATCTTTCTAGTATCTGGATCATCGCTGACAGACATGTCCACATTTAAATCACCCAGAAGTAACACCCCATCATAGGGAGCCAAAGCAGTGATGCTATCCATCATACTGACCAGGAATACATCCAGGCTGAGCCAGGGGGGACGGTAGGCACAGCCAACCAGCAACTTTTTTCCTGAGACAGTTATGTTGATCCACATCTGCTCCACATTAGGGTGTATGGGATGTTCCCTAGTACGAGCACTCACTCCAGTCCTTATGTAAAAAGCCACTCCTCCTCCACGACCCCCACGAATGTCCAATGGACGCGGAATATGTCTCAAATTATACCCCTGAACCTTCGGGGCGCGGCCCTCCTGCCCCGTCCTCAGCCATGTTTCATTTATGGCCATGACGTCCACCGCGTGACGCAACATGGCCACCCTAAACTCATCATGCTTTGTCGACAAGGATCCAGTATTCAGGAGTCCCAATTTTAAATATTTAGAGGGGAACATTTATCAAGCATTTCATGTATAATAAAGTATTAAGTATAATGGTATTGAATGGTAATAATAATTTTAATAAAGAGAATAATAGGAATATAATAATAGTAAAAAAGCATTTAATAGTTTCCTTAACAAAAATAAAGGAAATACCAATATGTACCCTGCATCTGTTCGCAGATATAATTAGTAAGCAGATCCTGTGAGTTGACTCAAGGAATACACCCCGCGCTCCAATGGAAGAACATACTATAATTCCATGCTCACATGTAATTTGATAAATGTTAGACATTATGCGATACCTTCCACTGTAAATATTCAAACTAAAAAGTCTGTAAGTAATCTCTTTACAACAACTGTGGACCGTAGAGGCTTTGCAAATTCTGTAAAGTTTGCAAATAGTAATATTCGTAGGGTTAGGTATTGGTGTAAATAGCAACATTTTTATTAATGTGTAGTTTTTAGGTGTAAGTAGTAATATTGTAACTATTGTGCATATATTTGTATTATGGTGTAGTTTGTAAATATTAATATTCAATAGATTGTCTGTATATAAAGGCCTGTACTGGAATAAACTGTACACTTCAGTAATAGTGAAACTGTGTTCTGTAAATATTGAATTAAGTATTTGATTTTGTGAAGTGTAATTTATTTTTGATGATTTGTGGTGTATGTGTATGACAACTGTGCACAGGGTCACTTTGTGAACACTCACTGGCACGTGCATAACAGTCACTGACCCCCCTAGACCACTCACACAACAGATGTGACGTGCAGTAGCATCACCGACCTGAGAAATGTATACAACTGAGACAATACAACATTGAACGCACAACACAACAGTTACACTATAAGGGCAAGATAAACAATTTAGGCCAACACAAAAGTTCAAAGCATTTAGAATACAGTAGCGAGCAGGTACACAATAAAGGTAGGGTATAAAATATATACCGCAGTACATATCACATAGAATCCAGCAGTGAACACAACATATTACAACAGGTAGACAGTACATAAGTAGCAGCAAGTAAGTATCGGTCATGAAACATCCAAAAAAATCACACAGAAGTGTCTGTTGTTTCAAATTGTCCAAAAAGCGCTTGCAGATCTGCTTCGGAGCAAATGCGATGGGTTCGATCTCCCGACTTCTTGCAGGCTTCTGTCCACGCCGCGTCCAAACGAACTTCCACCCAGCATCACTAGCGGCAACCCGCGCCAGACGAAATATTTGCCGGTTAGTTTTGGTGAGGCGCTCGTTCACGTAGAAGCGGACAGGGTGCCCAGCCGCAACGATGTCCTGCGTAGTAGCGCCTCGTCGCACGCGCGCGCTCCTCAGCATCTAATCGCGCAGGTCTCGGCGCGCCAATCGCACCACCAGGGGGCGCGCACGTCGCTCAGCGGGGCCCTGGCTGTCGGTGGCGGAGAGGTGGCGCCTACCGACTCGTTGAGCGCTAACTATATCTCTCTCCTCCACGGACACACCAAGCTTGGTACCTATCGCTTGAGCGAGGTGTACAGGATTCTCTCCGCTGAGTTCAGGCAAGCTAGATATTTCAATGTCGTTCGCCAACAGCTCCTGGTCCCTGTCATTAAGCTCCCGACGTAGGCCCTCGACGACACTCTCAATATACCCAGCACCCGGAGCAGGCGCCGAAACCTTGGCCTCAAACGCAGATAGACGCGTCTCCAGGTTGTCGATGCGCGCGTCGCATGCCCGGACGACCTCTTTAATCGTTGAAAATTCCCGCTCCATGCGACTCATGAACGTCGCGACGTCCCCTCGCAGCGACCTAATCTCCTCCATAATTAGGTGGAACTCAGTCCGCCCCGAGCTGGCCTCGTCCCCTACCGGGCTTTGGTTCAGCGGAGTCGCCACATGCTGCGTCGATCGCACCGGAGTCTCGTCACATTTTGCTTCGTGTATGCTGCTACGTTTGCATTCCGGACACGTCCAACCCTGCGGCACACCTACCCTGGGCAGGTTGACACATGCCTTGTGGTAAAATGCAAGGCATTTTTCGCATTTAGCACGCTTTGCGACATCTGTTGACGAGACAAGTTTGCCACAGCCGCCGCACTCACTCATTTCTCGATAGATGGCGCTGATCGGGTGACGAAATATAATGTAGAAATGTGATGTAGAAAAAATGTAGGTAATTTTTGTCGTTACACCCACTTATTAAGAATTATTGTAAACACTTTGCCTATTTTTATTTTTTTATCTGATTTCAATGTTTATGCTAGATTAAGTTAGTTTAAGATTATACTTTGTTGAATTGTTAATTATACGTGTTATGAAGTTTATCACAGATCGCCAACCAAAATCGCAAACCAATAACGTCACAGCAATGTTTTGAGCCGCTTATTGATCGAAATACGCCACAGATCTCACTGAAATTTCACACACCTGTATACGATAGCACTATGTTCACAGACCACTATTTCTCTGCCTGAAATGTACACTAATTTATTTTTAAAATGTTTCACTTCACGCATCGATACAAATCACATCGTCCAGCAGATACTTCGCGGAGCCGTCCCAGAGGTGAGAGCAGTATTCGACGCAGCGTCTAATCTGCGTCTTGTACAGCAGACACCTCTGGTCCGTCGTAAAGAATCTCTTTACCTTATTCAGTATTCCTAGTTTCCGCGAAGCTATCCCTATACACCTTTCGATGTAGTTTTTATTATTGAGCTCTCGACGAACGTCTATGCCAAGGATGGCAAGGTCGTCCTTCATTGGTAATAATGAATTCTGAAGAGAGGGTAGGGGAAGGAAAGGGGATTTCTTCGCTGTAAATGCACACGCCTGTGGTTTGCGGGCATTGAACTCGACCAAGTTCTCGGTACCCCATTGAGGGATACAGTCGAAGTTCCTGTCGAGATCAGCCACGAGATGTTGTCTATCCTCCTCAATCTCCGACCGCCCCACCGCCGGACGAGCCCAGTAGCTCCCGTGCAATGTGCTGTCATCTGCATAGCAATGAATGTTCCCGAGGGATAGCATATCATTGATGACAGCACGAGTTGGTGACAGCACGGACCCCTGCGGTACCCCGGCGAGAAGCCTGGCCATCGCAGAGGACCCGCATTCGGCGTTCGTTCAGAAAGCTGGCCATCCAGCTGCACAGTTGAGGAGGTAGACCATATGCCGGAAGCTTGGAAAAGAGCGAAGCATGCCAGAGTCTATCGAAGGCTTTGGCGATGTCCAGGCTAATCGCCAAGGTCTCGCCGTACCTTTCCATAGCCTCAATGCCAGAAGATCACCCGTTGATCGTTTTGGCCTGAAGCCGTATTGTCGATAATTTATTAGCGAGTGATCTTCGAGGTATCACATGAGCTGCTTGTTGATGATGAACTCAAACACCTTGCAGATGACTGAGGTGACAGCTATGGGTCGATAGTTGCCTGGATCAGACCGATCCCCTTTCTTGGGGATTGGTTGTACGTTTGCCCCTTTCCAGACCTCCGGCACGATTCCTGTGGAGTAAGACAGGCGGTACAGACGAGTTAGTACAGGAGACAACTCAGCTGCGCATTTCCGTAGTACCACCGCCGTCAGGGCCACTGGCTTTCCGCGTGTCGAGTGATCGCAGCACTGCCCGTACATCGCATTGCCTGAGTACAATATCAGGCATAGTGTGGCCTCAGTTTGCGATGGCGGGGCGCTGCAGGCTACGGTCGTCGACCCGGGAATTAGCCGCAAAGAGGTCTGCGAGCATATCCGCTTTCTCTTGGGCTTTGTGAGCCAGTGTTCCCTCAGGGTAACGCAGCGATGGCAGCGTGGGCTGACAGAAGTTGGATTGCACGGCTTTGGCCAGTTGCCAGTATCCTCGGCTGCCCGTGGGATGGGAAGTGAGCTCCTGACCAAGCTGCGCGACGCGCTGGGCATCCGCTCTCTTAAAGGCCCTCTTGCTGGATTTTGTGGCCCGGTTGTACGCTGCTTTGAGGTGGCCCACGTTTGGGTCGCGCACAGCCCGGGCCCTGATCCAGGCGCGATATGCCGACTGTTTTTGTCGAACAGCTTTGGCACAATCTCGCCCAAACCATGGACGGGCTCTGCGGATACTGGCGACATCAGTGAAAAGGATGTAATATTCCATCCCTAAACTAATCTCGCCAGCAATCGCAGAAGCGCTATCCGAAGGAGCCTTTCCTACAAACCAGCGCTGGCTCCAGGGGACGGACGCATAATAATCGCGTAGACCGTCCCAATCCGCTGACGAGTAGTGCCATTGTCGCCGTGACGTTTGTACAGCACGTGCAGGAGGTGACACCTTCATGCTAGCGTGAACAACACAGTGGTCGGAACTACCCAATGGGGCTCCTATCGAAACACTGTACTGGGCGACTCGTCAGCCGTAAATCCAGCAGAGCGAGCGCGTGATCTGACCTGTCTGGTATCCTGGTGATCCTGCATACCATCTGGGTCAGACCGTGGGAGAGAGCGAACGCATGGGCGGCCCTACCCGCATGATCAGTCCTGAGGGACCCCAGCCATTCAACGTGATGGCTATTGAAGTCCCCCAGAAATACTAGGTCACCGTTCGGGAACCGCACCTGCGCTTTATCCGCCGTCTCGCTGAGGTACTGGAAGAGCTTTGTTGTCTCAGAATCCCCTGTGTGGGAACGGTAGACGCACACGTAGATCTGGCTCATAGAGCCATGGTCTACGTGCAGCGAAAGGACGGAGTTGGAGGGGTTCTCTAGGCAGCGCAACCGGCGGCAGCAAACACTCGCCCTAACGAACACGCACACCCCGGCTTTGTCTCGAAATTGTTCCTCGATGACATACCCGGGGTAACACAGGTAAGACGTGTCGTCAGGGCGGCGTATTTGTGTCAAAACGCTAAACGCTTGTCTCTTTAAATACTTGTCCATCCTAAGGTTGCCTGTAAGATATTGCTTTTAGCCTGTAAGATATTGCTTTTCTGTTTTTGGTTGTATCTTGTTATTTTTAATTGGTGTACAATAAAGTTAATTCTAAGCTATTCTAAACAGTGGGCGTTAAATATGCCTCTGTGTACCCCTTCATTAAAACCTGTGTGATTGTACGTTATAGTTATAAATAGTTTAAAGTTAGTAAAAGCGTTATGAGAGTATTTTAAATAAGATTATTGCCGAAAAAAAAAATGTTTTAATATTCAAACGAAAATGCACTAAAACCTTCAGTATCAAAATAAAAGTACAACACTTAATAAAAACTCGTAGCATTTAACAAGGTAAAATGAAAACCAGTTGAAATGAAAATTCCAATTATATTCATGCGTAGTGAACACCGGTGGCCGACGTCACATATATCAATCTTTCAGTTTATAAAATGTAATTTTCTATTCTTTTTTAAGGTTCCGTGCCTATTTTAAAATGAAAAAACGGATCCCTTATAAGATAACTTTGTTATCTGTCTATCTGTCTGTCAAGCCTTTTTTCTCAGGAACACGCGAGATATCTGGATATCTGTATAGCAAATTTTTTTAGTAAAACAGAGCGTCCTCCCCCTCTAAAATTTAAACGGCTGTCTCGAAAAATCTGAAAATATCTGTGATGGTAGTCCATGGTATGAACTTTAAAGCAAAACTATAACGGATCCGATAACTCTATTAGTTCAGGAGTTATAGATCAATCAAATAACTAACTATCAAATAACTTGAGTATTTGATACGAATTTCAGCTTGATTTAGATATTAGAGGGGGAGGACGTTCTGTTTTACTAAAAATATTAGCTTTACAGATATCTCACGTGTTCCTGAGAAAAAAGGCTAGACAGACAGATAGACGGATAACAAAGTTATCTAAATATACATTTATTTACAATAAGAATTACAATATACAAAATAAACATAATTATAGACTAAAAATATTTACATTACAAAATATCGTTTAAAAAATCCTCCGCGTCATTGTCGACTGGGAAGGTTCCCAGAATGCTGGCTGTGCTCGCTTCGTGCTAAACCATTTGGTTCGCGTACGGCCGGAAGACCGGCTGTGGAAAGAGCCCTACGAATTATGTCGTTTAGAATAGCGTGCCGAGGTATACGACCTGCGCTTCTGCTACAAGAAAGGCCATGGTGTCCCAGATTATCGACGGCTACTCCACAGGTGCAATGATGCGGGGATACACAAGGTGTACCCAGCCGAAGGCAAGTGGCAATGCGGAAGGTAGTGTCGTCCAACATTGTACCGATGTTGGGCGATGGGAGTGCCTGGATCCATAACCCTGACTCCCATTCTCCAACAGCTAGTAGGCGTACACGCTCTGAAATATTGACAGAAGTGTCAATTAGTGTATTAATTCTCAATTTACAGAGCGGTGAATCCCACAGTCGCTGTGAGCATAGGCGCGAGGGCAGGTCAGTGTCGGGGCAAGACATCCTCCAAGCATTTATGGCATCGGTCTTGCATCGCACCTCGGAATCAATCAGTGTATTTGACAAAATTTTCCTGACTAATTCTTCGGTGCTATGGACCGACGACAGAAATGCTGGCAGACTGACATCTGTGACTCTGCGAATACCTAGCCCGCCCAAGCGAACTGGAAGAGACGCTTGGACCCAGGCGCGGTCATTAATATTTACATTTAAAATTTTACACAAAGAATTTTGTATTATGTTGTCTAGTCTGCCCAAAATTTCTACATTTTTCCAAAATTGTCCTGAACGGAGGGCATGTGTAAATTTGGGAACAAAAAGACAAAAACGAAGAATAGTGAAAGCTGAATGAATACTGATATTACATACTATCAATAACCTGATCAAAATTTTGAATTTTTTCATCGATAAAAGTGGAAAAGCCATTTTCTAAAATCGGGGACCCTAGGAGGCGTAAAGAAGTTTAGTCCAAAAATTTTATGTTGGGGGCCAGACAGTTGAATTTGGAGATTGTTGTTAATTTATCTGTGTTTTCAGATATAAAAATCTCACATTTATTCGGGTTCAGTTCTAAACCAATTGACTGAAACTCGTTCTTTATTAGGGCTAAATCTTGTAAAACTATCTCTACTTTTCCCCCTAAAGTCCCGTCGTCTAGATACCAAATGTTAAATTTGGATTTTATTTTTTGAATTATTGGGTTAATGGCCAAACTGAAGATGACTGGTCCCAACGGATCACCTTGCTGACATCCAACGGCTAAATTCAAAAGGTGGTCTTTATAAATTAATTTTGTTGGCTGACTATAGCATTGCCAAAGAAAATTAAATATTTTGGGGGTTTCTAATTTGGCCTGTGTCAGCAAGGTGTCCCTGTTTACAGAGTTGAAGGCGTTTTTCAGGTCAGCTTTCAAGATGACCTCTCCATCTTCGCTACTGTCAAGGTATGTTGCAAGCGCATGAATTGCGGCCTCACAACCTCCTTTTGAACCAAAACCTAATTGAAAGGGCTGAAATTTGGTAGTAAGCTCCGTACTATAAAAACGACAACAAATTTTGGCTGCCAAACGCCGCAAAGTGCTACCTACGGCAATGGGACGAATGCCACCATCCTTCTTGTTAAGGGCACATAAATTGGCCCCATACAAAATATCTGTGATGCCACTGTCCACATTGCCTGAGAGCATGAGGTTGACTAGAGCTGTTAGCTCCCTCAGAATTGCATCACCAGCTTCCCCAGCGCTCGGACACAACAGATCCTTAAGGTGCTGTGGTGTAAGACCGTCAAGTCCACCAGCTGATCCAAAACGAAAGGAGTCAACAGCTGTGCACACATCCTTGGCAGTAGTCTCAAGATTTTCTGTATCGTTGTTCGGAGGATCAGGGAAAGAGAGGTCAGCTGCGGATGGTGGGTGCTTACTCTGCAAGCCCGTCAAAGTTTCTACAGAATAAGGAGCCATTACGTCGCTACTAAAAAGTAGCCTTGCCGCCCCACTGATGTCGCCTTCCCTTACTTTATTCTCTACAAGTTTTAATTTCTTGGCCTGAGAATAATCAGGGGCCGAAATGTGGATTGAATTTGAATTTAAACTGTTAAAATTGTTTGTACAATTTTCTTTGATTTGGACCGTCAAAGATGTCAACGGCCTTTTCTTTACGTGTAGGATTCTATAAGGGAAGGTTAACATTTGTTCCCAAGCGCTAAAGGTATTTTCCCGGACTACTTGACCAATGCAGGAGGCTAAACATTGAGCCACAGAGGGTCTCGCACCTCGGGGGATTCTTTTTAAAACCGGAATAGAATTTTTTATGGTACTTTGTGTAGAATTTTTCATGTACTTACCTTTGCCAAAAGGGAATTTCGATATTATCAGAATTTTCTTGTTGATTTAGAAAAAAATGGGATATCGTAGACGCGTTTGAAGATACATTTTGTACTTTATGAATTTTTCCAAAATTTACTTTCAATCCGCGTTCACCTTTAAAAAAAACGGGCTTGGGGACAATGTGGGCACCGTACAAGACCACTTGATGCACTTGCCTCACCTGAATTTACATCCGCATTGCCACATCCATTATATTATATCAGTTATCTTATAAATTTTTCATTTAAAAATAGGTACGGAACCTTAAAAAAGAATAGAAAATTACATTTTATAAACTGGAGCTGTGAAAAAAGCTGCATATTTTCGACACTTCTTCCGTGAACTCAGAATCTTGAAATTTGGTACGAAGCAACTTTTTATAGCACAGGGAAAGGAAAATATGCGAGAATCATATTTTTTTAGGTTTGTAAGAAACCCTCGGTGCGCAATTCCGACTCAAAATTCGTTGCGTAAAAACCGTATCAAAATTCGTTGCGTAGTTTTAAAGATTTAAGCATACATACGGAAAGGGGCGATTTTGTTTTAAATTATGTTATGATTAAGACACGTTTAAAATTTAGGCGAGTCTTAGAAACAATATAAAAGAATGTAAGAACATAAAAACAAGACCCACAAAAGCACTTTAAAAACGATTAAAAAATAATAGCATCGTAAATTGTTATCATAATACTCGTAAAAGCGAGCAAAAATAATGCCAGGTCAGCACCCTATCTTTGAACTCCATGGGATTCATTCAACACTTATTTATGGACAATCTACGTGAGAATAATACATTACAATATTGCAAGCGATATAACGTGACTCGAATATATTATTTAAAATTATAAATTGAATGACCATAATTTACCTAAACGATCAACAGGAAATTATAGTCGTAATAATATTTAATTTTAAACGTTTTGACTACCTTGTTGTTCCGCAAGGTAGCAATTTGGAGTTTTTATTTTGTATTATTTTATTTTCATCAAATTCTTTTTTTTATCAATTACCATTTAAGACATTGCTAAACGCTTAATCGATGCTTCTCAGGACCAGAAGGCTGGCTACCTTCTGGCCCAAAGAGTAAGTATTGCCATCCAACGTGGCAACACAGCCAGCATTCTGGGAACCTTCCCAGTCGGCAATGACGCAGGGGATTTTTTAAAGAATAGTTTTGTAATGTTAATATTTTTAGTATATAATATAAATAATATAAATAAATAAATAAATATTTTTGGACATTTTCACACAACGTCATCTAGCCCAAATTAAGCTAATTTAAGCTTGTTTTATGGGATCTAGACAACTGATAAACATACTTATATATTTCTAATTACATACATATTATACATAGAAAATACCCAAACTCCGAAACAAACATTTGTGGATCACACAAATAATTCGATTCGACCCGGAATCGAACCTGGGACCTCAGGGGCGGCAGTCGCATACTCATACCACTGAGCCACCGAGGCAGTCATATAATTATGTATACATATGTATTGTGATTCTTATTATAAATGAAGGGGTATTTTACCATTAAAGTAAACTTTAACTGAATAAGAACTCCAATGAATTGTTCTAAGTCCATACAACTAGAGAACTTATGAATAATGCATTTTTAAATCTTATTACCTTAACTCAGTTAAAAGTGAAAGAACGAAGTAATCGAATTATTCAAATTGTCCCGTTGAACTCATCAAATTAAAACATTTGATTTAATTTAATCTACAATAAGAACTTTCATTCAGGAAAATTTTAATTTTAAACAAATTGTATAAAAGTAATGATCGAATTTGAATTATCTATAGGTACCTACTGGGTACACAAATAAATGAAAACAAATTGTTTGTTTCAAATTCCAAATTGCACTCGGTGAACAACCTAAACTACATAGTAGGTAACTATTCCCTATTCTGTGCTAAAACCTAAGGTCTATTTTAAACCAACTAAAGGTCAAAACTCTCGCAGCGCAGGTCTCAAATTCGGTTCTTCTTCTTCTTTTTTTAAAACCGTGGCTCCGTCGATGTTTAGCAATAATTTAGAAAAAGAAAGAATGATTTTATAATTCTACAAAACAAACACTTATACAGGTAAAACAATCGAAAATTGATGTTGAAATTTAGATAATTGCAATGATTTCATATGAACACCTTTACAGGTTACAAAGCAAGAAAAATACAAAAGCTAAAAAAAAAAATTGACCAATGTTTACTAACAAACTAATCCGCGTGGTGGTGCAAGTCAGACAGCGCTGGTTTTAGCCAATGTCAAGGTAATACTTGATTTTTCCCGCACAGAAGAACTAGTTACTCTGAACTAGTTCGCGGTGCGGGACAAGGAAACGTTGTTCGGTATTGCAATTGAGCGTTTGGGCCTGCATTTTTGCCCAGCGCCAGAGGTAAACTAAAAGGCAACCAGCCACGTGCTCCGCAAAAACCCAAGTCCTGAAATTCAGTTGCTTTGTGGTCTTGACTATAGCCAGTGCAATATTGGCTAAACGTCGCGGTCGAGCAATACAAAGATACACACATACACGTATAAGTCATATTTGCTCTAATTTTAACATCGACGCAATTACGCCTGTTTAGGGGGTGGCTATATAAATGCTAATACTTCGCCACACCATATTTTATTTTCCATGTATTTAGGAGATTTTAGTACTACGGGCAAATACGAGTAAGTCAGTTGCATAAAAAAAACATCTTAACCTCGCACACGTCGTATCACATTATTAATTTTCTTTGCCAAAACTGAATTCCGTAAAGTTATAATATAACGTATGATTTGGTGATCTGCGGAGACGGAGAGACGCTTATTTGTAATGTGGCTATTACCGCACTGGAACCGCGCCAGAAGGTTATAACGAATAAGTTACATTAAAAATTAGTGCTATCTGCACTTCAAGAATACTGACAAGTCTCTAAAGCAAAAATGTTTGATAACAGAAAATTTTGGTCACCAAGACCATTGTATGTACTTAACTACACCTAAACTCTAAACTCGTACAATATAGATTTACTAAACGCTGTATTTCTTCGACATGATTATTATAATTTTTATTACAAACTAGTTGTCCCGGCAAAATGATGAAAATGTTCCGCACTACTTTTTTTTTCTTTTTCACAAGTTCCTTCTTCTGACAATAAAGAACCCAACAAAAAAACAATTAGCGAAATCGGTCCCACCGATCTCGAGACCTCTTAACCAACACGACTTTGTTTTATATAAATATAGATTTACAGTAATTAGGTAATTTAAAAATTGAATTGTCTGTTTTTTTTTCAATACATAATCCAAATTGAAAAATTCTTTGAGTGATGCTTAATTACATAACATTCTGACCATTACATATACCAATAAGAAGGAACTTGCAATGAATAACGTTAGGAAAATGGAGAAAAAATGTATTGAAGTAACAAAAAAAAACTACCTATTCAAGTACAATTTTTTTTTATGAATTCAATGGAACAAACACTCTAATAATAAATCGAAATTCACTACACAATAATAATATGTGATTGCGATTCATTGTAGGTATACTCGTTCACAAAGAAAAAAATATTGCGTAAGTCATAAAATGGCTGGCAAGAAAATAACTTCTTAATTCGCCACACAATACAAGTATTAGAGCCTTTCGACATTCTTTTATTGTATAATGGCGATGGAATATAAAAGAGCAGCGCTAAGAGAAAAATAATTCACCTGTACATTCTAAGCTCATTTTTAGGGTTCCGTAGTAAAAGCATTCCGTAGTAGAACCTCGGAACCCTTACAGTTTCGTCATGTCCGTCCGTCCGTCCTCGGCTTTGCTCCCAAACGGTTAGTGCTGAAACATGAAACTTTGCGAGAATATGAATCTTTACTACGCCGATAAAGTACGAAAATGAAATTTTTGAAAAATATTTTTTTTGTGGGTAAAGTGGGAATTATATTTTTTATCACGTCTATACATATACCAACGCGGTCGTAGTATACGCTGTCGCCTGCGTCTATACCATCATGTGGGGTATCTTTTAAAAACATTGCGAGGTTGCTAACATGATTTTTTGGTGATCTAATACGGGGTATCCAACCGGAATAAATAAAAAATGTGAGTGCAATACCGTTATAGGAAGCAAGGCAAAGCATAACGGTTAAACACTGCTTATTAGTTTTAAAAAAAATGATATTGCATTCAAAGTGGCAATGCAAACCACATTCTGGGAACCTTCCGAGAGTTTCTGATTAACCTACCTCCATCTATATACTATTAAACCAAATATTATTATACTATTTCTTCTCGTCTGATTAATAACCAACCTGCTGACATTAATGTTTAGTCCGTCATATGGGTCAATGGCTTGAAATAAAGACTTTAGAACAGATTAAGACTTATAACAAGCTTTCCAAAGCACGTTGATGTTGGTACGGCTATAATAAAATAGACCACAAAATAATATATATTGTACCTTTGAAGCATTCTGTACCTTCAAGGTTCTTGATTGTACCTACATCATTAAAATCAATTTATTACAGGTAAAATCTTTTTCGAATCACATAAATTGTTAAGAATTCATAAGAGTTGTTTAACTCACTTTAATAATCAGTGAATACAACCGGCGATAAACGCCAACAGTTTATATAATGAAAACAAGGCAGTTGTTAGGGGTATTTGGAGCCCTAAAGGAGCCCGAAGGTTCTTTGACCCCTATTATTCATTATATACCTACATTAATGACATACCAAAATCAATAAGCCTATTTGAAATAACTATATTTGCTGACGACAGTACAATGGTAATTCCATGCAAGGACATAAAAACTTATAACTTTGACATAATAAAATCTCTAACATCAACTATTTCCTGGCTTGACAATAATAATTTAAGAATAAATTTCAAAAAAACAAGGATAATGCATTTTGGTCAAAGACTACAAAATCGGTTAAATATAAATGTTGTACATAATAATATCCAAATTGAAGAAGTAGCGACAAATTGTTTCCTTGGTTTGACAGTGGATAATAGACTGAACTGGAAGGAACAAATTGACACACTTTGTAAATAAATAAGCAATAGCTCATATGCTTTATTTAAAGTTTCACGAATCATAAATATAGAGGCTTTACTAACCGCATATTACGGCCTGGTCGAGTCTGTTCTGAGGTATGGTGTTATATTCTGGGGCAATTCTACCAATAGAGACATGGTGTTTAGAGTGCAGAAGCGTTGCGTTCGTGCGATGTTTGGCATACAAAGCACAGATAGCTGCAAACCATTTTTCATCAAATATAAAATCCTGACGTTACCATCTCATTACGTCCTGGAGGTGGCTATGTTTGTGAGACACAACCCTCATTTGTTTCCCCGTCTACAGGACAAAGTCAAGAGAAATCATATGGACAATGATAGACTATGCGTGCATCAGGCAAATACAGTGCTTTTGCATAAAAGCATAGTTTGCATGGCACCGTTAATTTAGGAAAATTTTGATTGCCAAATGCTATTAGAATATTATTGACTTTCTTAATGACAAAACATTTTGACCTTGAACATACATACATACATAGCATCACGCCTTTTTCCCCGAAGGGGTAGGCAGAGGTGTGCAAACACACCCACATCTCACCAGCTATGTTAGGTCCCATGTAATAGGGGGCGAGCCTGTTGCCATTTACCGGGCACAAGTTCCAGACTCTGGGATAATTATCTGGGTAAAATTCTAAAGAGAATTATACATTATCCACCAGACCCGGGAATCGAACCCGAGACCTCGAGCGTGACAGTCCGTACATAGTACCATTGTGCCACCGAGGTAGTCACTAATTTAGTTAATTCCTAGACCAATTTATTACTGACATTATAATGTAATTAACTACCTACATATCTCTGAAATCACAGTATTATTTGTAATTGCCAATGTAGCGCACCGATATAATTAAAATAGGAACAACTACATATCTTCTTGTATAAACTATAATACATATTTTTGTGCCATTTTCTTTGGCGAAACATGTCGAATCTAAACTTTGAAAGATCTGAAAGAAAGATTTGAAAGACACGTAACACATATTTTTGCAAATAAATAAAATCTTTATCTTTATCTGAAACA